>JAPQRP010000016.1:27190727-27208491 GCA_037367295.1 Apogon hyalosoma | reverse complement strand
TTGCAACTTGGGACCTTCATTTCACTATTATTATTATTCTGAGATTAAAGACAGAATTCTGACTTTAATCTCAGAATTCTGACTTTTTCTCAGAATTCTGACTTTAATCTCAGAGTTCTGACTTATTTCCTCTGAATTCTGATTTTTATCTCAGAATCCTGACTGTTTTAAGTATATATATATTTTTTTTACTATTATTATTATTCTGAGATTAAAGTCAGAATTCTGTCTTTAATCTCAGAATTCTGACTTTTTCTCAGAATTCTGACTTTTTTTCTCAGAATTCTGACTTTAATCTCATAGTTCTGACTTTTTTTACTTAATTTAATTATTTTTTTCCAGTGGCCCTAATCCTCTTCCATAGGACCAGTGAAACAATAACATGATAATATATAAATAATGCCAACTCCTAACTTTCCTCTATGTTCTAGAGCGAAAAAAATGTAATTATGCCATGAAAATATTTACATCTACCAACTCTCCCTTAAAACAATGTGATTAACATGAACATGTTTGAGACCTCATGTTTAAAATAACAATATAATAACACATAGGCTAAGTAATGCCTACTCCAAATTTTCTCTGTGTTTTAGAGTGAAAAAAGTAAAATTACATTATGAAAATTTTATTTACAAACTATATCACCATGGACAATCTGAAATTTTAAAGAAAAAAAAAAATATTTTTTTTTTACAATATTAGACCTCAGCTTATCATTTACACATGTGTATTACAAGTTACAGATCACAGAGGATCTACAAATACACAAAATATTTTGTAACAGGCAGAATATTGTTAAAATTAACTTTACTTGTCTAAAAACATGTTCATATTTGTTCTTTCACAATTTTTTTGTGAAAGGATCATTTATAAATGTAAACACGTTCATGTAATTGTACTTTTTACACTAAAACAAATAGAAAATTTTGGAGTTGTCATTATTTATTTGTTATTATGCTACTATTTTACTTGTCCAATCCACTTGAGATGTTACACCTGAACTAAAATGGCTTTGACATCCTTGATGATTAGATTAGAGAGAAGTTTATTGATCCTTTGGGCAGAGTCGTCAAGAAATTGAGTTCTTGCCAGGATTCGCGCCTCAGCCTTCCACATCATAGACCACAGTGCTACTGACTGAGCTATCTGTCCACAGGTAGGCTACTTCAGATTAAGATTAACTTCATTGTCATTTTTGCATTTCACAAATTCATCCCATGGACTGGACTGGACCCTTTGGTGGGCCAATTTTGGCCCGCAAGCCATATGTTTGACACCCCTGGTTTAGACAGCTTGATAGATAGATGTGAATGCATCTAATAAGTGCTCCTAATGGTGAAACTTGATTTTTATTTAGTGCTCTTAAAGTAACACAATTGAGTGCACAACATTAAAACATACTTTGGAATCATTAACTTTTAAAACCGAAGCCTAAAATGGTCTGCCTGGACGTTTTTTGAGAGTTGAGAGGTTTTTTTTTTTCTTATTTTGATGATGAGTCTATGGTGATGGTGAGTCCATTTTCCAATTTTTCCAGAGCACTTTTTTTTTTCCCCAGATCTTTCAAAATAGAGCAATCATTTACAATTTACTGCATTTTATAATAGCGCTAAAACAGCTTCTTCTTTAGTTTCTTGATTGAAATCACCATAATGACCCAATAAAGCCTATAAAGTGCAGTGTCTCAGGTTTCAGAAACCGTTAGAATTTTTCCAATTGCACAAACAGTGAAAGAGATAGAGCCATCCAAACTGCATATGCAAATGTGTCTCAGTGATGACACGTCAGGTTTTAAAGGGTCAAAACTTTGACACATCATTTCTATCTTGATAATAATGTAATAAATGAGTGATTCATAGACAGTTAATATTATATCTATTAATGTAAAAATGAAACATCCACAGGAAGATGATACCCCAAGATAAACAAACAACTAGTGAGAGCAGTTTATTCATAATTTAAGCAGATATTACCTTAATGTCAATTTATGTAGCCATAAGGAAGTTACTGAAAATAGACATAGTTATATTTAATAAGCAAAATGAAGTTACGTGAATAAAGCAGTGAAAGCAGTTGATTTAATGGTGACTCAATGCACATCTGATCCCTATTATTTCTAAGGGAATGAGAGAATTGAGTTGTTAATAGAAATCCCCTTAAAGCTCCAGCCTCTTAAATAGACTGAAGGGCAGCCTAACCCACATGCATCTTTTTTTTTATTTTACCTGAGATGACCTTTTGTCAAGTCTAATTTTATTCCACCATAAATTATAAAGTTGCTCAATGACTAATCTTACCACATACAGTCGCAGAAAAACTTATTAGACCACCCCTTGTTTTCTTCAATTTCCTGTTTATTTTAATGCCTGGTACAACTAAAGGTACATTTGTCTGGACAAATATAATGATAACAACAACAACTAAAACTCTGTCTGTTTTAGTCACATGATACACACAAGAGTTAGTACTTGATTACATAACCATTGTTTTTGATGACTTTCGATGGTCTAAAATGGTTGTTGACATTGTTTGACCCACCTTTAACCTCGGTAACTGTCCCTGGTCCTGAACAGTGTGACTTTCGCTTGTCCCAGTTGTTCTTTTAAAAGGATTAAGTTAAGGTTAATAGATCAGTTTGACCTGCAGGAGCTTCATACATTTCGTCATTGACCCTTAGTCCCATTATCATGAATCAGAAAATTCCATATGCCTTATTATGATTTCAATATTTAACATTAACTCAACTTTACAGGCTTCTGTACTAAATCAATTTTCTACTTGCTGCTTTTGTTATTTTATTATTTATCATGATTGTAATCTAATGCTCTGGGATTATTGTCTACTACATCCATGCCAGTAAAGATCATTGAATTAAACTGAATAGAAATCCAAAAGACACTGACCTCTGCACAGGATTACACTTAAACATTACTGGGAATAATTTGATTCGAGGGCAGGAAATATAAAAGATCATCAGTTAAAGTGTTTTTCAATGGATACTATTGATTGTGGTTTATCATGTAATAGTGGGTGAAATTTTTGGTCTGTTAGAGTCAAATGTATTTTTCCTTCAGTCAGAGAGTAGAGATTTCAACTGTTGTAGAAATGAAGTAAATATACAAATCCCTTTTGCAGCAAAATTTGGATGTTCTTTAAAAATGCAATAAAACTATAATCTGTAATTTATCATAGAAAGAAAGCACAAAGGAAACATCTGTCACCCTGTACAGATATTGTGAAAAATTCAGGGAGTCTGGGGAAATCTCAGACTGTAAAGGCCAAGGGCAGGACTGGTGCAGAATATACATGACCTTGGGGCACTCAGGTGGCACTGCAGGAGAATCTGTCCTGCTGCTATGACGAACATAGCCACGTGGGCTCGGATGTAATTTGGAAAACTGTTGTCACTTAGCACAGTTCACTGCTGCATAGAGAAGTGCAACCAGAAACTGCTCCACACCAGAGGACTCTCATATCAACTCTGTGCAAAACCACCACCCTGGGCCAGAGCTCATCTCCAAGGACAGTGGAAACCCTTGCTATGGTCACAAGTCCAGGTTTCAGGTTGTTATTAGAAAAAAATGTATGGGTCAGATTCTAAGACCATGAAAACCATGAAATTATTATTAGCAAAAGCAGCATCTGTACTGGTATGGGGCTACATCAGTGCTCTAGTGGCTCTCTTGCATATATACAAAGGTAGCATCAATCTGAGGCCGTACAATGGAATGTTGAGCCTCATTCTGTACAAGTTCCAATAGAGTAGTTTAATAGTCACAGTGGGCATGTGCTGAACTGTCCTGCTAATAGTCTACAGCTGCCTCCTATTGAAAATGCATGAACATAATGAACAACAACACCACAGACTGCTGATCTGCAGAAAACAGGAAGAATGGATAAAAAAAATCCACTTGCCGCTATCCCCCGTTGCCAAATGACTGAACAGTGTATGAAAAAGGAAAGACAATGTAACCTAGTGTAAACATTATTCTATTCCAACTTGTTTTGAGTATGTTGCAGACAAGATCTAAATTCCTTTCAAAAATATTGCCTTTATATTGTATCATACAATGATGCCTATAAACGCAGTGGTGCAGTGGACAGCCTCACAGCAAGAAGGTCCTGGGTTCAATTCCAACACCTGTCGATGGGATGTTGTGGCGTTTGCATGTTCTCCCCCCGCATCTGTGTGGGTACTCCGGCTTCCTTCCACCATCCAAAAAAACGTGCACTGATAGGTTAATTGGTTAATCTAAACTGCCCATAGGTGTGAGAGTGATTGGTTGTTTGTCTCTATATGTCTGCCCTGCGATGAACTGGTGACATGTCCAGGGTGTCCCCTGCCTCCACCCATAAGTAGCTGGGATAGGCTCCAGCGACCCCTGGGACCCTAGAGAGGATAAAGTGGGTTCATATAATGAATGAATGAATGAATGAATGAGTGAATGAGTGACATCCATAAAGTTGGTATAATGGACACAATCAGTTTCCCCCTCCCCCTATTTATACACAACAGTAATCACCTTTGACCAGGTGCAATAATTACATACTGAGTCCCAGTTACACTTTGTCTATCAACATTAAATCCCATTGTCACAGTCGTTTCATGAGAAGAGGTAAAAATATTTTATTCCATCTGTATGGGCAACCTGCTTATATTTATGTTTTATTAGTTAAATGAAGGTGCAAACAAATGAAGAAATCACATTCACACATTTTCCTTTTTTCTTTTAGAAAATGTCTGACTTTTTCCAGAAATACTTATATTCCTCAAAATACACGTAAAGTATGATGTATAGGCTGCACATTTCCTGCTAATGACCTATATGTGTGTGTGTGCGTGTGTGTGTGCGTGTGTGTGTGCGTGCGTGTGTGTGTGTGTGTGTGTGTGTGTGTGCGCGTGTATGTATATGTAAATATTTATGTTTTTTTTTTTTTTTTTACATGAAATCCTCCCTGAAAGCTAAACTCACCTTTTCCTCAAGGACAGTTTAACTTGGGTGCTGTCCATGGTCCTGTAGTTTCAGTTCCACTTTCTGTAACCCCTGGGAGGTAGATAAGAGCTGGTATGCTTTACTTTCCCAGTCATTCATTGGATTTCCAAGACTAGATACACGATGAGCACAGAAAGCAAAGCACAGCTAATCCCTGGTCATCAACACCAGCCAAATGCCAGGAAGTCAGAAAAATTAAAATGCATGACCACATCATTTACAGACATACTTAAGCAGTCAAATATTATAAAATAACATGTATTTTATTTGCATCTTTACATTGTTTACAAAAGTGATTAATACTTAAACATAAATAAATCAGTGACAATAAATATAGTCCTTAATACCTAACTTCTTTTAATATCACCAGTAATTAATAAATATGTTTATAACCTTTCAGAATGAGCTGTTCAGGGTTTCTACCTTCTGTGTCATATTTTGTTACCTCCCTTCTTGAGAGCTTGTGTTCAGCTGCAGGTGTGAGTCCTACAGTGAAAAAAAAAAAAATCCAGGATCCTTTTCTTTCGTTGTTTTGGCCTACATTCATAAGATTAGGGCAAAAACTTGGCAGCGTGGCAATATCTGATGTCTTGTTTTGCACTGCTCTGGGAAAAGAGTTTACTTTAAAAGTCAGCTGTGAAAGCAATTTTCTGACTTTGCAACTATCATGGAATATAATTCTTTAGTGTTTTTCCGTCTGTACCCATAAACCGGGAGCTCCTCAGGCCACACTGCCTTGTTTGGTGTATTTTATTTAATTACTGTTGCATTTAGCCGACCTGCAGCTCATATCCATTACTCACAACACAGCAACAACTGAACATCTCAGAGGACGGCCATTACTCTCTAACAATTATGTTACAATGACATCTGTTTTTTTCTGTTATTAGCTTAGCTTTGTCTCTACAGTAGATCAAATGTCAATTCTTGAAGCTAAAATCTGAATTATTTACGATATTATGAGAAAAAGACAGATCATTAGTGTGTGCATGATACTTCTGGAGACATACTTGATTAATACTGGCATATATGCTGACTAGTAAAAGTAAAGGGTAACAATAGGTGGGTGAGGGGTGATATGTACTGAGAGCTGCACACAAGGGATGCAATATCCCACAAAGAGCTGCGTGCCCTTGGGTAAAAGCTTAGTGTACGACCACTCCAGCATGCTAGATAAACTGCATGTAAATTACATGCGTACAATATAACATTTAATATATTTATATAAACTCCAGCCAATTATCATGAAAAAAAATTTAAGTGAAACATCAACCTAAGGTTGCTTTAGGGATCAGTTGAACTTAAAAAAAAAAGGGGAGGTTGTTGGGTTTTACTCTAAAATACTATATGATATTGACTTTGCCACATCAAGTGTCTAAGGATGATTTGTGTTATAGTGTTATAATTTAATGCTACATTAATTAAACATGAAAATGGAAACCTAGAAATGAAATCAGCCTTGTCTTTTGTTTTGTTTGCCTTTAGGTCTGCACCATAAGATGAAAATCTGCAATGTGTGGTAACACTGAGTAATATTTTGTGGATGATATGGTTTGTGATAAATAAACAAACTAACCCTCCAGTCACCCCCAAATTGACACAGATTAATCTGAGTGTAGTTGACAGCTAGCTGGGGATCTGACCGCCCAAATGGTGTAAATGCATAGAATGTGTAGCCACAGCTCCATCCTGTAGGTCAAATGCTCTCATGCAGAGCGTGAATGCATGGCACGGTGTAAATAGAATGATTTTTCATATTCATTGCATTCCAGGCATTCTCTGCAGTGTATGAGTCAAGCATGTAAACACTGCAACAACTACAACAAAAATGTTATTTATAGGGAGGCACTATAGCTTTACATTCAAATCTCAGAATAAATCAGATTTAGTCATTCATTTATTCATTAGTTTGTTTGTTTCTGTGTTTATTCTCCACTCAGCCTACAGTGCATAGTCTTAAAAGCTCCTGGGATGGAGGCTTTCATACATGTACAGTTGTTTTGAAAATCATGCAGCCATTCATTCATTCGTTCTTTCAGTCATTCATTCATTCCACATAATCTCTGAGAATTTAGAGCAATTTGAGAAGCAGCAGCGGTCACAGCAGCATCCAGTGACCACGGTCTAATCCAGATCTCACGGCAGTATCTCTCTCTCTCTCTCTCTCTCTCTCTCTCTCTTTCTCTCTCTCTCTCTCTCTCTCTCTCTACTTGTGCAGCCCATACAGTGCACGTACACTCATGAAACACAGGGCTTACTCGTTTTCCATGTAAACCATTACAGAATAATCCACTAGTGAAAAACACTGGAGTGCTATTGCAGCTTTTTGCTGCTGTGCCTTACCCCATATGCCACAGCTCATGTTCTCCACCATCTGCCCTGAGATGAGAAAAATGGAAGAGAAAAAAAAATAATAAAAGAAAGAAAAGGGGAAAAAAGGGCCACCCTGCACTTTTGGCTTAATGTGACTCCACAATATCATTTAATCCCCCAGAGGTTATTGTTTTTTCCCCTTAGGCACCAACAAATCACATCGAATTTAAGTGTTTTCCCCAAATTACACAGAACACTGCGAAATGTTAAATGAATGCACTGTTTTCTTCCTCCTGGTGGTTTGTTACACTGTTGTTTTGAACCATCTTCTTTCACATGTTTTCATTCATTTGCAGGGTCAGAAATACTGCAGCATCTGTCCCCAGTGTCATCAGTGTGAGGGAAGTAGTGCGAGGCCCCGCGTGAATGCAGCTGCAGTCTCCAGGCACAAGCACCATATGCTGCCACCCACAAATAGGCTACAAAGTCATCTGACAGTGAGCTGCCGCCTGTGTGGTGTGCTTGCCATTTGCCTTTGTCCAGGCTGTGACTGCTGATTCATCAGAAAGCATCTTCTGTAGGTCAGTCATCTATTGTTGTTTGTCAGGTACATAGTGGAAGGTAAAGTTGTTGTAAAAAATGTAGCATATCCCACAGGGGGGCAGGTTCTTTTTTTTTTTTTTTTTTTTTCTTATGCCCTGGGTAAAGCACCATGTGGAATAAATAACAGCAAAATAAGATATGCTGCAATGAATGTCTTCCATTACCCTGCGACATTTTCAGACCAAAACACACGTTGTGAATCTCAATTCATACATACATAAATATATACATATATATTTAAAATTCATATTATCACACACCTCCAGGCAAAAAAAAAAAAACAAAAAAAAAACACCCCAGTGCATTTACTGTGGCATTATTTATACTACACAATACAATGTAATGTTACAGTAAATACAGCAACATTTACTTGTTAATGTTTTTGCTAAAATCTTATATTGATGATGGAGATTTGGACCGCAGTGTAAAATCTCTTCCATCACTTATACTTTTTTATTTATTTAACCAGGTAATTGAGAACTGATTCTCATTTTCAGTAATGACCTTGGACATATAGAGACAAACAACCAATCACTCTCACATTCACACCTATGGGCAGTTCAGATTAACTGATTAACCTACTAGTGCATGTGTTTGGATGGTGGGAGGAAGCCAGAGAACCCAGAGAGAACCCAAACAAACACAGGGAGAACATGCAAACTCCACACAGAAAGGTTCCTGGTGTTGGAATCGAACTCAGGACCTTCTTGATGTGAGGAGATACCACCATGTCACCCACAGACCAAAGATTCTCAGTGTGGTTCAGGTCTGGGCTCTGTGGTGGCTAATCTGTGTGAAAATGATGTCTCATGCTCCTGAACTGCTATTTATCAATTTCAGCCTGATCAGTCCTGGCGTTGTTGTTTTAGAATATGGGTGCTTCTATGAAACTGGTCCCTGAAAATATGACATGGGGGCTAAAAATTCAAACCAGATGTAGACTAATGTTATGAAGCAAGTCTGGAAGCACTTTGGGTCTATTTTAAAAACAAATATTTACTGAGATAAAAGAGAAACTATTTTTCAGATAAAACAGATTTTTATATTATTTTACATGATTTTTAAAACAAAATTCTGCATGTAACAGGGTCAAAAGGACACAAAAATTACACGCTACTATTTTTTGAATATCTCTTTATTCTCTCACAGGTACATTTTGGGAATTTAACTAATTGTGCAAAGTAGAGTGTTTCACAAAAATAACCGCTGTTGCAAAATTATTCGTAATTTAAATGCATTTAAATGGGCAGGTTCTGCATGTAATATGAGTGGACACGATGGGTTACACACAAAACCTGGAGTGAGACTGAGATTCATGAAAAGATATGACTGGATTAGAAAAACAACTAGGATCGACAAATTTAACAGTGTCTTTCTTTATAGTGGCAGACAAGACCATTTCAAGCCATGTGTCAAATGCACTGACACCTAGGTAGTGTTTCCTGTCCCAATTTTGGCCCTTTTTTTTGGCCCCAATATTTTATTAAAAATTCATGAATTTTGGGATGGTATAATTTATTCCATTTATCTGTGATCATTAGGTACATCCAGGGGGAAATATGTCTAAATTTCTCTTTTATTATTGGGTCTAAAAAGCTGGCAAAGGGCCAAGTACCAAAATGAATCCAGTTTCATAGAAGCACCCATTATGTCTGTGTCATCAGGAAGAAAAAAAAATCCACTGATATTCAGACCTGGTCATTCAGTATTTTCAGGTAGTCAGCTCAGTTCATTTTTTCCACGCATAATGTTGCTGAACCTAGTCCTGACCAACTGAAGCAACCCCAGATCATAACACTGCCCCCATGGGCTTGTACTATAGGCACTAGGCATGATGGGTTATCACTTCATCTGCTTCTCTTCTCACCCTGATGCACCCATCACTCTAGAACAGGGACATACATGCATAGTCACATAGATGTGTTTTTAAACATACATTTTTATCATTGTGGTCAGCTCCCAAACACATAAAGTATGGTCCATCAGGCATTGAATCAACACCCACTCCTGAGGCAAACAGACACGACAAAGGCTCATGTAAGACCCAGAAAAAAAACATTAGCACAATGGTTTGCCTTGTGATATGTGAGATAATACATGTACTTGCATCAACGAGTTTTAATCCCATTCACCCATGGCTTAATCCTAAACCTTTTAGAAATGTAGTGTGTCTAGATTTATTTTTGAGGCTAAAGTTTTTGTGATCCAATGTTTTTTTTTGTTTGTTTGGTTTTTTTTTTATCAAATATATTAATCTTAGTGAAGGCTTTCTTTTTAGTATAACTGTTTTGCAGTGAGAATTACAGTGTTACCTATGTCTTATTTAACAATACTTAAAACTTTCAAACTTATACTGCATAAGTTGTAATATTATTAAATTGCATTACAGTCAACATATTACACATATCCCTCAGTTGTTATTCTTCTGAAGACAATGGTCCTCCAATCTCTAGCACAACATTTCTCCATCACTGAACATTTATTTTGGGACAATGTGCAGCCAGATTACCTGGAAAGGGCATGCCCACTGCACCTCTTCTCCAAGTAACAATTTACATGAATTATTTATTATGAATAGATAAAATGCTGCCAATTAAAATCGTAGAGCACCATTCCAAATCAGTCTGATGACCTTTTGATCTGACTGCAAATTGATAATTTAAAAGGGTGATACAGCTATGATTGTATGTGCTCTCATAGTAAAATCTGAAGACTTCCAATGTATAATTGTTTCAGAAAAGTTGGATTCCATTGATTTAAAGAGCACTTATATTAGCAGCAGACTGATGAACCAGATCCACTTATCAACTTGACAAATTGCAAAGTATGGGGATGTATCTATTGCTCTTCTCACCTTGTTTCCTTCAGGATTAGTAAAGGTTACAGGTTTGCAGATAAAAAAATGGCATTGACCAGATAATGCAACAAATCACAAAAAGACAGTGTCCTCTGTTTGTCTCAGGGGGAGATAGAAATGTCATCAAGATGTGGAAATCCTCCACTGTTGTGTCCTTTTGGCAAGTTTTAGGGGGAACAGTTCATTACTACTGTTGTCAAACTGCTGGCAGGGCTCAATGGAGTGATTACCTCATTTAAGTTATCCCCTCTGTGATCTGAGGTTACCATGGAAACTGGTGTGCCCCATTAGATGTGCCGCTGCCCGTCTCTCCATTGCAATATCGACTATTTCCCCATGATTTTCCAATCATGGTTTCCTCAAAACTCTTGGTTTTTTTTTTATGACTGAGCCCTGTCTGTATGTTCGTCAGTTATGTAAAATCTAATAAAAATCGGAGGATAAATGAGAAGCTGAGACGTTTAGTTCAAGCAACAGGTGGGGAGGAATAATACAATATGACTCCGGAGCTGTACATACATTGTGTATTGCAAAATATGACACTACTTTATGACAGCATTATCAGAGTTTCTTTTATAAATTTAGTCTACCAGCAGAGAAAAGCTGCATTTTCCCATTTTGTTCCTAGACTGTCTGGTTGGCACAATTCACTTGAGGGACTATGACTATCACTGTGAGTATTCTGACTTCACAGCTTTGGAGAGTGGCCAAAAAAGACAGAGAGAGAGAAGAAAAAAAAAACAACTCTAAATCCAAACTAACCAACTAACTCAGATGTCATGCATCAAATGAAGACCACACAAGCTTTGAAAATATTGTTTTAACAATGCAATACATCATTAAGACTGTAAACACATACTCTGTGAACTCCATTATCCTTCCAGAAGATATTCCCTCATTCGGTGTTTTAATTATGGTGGTGGTGGTGGTTGTTGTCAAGTACACTGGTCCAAAATATTGAGATCAGGTGACTCTGAAGGCCGCTGAACTATTCAGATTATTTTGATGAACATCAGACAATCCAGTTACTCCTCAGTCCCTGCTGGTGGACGCATGGTCATCTTAGGAGAAACCACTTCCATCAAGTTTTTTTTCTTTATTTTGTCACTTGCTTGTACCTGCTAGAGAGCCAAAATACAAGAACAAGTTTTTTTCAACTGTCATGAGTCACTAGTAGTGAAAATGGGGCATGACCCTTTGTATCTTGCTTATTTTCTCTTTTTCCCTCAAAGGGGAAAGGTTTGTTTTCATACAGCAGGAGTGGCTGTCGAAGCATTTTAATGAATATTCCCTGGTGCTACGCTATGCTTCTCTCTGATCTTTACCATCATCTCCTCTAGTGTAAGTGATGCAAATGCAATTATGTGCAGTGACTTAAAATAGAATAATGATTTTTGATGTCCAAGGAAGGATGAGGGGTTATTGAGGGGTGATATAAGTGTAGGAGGAGAGTGCAGTGGATGAGTGGGGCATGTTTTTAAAATTTATTTATCCACTGAAGTGGGAAAAAAGTACCAAAATAAACAACTAGCATACAGAAATAGCTTATACTCTTAAACATATTTCGGAGTACTTCATATACCAAAACAAACCAGTCAAATTAGGGAAGAGTGAGAGTAGAATATGATCACAGTCACAAATTTTAATAGATGATGTTATGTGGAGCAAAAACTGCATTACACTGAGAATTTATGACAGTACAGCAGAATGCATCACCTCCAGTTCCAAATGCATAAACTATAATCTTGTAGAGAAGAGGACACAGTTAGAGAAGTCCTTGCAGGAGTAAATAGCTCTGTGCTGCCATCGTGTGGTTATAGGGAGAAATTACATGTAAGATTTTAAACCTCCAGCAACATGTGACATTTCTACTCAGTAAACAATGATGTTATTATTAACATTAATGCTGTAATGTGAGACAGCCTGGAGGTAGTGCATGCCATACTCTATCCAGAAATATAGACAGTTTTTGTTGTTTGGTTCAACTGAAGTGAACCCAGTGATTAAAAGACTCATGACTAACCTTAAAATACTGAAACAGCTCCTCCTTTGTCATTTCTGATCCCCACAGGCTAAATCTCAGCTTTAAATCTCATTAGTCAATAGTCATGGTATTGCTGGTACAGATTGTTGGATCAGTTTGATCAGTTAAGTATATTTATTTTATGATCTTGAAATATCCATGCTTCAGAATGCTGTCCATTGTGAGTTAGAGTACACGGGAAAAATTACTGAGCATCTTTTTCCAGAGTCAAAGACATTTTTCTCAAAAAGAGTAAATTTGGCTCTATGTTGAGTTTGGAGAGCTCTACCCAAAGAGTAACTTTTACTCAGATGTTCTCTGAGTGGAGTAACATTTTCTTCAATTTGAGAACATTTTACTCAGGCACATTTCCTGTATATGTTTCTAAATGATCTATTACACTGGTCTACAGACAAAACACTTCAAGTATAAAAGAAGTGAAACCAGATTTTCGTCAGTAATAAAGAAAATTAAGTCAAAAGTGTAATTGGTTGTTGGACATATATCTGTTATTATTTATTTTTGTGAGTTATATCTTGATTAATGTCTTGGCATATGTATATGTATATGTTTAAATTTCTTGTCTACAGTGACAAACATATATTGATTTGCACCTGCTTTCTAACAAAATAAAAAAAGTGTAATTGAATCAAAATGGGAAATTCTAGGAATTAAAGAGAATAATGGGTATTACACAAAAGGAACACATGTTTCTGAGATACCAGTTCTACTTCATAACACACCACACATCAGTATACATCACTTTTCAGATCCCTTTTAGTGTAATATTTATACATCTATTACATAACAGAAACTTATGTGTGTATATATAATACTTCAGACAGTACTGTGAAAAAGTGCTAGTCTAATATCAGGTTTGTTGGTTTGGTAAAATTCTGATGTTATAATGTCAGTTTTCAGTTTCTGTTTTACAATCTGGATATATGAGAAGTATTAAAAAAAAAAAAGTAAATATGCCAGATTATAGCCTAAAACTAATTTCTATCTGTAGACCTCCTGGCAGGTTGATGTTACACAAAAACACACAAAATACACACAGGGACAAATACAGATACCATAAAATACAACATGGACAATGTTAGCACAGACCCTAGTACAAAATAATCTGTATTGCAGGCACCATTATCTTACACAAAATATTGAACAGAAACACCCAAGTGCTCTATTTTAAGGGTATACTAAGTCTAAACAATCTGTATACACAAACATAAATATAATGCACAAGGCTCAATCTCAATCTCTTCTGATATTTTATACCAAGTTTTATTCAACACATTTCAGATATTTCCAACTGTTTATGCTGCCTCTTGTCATAAAGTCAGGGGTCACAATAAATAGAACCTGTTTAGGTCAGTTTTGTGTCTTTTGAGGCTGTGCACATATTTCCTGCATTTTCGTGTCGTATCTGAATAAAAGAGAATGTTAAATAAATATGTATGCTTATTTTAACCCTGCAAAAACAACAAACCAAATGGTGGTCTAAGACATTTGCACAGTACTGTATATTACTGTATAAAACATTAGCCAACCAGCACGTATGCCACTTGTTTTCAAATTCACCATTTACCAGTGCTTTTTGTACCTCCAGTTACATGTACCTGCGTGTGCATGTACAGCTATTAGCTCCGTGCAGATTCATTAGTTGAGGTCTACCTAACTTTGAAGACTTCTTTGATTTCTTGTCAAAAAATTTGAAGACATATGAAGATCAGAGTGTGTGACGATGCTGTCTTAAAAGGAGGTCTGTTCAGATCAATCTGATGCTCACAGATCAACAAGCAGCTCTTGACTGATATAATGTGTAATGTCAGTGTGAACAACAGCTATTATTGTTGCAGTAGTTCACTTTCATTCTAGAATGAAAAGGCTGACTGGCCTGTTCATTCCGATTTTTAGATAAAGTTTGGTATTATGACCTTTCTATGGTCTGCTGAGCCAATTTAAGAATAATAGAACTAGGTTTATAATGTTCAGCCTTCATTTATTTACAGTCTCGGAAAAACTTATTAGACCACCCTTGTTTTCTTCAATTTCTTGTTCATTTTAATGCCTGGTACGACTAAAGGTAAGTTTGTTTGGACAAATATAATGATAACAACAAAAAAAGCTCATAGTAGTTTAATTTTAGAGCTGGTATCTAAACATTTTCCATGTTTTCTTGATAATAACCAAAATCACTTAATTTCTTACGTCAATATCTATGGCATTGTACTGACAAAAACAGTGCTTTTAGGCATTCCATGTTTTCTTTTCTGTCTGTTGATGATACACACAGAAGTTAGTACTTGATTGCATAACCATTGTTTTTGATGACTTTTGATGATCTAATAATTTTTTCTGCAACTGTATATTTACAGTTTTGTAGCTGAAATGACTATGTAGAAATCTGAGCAACCCTGTCTGTAAGAGCATAATTTCAACTAGAATTAAACCCACATGATAATTAAAGATAACCACCTGGAAGTAAAGGGGATATGTTAGTAATTACAAGGAGGCAGAATAGTAACCGTTAATCTAAGTTCTGAAAATGAAATTTGGCAGTAAAAAACTGAAACCAAAAAGGAAAAACTGAAAAAGGCACGCGGGCATTAAAACACATTTATTAAAAAATAAAACATATTAGTACTGAAGGTAGCTTGGGAACCTGGTGAATCTGAAAGCTCGTGTTTTATTTGCTCTGGCAGATTAGATTCATTTGAGAATTGGTCTCCCGATACTGGGGTAGAGGAAAACTACTAATACTGAGAAAAAGCTGCCCTGAAAAATTGACTTCAGATATTTTAGACATATCACAACTTTCAACAGAAATGAAGGGAAATATTACTTGCGTTGCTTTTCTATACTGCTGCAGCATATTTGCAACCTGTGCACATCTGATGTACTTTGTCTTTGTGACAGCTGATGGCGCTGATTCATGTTGCAGGAAAGTTTGTGGAGAGATTACATTTTCATCCCACTGATTGCAGTGTATGGTGTTTGACCATTTGGAACTAAATGAAAGAAAACTTCCCATTTCATCATATCAGGAAAAAGAACATTCTCACATGATGAATAATGTCAAACCAAAGTAATTTCTCCTGCAATAATTCAAGATTTAGACAAATCTGTCATTACATTAGTATTAGAAGGAGATCTCTAATGTCAACCTGTGGATTATTTTAACTTCAAGTCATGAAATTAGTCATGTGACTTCAACAACAGATATTTATGTGCTGCAGCAGGGTTTAAGTATAGATGGATTCTTAATATTTTGATGATTAAAACGCAAATACATTGTCAAAAAATGGATGGGAATTAACTGTTAACTTGAGTATTTGTTAAGACATTACATTTCAAACATCACCTCAATGACGAAAAACATCAGATGTGTCGTTCTCTGTTGAGCGCATAAATTAATTTTTCCAAATTTGTTATGCAGAAAAGACTAACATTGCTATTTTAGGTAACAGTAGTATATGCAGTCATCTCCATGCCCTACAGAAGAGAAGTAAAAACTGACTTTAGCCTGAGATTTCTGAGTGAAATCAATACTTCTTAGACTTGGGGGAGCTGACACTTGAATATTGAAGAAATGTAACAGTAAGAGAACAGACAGTGATCTCTTTCTTTAGTATGAGACTGAATTTCTGAATTTACTGGATTGTTTATGGTGTAAAAAACAGTATATACATTTTTTTCTATCTACATTTTTTTTTAGTAATCTAATAACCATTTATACACCTATTTTTTTTGTTGTTGTCTGTTTTGTCTTTTTTTCATTATCAACATACAATGTAAGTTTCAATGTCAGTGTTTTATTTTTCAGTTCAGGTTCTGCTTTGCAAAGCTAATGTCACTATTGTGGCTTCACATACTGTACAAATATATTCTAACCTCCCTAAACAATAAGATTTGTATTTATGGATGAAAGTACATCCAGTGAAAAAACAAAAAACAAAACAAAACAAAACAAAAAAAAGTGTTGTTAGTTACACTTTCTCTGATATGCAGTATGTATTAGATTAAAAAATATGTATTTTAGAGGCGAAACTTGGTAAACATATAACCTTTTGTCATCTTAAATTTTCTTTTTTTTTTTTATCAGATTTGTCTAATTCCGGATATAAATATTTTATGACACCGAATAACAAAACAGAAAATAGAGTAAAAATACTTCTTAAAAATGCAAATACAAATAGAATATATATGTAAAACATGGTGGAAAATATAGTTGCAGTTAACATGAAAACTAGACCATACAGAGCAACAAAAATTGAAAATATATGTATACTGCATTACTACACATCAAGAAAGAAATTGTAAATATTTCTATACATTTGGTTTACCACTGACGTTTCCTCTGTGGAATTTCTGTTCCATTTTTATTGTAATCGTAAGTAGATATCCTTGAATCATATCAAACAGAAGAGGGCAGTGTTGACCAAAATATAACAAATACTGAACCTGTCAGCCACAAGTTTTATTTTTTAATTAAAATGCTGTTATGTTCTATTAAATCCTTATCTCTATAAATAAAAAATTCTTCTATAAGAAAATAAGCCCAGTGTTTTTACATATGTGTCACTTCATGTATTTTCATGCAACCCAGAAATGTCTTCATGAACGAAACTTTCATGACATTTGCACAAAGTTTCGACACTTAACAGAATTCAAGCTTAGGGTTATTGTGCTGGTTAAATTGAGCGCTCTCACAGTGACCTCATTGGAAGGACCAAACTGGTGGCACAGTGTGTGTTTGATTACCACACTGGGAATAAGCCTGTCCAGGCATGCCCGAGGCAGGGTGAGAAGGATGGAACCAGCCACAGACAGACAGACAGACAGACAGACAGACAGACAGACAGACAAATAGACAGACAGACAGACAGACAGACAAATAGACAGACAGACAGACAGATAGATAGATAGATAGATAGACAGACAGACAGACAGACAGACAGACAGACAGACAGA
>JAPQRP010000016.1:27154065-27190448 GCA_037367295.1 Apogon hyalosoma | reverse complement strand
ACAGACAGACAGACAGACAGATAGATAGATAGATAGATAGATAGATAGATAGATAGATAGATAGATAGATAGATAGTGCTAACTGTGTCAATAATTTAATGTAAATCCTTCTTAGTGGAGTTCATTCTTAGAGAGAAATCTGTGTGTAAAAGAGCAGAATAAGGATACTTTGAAGTTGCCTCTCCAATGAAGAAAGGTGGACAGTGTTAAAAGTCATTCTTAAGTGTGGCACTGATGATAGAAAGTTGTTCTTGTGAGAGGGAAAACGGTGCCATACCTATGTAACATTCATATCATTTGAATTATGAATCAGAGTGAGGAGAAGTCTATGTTCTAAGCTGATGAATATTTAAAGAATTGAGTATACAGATCATCATATTGACAAAGGGAGAATACTAATGTCCTCTTCTCTGAGTCTGATTAGAGGTTAAGCAGAATGCAAACTGCATAATTTATTTCCATTCTTGCATTTTTGTACCTTTTGATTTGCTTGTTCTTATTAGGTTTAGCTTTTTTATGCAGAAGTCAGTCCCTTTTCAAGCTGAAAATATGTTAAGATATACAAACAGTAGGTACTGCATGATAATGAGGAAAAATCAGTGTCATTTGTGTTCAAAAAGTTTGCAGATGTTTTTCAAGTTTTCTCAATTTTAGACGCAGGAGACCTACCCAGGAAAGATAAGTACAATTGAGTCCTTTATTTTCTAGACTCAGGCACCAGCAATTGACATACACAAAGTGCCCGCTGTCCCCACTGACACAGACATTGTCCACAGTCTATTAAATTGAATGTTGTATTTAACTGGTTTGGAACCAGGGCAAAGTTACATGGTTTTGTATCGTTCTAACTCTTCTCTCTGGTGGAATGAGCTTATTTCAGAGAGAAAGGCAGAGCGAGAAAGTGGGAGTGAGAGCCCATGCAGGTGAGACTGTCTAACAGTGAGGAAATCAATATGATGTAAATTATTAAGAGCTCAGGAATGCGTCTGACCCCTACTGTCTTGCAGCAGGCTGGGCTCTGAAGGCTGGCAGGTGGACGCGAGCTTGGACTCTCCCTCTAACACTCATTAGTGGCTGGGAGCCGGGGCTCCTTGTGAGTGGGAAGGCAGGGATCACAGCGGGGAAGTGATGGCCCAGGCCTCTCACATCCCGACTCAGCCTTCGCTCCGGCTCTGCCAGCCTCTCCCTGGAAGCTCATTAGTAAGTGCACTGATGCATAAGAGCTAGTCATTAGCTGGGCTTTTTTTCCGTCTTCATCTCTCTTTCCCCCGACACCATGTCTGATCCTGAAGACCGGTGGCAGTGGTGGTTTAAAAGACGAGAAAAGTCCACATTACCGCAGGTTCTCTAGACATATGGATATGAGACAGTGGTAGCCATCAGATTTTTTTTTTTTCTATTTTTTTGTATTTGTTGGGGGGGGTGTTGGGGGTGTCAATTTGGAGTTCTTCAAATGGAGTCCATCCACAGCCCTTCAAACCAAAGAGTAAACATTAGCGCTTGACCAGGACTTTGGCTGAGTGCCCCTTTCTTCCTCCATGGTTAGTTTTGATCTGGGGTATTTGCTTTTGCTGCTGGCCAGATCCCCTCAGCACCTGATGGTTGCCCAGGCTCTGAGTAAATAAGATCTGGGGCCCAGGCCTCTTCAAGGCTGCTGGGTAAATAAGGTCTCTAGTGTGTGTAGCGTGCCTGGCAGCAGGGTGAGCATTGGTGTGGAGGCCTCCAGAGACACGCCACCCCCCTTTTCTATATCTAGCTGTTTAATTCTGTTATCCTCTCTCTCTTTAACTTACTCCATTCTCCCTCCTTTCCAACTAACACACACAAGCACACAAAGACCTCCCTCTCAGCAGGCGTACTGATTAATGTTAGCCACTTGTACTCATGAACATTTATGGCTTCTTAAGCTCCTAAAAAAGGACGCACATGCGCCCAAAATTATGGAATTATCTTGATCATTTGTTTAGGCGAATGGGTCAAATTAAAATGAATATAGCACATTCAATTGTTGGCTTTTGTACATGTTTTTTCTCTTATGATCCAGTTACGCTCGAAGTTTGCAGATATAAATTAGCCACTATTAATATTTAAAGATCCTGTAATTAAAAATATTTGAACATCACATTGGATCAAGCTCCTGTCTCTGAGGAACTGTTTGGCATTTAGTAAGTTTTGAAATGTCAGAAAGATAAATGATGATGATGATGGAGCCTGTATTAATGTAATTACTTTCTCAATGGTAATCCTCCTAGCCTGCAAACAAATGGATTTCATATACTACTGAAAGATTAAACAATTTAACACCTGATGTCTCCATGACTTATTAAAACAAAAAGTGGCCAGTGGGGACTCGCAACATATTGTAGTCTTTATATCGCAGAACCGCCTTATTGTGTATTTTGCTGCTTTTAGCTAAAAGAACCCACCTCTACGTCTTGATTTATCTTGTGTATGTATAGACTTTTCCTCAGTTAGTCTTTTAATGTGGCTTCAGTGGGTAGGTTTACGTTATAGTGTCATTCAGTCACAGTAACGAGGGATTTGCCTTTGTGAAAGTTTACTGAGTCAAATCTCATCAGCTTAATGTGATCTGGCACTTGCCATGCTGGATCCCCTTATGCCAATTAATCCAGGTTGTAACTCACAGACTCCTGCTGACCAATTCACATCCATTGTTGATAGTTTTTGGCTGCAGGAGCCTCAAACCTCCTTGTTAGAGCCAAAAACCACAAGAAACCCACCACCTCTTTCAGCCCCATCATATTGTCTGTTGATTGCCAGCAATTAGAAAAGCCAGGCAGGGCTGAGAAATGACAAGATGGGGCATGGCTATTGCAATGCATGGGCGGTGTTGGCTCACACGCCAGCTGAAAGACTCTACAATGTTTGTTAACCCTAGGGGTCACAACTGCTTCAATAGTGCAGACAGAAAACAAGATTTATGTAGCACAAATCAATACGCAGTCAGACTTTTACCATTGTGGAGCACCAATCCAGGCACTTCTCTCTATCAGTCCAACATGACACTAATGTGTTTTTATTCCTGTTTAACCCAGCCAGTGATGAATCTGTTGGCAGGCCAAAGCTGAGACAGTGAGAAGCAAGCCCTTGATTAGTTAGGGAACACATGGCAACATGCAGAGGCTGATGCAGTGGCATGTCACGGAGGCAATGGCCAATCAGTCTTTGGGTTTCCTGCTGGGGCTTGTTTATCCACTGTTTATCCATTATGAGTGGAATCAGCTATTTACATCCCAGTGCCTGACGATGTATCAAATGGACTAATGGCAGTGTACTTGGGTGCTGATCCCACTCAGTGCTGTCTTAAGTAAATTAGAATGAATGCAGTTCCTCCACTTCTCACTGGGATTGTTCACTAACCAACGTAACTGTTCCTCTTTATTCTCCCCGCCATTAGCTCTGATTTCACTTAACGTGGCTTGTCAACTGAACAAAAAAGGACTCACACCTGGCAGAACACACACTGCAACAACTCCAGAGTAGATTATTGTACAGTAGGAATCAACCTTGTACAGGTTGGCAGGCCAATAATGTAAAATTTGTTTAATGTTCTCCCCGTTTACCCTGTTAAAGAGGGAAATTGGAAAGTGACATGAGTGACGGGTGGTATTCTCTGAGCACTGACCAGCAGGCACAATAGAGGAGCTGAGCTTAGTGCCAAGTTCTATTTCAGGGGCTGCATTCCAATTGATTAGGAAGCTTGTGAAACAAACGCTGGTGACAGAAATGAGAGAATGGCCCTGGCAACTGTTGGGCACAGTGCCAGGTGTAGGCTTTTCTTACAGCATCTTTCTCCCACTATCCCCCTCTCTTATTTTCTGTCTCACACACATTAAGGACACCCACAGTGTGACCAGTGGAATAACTTAACAGCATCACCTTTGGAAGTCCTTATGTATTTCGCTGGAGCGCCGCTGATGGATATTATGATATCTGTTTGAAAGAATAAATTACACATTAAAGCTGCTCAACTACAGAGATGATTCCTGAATTCCTTCAGTCAAGCATACTTTTGAAGTATTTTGAATATTTTTGGTCTGAGCTTCAAACTCTGTGTGCGGTGTTGATATTGTGTGTGTGTGTGTGTGTGCGTGTGTGCGTGTGTGTGTGCGTGTGTATGTGTGTGTGTGCAGGGGCAAGTGGGTGCATGTGTCTGCATATGCCTGGTCTTAACAACAGAGCCCTGTAAACCCCAGCTTTTCTTTATAGTCAAGTTGATGATTGGATAAACAGTCTGAGTCTGGATTATTGTACTGGAAAATGAAAGCATATGCACAATTTGCATTTTAATGAGCAAGTGAGCATTATAAAACAAATTGTTCCGGCAACAGCGACTCTGACAATAAAGTGGAAGATTATTATAGTCATCAAATATTTTATTAACACGTGTTCAACTTTATTTTTAGATCAGTCATCATTGGAATTCCACTGTAAATATTGTGCATTAATTTAAACATTATTAAAATGGATTTGCTCTGTAATGCTTTTGTTTAACTTTCAGTTTACTGTATACTTAGTGCACTTGGAGTACATAATCTTTGTATATTCTGTGTCATGTGTTGCATCTTGTTCTCTGCAAATCTACTTTGATTGCGACACATATGTGGAAGCCATGCATAAAATTTATGCATGGCTGATGCAAAGTTCAGCAGGCCTGTGCCAAACAAAACGCTGTTCAATTAAAAGGGAAGTAATGGCATCCTATATAATAAAGGATATCTGTGCACATAAAGTGACAGAAAAGCATGATGGCTCATTCACGTCATGCTATGTAATTTAGTTAATGCATTTCCCCTTGCTCTTTAAAACACTTGCACATTCAAATTTGCCATCATAATCTCTATGACAGAGGACATTAATTATGTTCGTTGGCTGATCGCTGTTTCTTCACAACATCTCTGATTAAAATTTCACACATTGTAATGATGTGCTTCAGAGCTAGAAGCTGTGAAAATTTACTAAGCAGTCAGTGAGCTTGAATTCTTATTCTTGGGAGGTTTGTCCAGCACAAAAAAAAACACACATATAATCCCAATCAAAGCTGTTAAATGCTTGAGGAAAGCTTTATTTACATGCAAATGGCAATATATCTTAGCAACTTGTTCATTAAAATATTGTGCAAATGAGGGGACAACAAAGCAGTAACTTCTCTCCAGATATGTGGGTTCAAATTTCATATTTGGGAAGTTTAATTAAGCAATAGATTATATTTTGAAAGGAGTGTTCACTTTAATGAATCCCCAGAGACTGCAGATAAACACTGCAATGGTATCAAAGCATTCATCTCTTTAATGGATGTGAAAATTAGGGATGTAAATGGCTTTGAGCCTTTATTTTCATTGCTCGTGGGAATATTTACCGGATAAAGACGACACTTATGTAACCTACATTACATGTATACTTTCATATTTGGAAACCACATGAATAGTGGATGGCCATTTTCAAGGACAAATACCAAAACACTTATTTAAAGTACGTACCTGTCAAACGTTGAAACAAGAACACTTTTCTTCTTCTTTTTTTTAGACTTAATTCTATGCAAATTTACATCTTATTTTAAAGATCATTGTAGAACCCTATACGTAGAGTGTCTGAGTCTCACTCCTCTGTTTTAGGTGAGTTTTCAGTTCTTCCATATCTTGAGAGATCCACTGGTCATTTGAGCTTTTTCAATAAGATGTTTGTCTGAGTGTGGCTCTATATTCTGCAATCCCGAAACAGTGCAGAGTCAGTGAACCCTGGTACATTGTGTGATAGAGGAGTGCTACGTGCCCAACATTCACCTCTGCTAGGCTGGCTGTTGTTTATCCCTGTAATGTCCATTTTATTGGGAATCTCAGCGAGCCTTCACACTACCTGCTGTGCTCAGCAGTGTGGAGAAGCCAGGGCCAGTGGAGTGGTGGTCAGTACCTGTCAATCACAATCTCAGGGATCAGTTAGCAGCCATCAGTCTGAGTAGCCATGTCCAGGTGTTGCCTCTCTTCCATCTCCTCATGTTTTACCTCCATAGGCTGTCCTTTTTCTATTACTTGTTGTTTTTGTTTTCTACCTTTACACACCATATACTAATGTTACAGCCTTTTCTGAATATTCTATTCAGTATGTGTTTATTAAAAATATGAATGGTTGTGTTTTTAACTTTAAATGATAAAGAAAACATCTTATTTCAAACCAAGGGAGGCTTTGTGTTTCTGTGTTTGTATTGGAGTCTACAAAAGGGCAGCTGATGTTGGGAAGGAGAAAGTCAGAGGTGATAAGAAGGGAACACCACAATATACTCTAGCTGCTGCAAAACAAACACAAAACATTGATTATATCATCTTTACAGACACCCAAAGCTCACTGTGGTTGATGTTTACCTGACACGGAGTAAACAGCACGTTGGACTGTAGACTTCTGCTCTGCATTTCATTTGCTGCTGTGCCCTGGTATATGTACGTCTATGACCTGTTCCCGCCCTTAATTTCCCCCATCACATTCAGAGCAGACCTGCCAACGGTCAGCTTCATTACAGCCAATATCTTAAATCACCCCTCATGTGTTTCCCACCAGTTTGGAGCTTGGTCTCCTCTGAATCGCAGTCATTTAAATGTTCCTGTGCTGATTGGGGGTGCAGGTGGTAATACATTAAGGGACTGAGACAGCCAGTGGCGCAGTGCTGAAAGACCTTTATCCATTTGCACTAAGTTTCCCCTTACATTCTGAGGCATGTCGTTCTAATTAGGCCAATGGTTTTGACTGTGGCCATATTCATATGGGACAGCTCACTTTAAGTTGTACAACAAGGTGATTCTACATCATATATACTTCACCAGGCCAATAGATTATGCCCTGGTCTAGGGAATTTAAAAAAGAAATTGTACTTTAATGAAAGCAGAGAATGGCTCTGGAGAAGAATTGCAACAGGGTTACTGCTCTTTTCCTTTCCATCTTTTAAGTAGAAGAGTCCTGGCTCTCATGAGAGATGAAGATGTCTGGGATATAAAACACTGCTGATGATATACTTTTTCTTTCTGCAGCAATACAAATTAAGAAGTGATTAGGACTTCTCATGCAGTATGTCTTATTTTATTGGAGTTTTCTATAGGGCATGTCACATATGTACCTTATAGGTGTTTTACATGTCAGATCAAAAGCATTGATTCAATAGTATTAAAACAACTTGTCTGTGTGTTTGAACCGTGCTAAGTTCCCAGTTCATCTCTGTCTCTCAGTGATGAGTTCCTCTAGCAGGTAAAAGCTTCAGAAAGCCCTCGGTCCATTTCCATTCTAGCTTCCAGCAGTGTGAGTGGTGTGACAGCCTCTTGGGGCATGGGGATTATTGAGATCAGGCCTCCCCTAGCTCTATGCCTCTGGCCCAGCCAGCCAAGCCAGCCCAGTCAGTTCCTCAAGCCCCCCGGTGCCTTACAGAGCAGCCCACCAGGCGCACAGAGAGCAAAGAGGCACTAGGGACCCCTCTAATTGTCCATGCTTTGGGCGGCTCTCTGGCAAACCAGCATGAAGAAGGCTCCCAGTCCCAAGGCTGTCCCACTGCTCCCCACTCAGCCCTCTCTCAAAGATTCTGAGGACGATATATCTGCTTTGAGGCTTTACAATTCTGAAGCAATCCTGTAGCACCGATGGAAATTGTGAATTCTTCTGTGCGTCTGCTTTCAACATGACCAGTGCTTACGTTACAGCAGGGTCATATTCCAAATGTCTCAAATGAGCCACATGATTCCTGGCTTAAAATATGATGTTAATTCCAGTCACTGTTTTCTGTTCATTTTGTGAGTTTATGGCTTGAGAAAATTATTAAATGCAATCCACTTATCCTTCTGATATGTGAATGTATATTGCTTAAAATGCTGATGTTTACATGTTTGTACACTGAGCATAGATGTACGATGCAATACAAGTTCATTCGTAAGGTTTTGCGTCAGTGAATGAATCAGCGAATATCTGTTTTTTTTGCGCTGCTTTTATTCAACCGTAATAAGTGTAAGTTCTTGATTAGGTTACGTGAGGAGCCGAAAAACATATTCTGTTACTTCAGTTTATTTCTTTGAGCTGTGTCTTCAAGTCAAATAAATGTTCAAGAGCACATCCTGACCTAATAGTGAGAGCTGGAGCAATTGGGAAGGCCATGGCTGCTTGTAACTGGATGGAGACTGACAAGGCCACCCATACAAAGGAAGGGGCAGCCTCTGGTTATACATGAGGGGGAGGGGAGGAAAATGAACACGTAGAGCCATAAATACAAATACACAATTGTTTGAATACCTGCTGCTTGTTTGTTTTCTGTTTTTCTTTTTTTTCCTTTATCTCACAGCATCTACACAATAGATCATTTTGTGGGTGTTAATATGAGGTGCACACAGCATTTGCTTTATGTGTTGGACTAATGAAGAGCTCTGACGGTGCACTAGTGAAAAAGATGCTTAAATTACTTACAGCTAATGTGCTGCTCGATCAACCAAATGGGACTAAAAGCAATTATGAACACATGTAACATTTAGGTATACCATTTTGAAGAGGGACAAATCATGATAATTATTGTTTGTATTAGCAACAGATTGACAACTTACATTTTGCACTATATCCTAAGTCATTTAGTGATTTCATCATTAGACCCCTTCTTAATTTATAAACAGAAAAACACTAAATCAACATAATGTTTCTGAAGAATCTATAGAAAGTGTGATTTGAAAGCATTTTGTCTTTAAATTTTACAATTAATAGGTTAAAGAAATATAACCTAATACAGCTCTGCTTTATTGTATTGTGGTTGCTGTGGTTTTCCACTTTGTCTGACATAAAATAAGACCACCTAAATTCACTTGTGTAACAACAGGAAAAGTTATGAGCTCAGTAAATAAATAGGTAGTTAGGCATGCTGGTCATGCCAGTAACAGCTATGCAAAGGATAGCTAGACAATAGCCCCTAACTGGACTGTGACAGGGTAATTATTGTGCGCACATAATAAAATTCCTTTTTACATAGGTCACTCAGAAAGTGTAATTAAAAAAGCGTTATAGATTATTTTTATTGAAGCAATTAAACCAAAAAGCAAAAAGTAATTAAGTGTTGAGGTAATAATAGCGTTGGTCAACAGCATTTGTTTTGAGAGAGGGATTTGTCAGCTTCACCTCTCTAATGCAGCACAGACATGGTTTAATTTACACTCAGTGATTTTATTATGTGAAACATTTTTTTTTTTTTTTTTTACTGTGCAACAATTATGTTTATAATGCCAAAAACTGAGCAGGATTTAATGAAATCATTATCATGAGAGATAATTGTGAGTGAATGCTTGATTTGAATTATCATCTTCCTCTATGTACTGAATTAATGAATCGTTACTATTCATACTACTGGTTTATAATTATGTTAAATTGGCTGTCTTATCAGCAGTCAAAGACTTGGGATTATCAGCGTCTTGACTGTGTGGACTGTGCCAAATTCCTTGTGGATATACGCCTGTTCCCTGCACAAAGAAAAAAGGCGAGATAATATTGGGAGGTTAAACTCCACAATTTTCTCTTAAAAGATGTAAGGAGAGCTATTGCACAAATGCTCTCCTGCTTTATGAGGGAAATCAGACTGACGGGTCTGTGGGGCATTAACATCCACTTGACTTTGAGTGCAGCTGATTTTTACAAGGCAACACATAGACGTAGCTGACACATCAACTGTGTTGATCTTTGAAATTGTGTCAGGTAACTGAATAGAGATGATATGTTAATGTGAAGGGGAAATATGTTGCCCTAGTTAGCATATGGGCCACTTGCATTTCAGAACTTATTATCATGCAGCCTGCACATTTCTGAAAATCATGGTAATAATCTAATTGTCAGGATGGAGAAAAAAATGCATCATTTCATTCTGGAAGGTCAAAGGTAATATGATGAAAAAAAAAGAGGAAATAAGACAGATTTCTCTGTGAATAAATGCGTACAAATTGAGTTGTTAAAGGATTTTTCTTTACTGTGAATGGTCATAAATTATTAACAATAAAGGAGGTGTAAAAAAACAGGTGAATAAGAAAGAAATAAAACAGAAGAAACAGAATGGCATTTATGAGACATGATGAAGACTGAGATGTTCTGAAAGAACCAGTCGGTCAGTTGTGTCTCAATATAAGGCTCTTAATGTGTGCTGAATCAAAACTAAAGCTGAATTACACGCAATGAAAGCTTTTCCACATAATCAACTAGAGTACTAACGTCAATGCCAATGTCAATGTCAACTCTGGTGTTACTTATGTGAAAGAAAACGCAGTGGTAAAAGTCACATGACCTTTAACTGCTCTTTAAAAACCCATGTAATCATGTTCATCATAAGTATGTGTTGTATAAAAAAGGAAAAGCCTCAAGAGACCAACAATGTTTTCATAACAAAGGCACATGAATGATGATTATAGACAGTTGAAACACTATTGTGATCTGTAACTTTGTGTGTTCCTTTTGTTCTAGGTCTTGTTATTGGTAATGTGAACAGCAGAGGGCAGCTTGAATACATAAATATGAAATAGGAGGATGCATCTCTCAGTCATCAAAGGCATGCACTGGTTTACATCCCCCGTTTCCCAGCACTCCATTCGGCCGCAGTCTGACAGCCGACGGGACTGCAGAGAACGGGGAACTGTGATCAGCATCAACCCAATACTACACAGGGGACACAGTGGAGGAAGTGGGGAATAAAAGAATTGTGGAGTGACAGGTAATTGACCAACACCAGCCGAGTAGCAGGTAATGTTTTGAAAGCACTGTCTCAATTTGTAAGTCACATGAAATCTTGAGCTCTCTCTGTCTTTTTTGGTCTCTCCCTCTCTGCCTCAGTTTTTCCAGCAGGTTGTGTAGACAGTTATAGCAGCTGCTGAAGAACAAACCTCAAAGACAACACTCTGTGCTGTTTTTATTGTTAAACCTGTGTTCAGCCATTGTCTGCTCTCCCTTGTGAGCTCTCTCTCTCTTTCTCTCTCTCTCTCTCTTCCTCTCTCTTGCCCTCTCTTTCTCTCTCGCACTGTGGCTCAAGATGAATCTGCCAGCATGTGCCCATGCTCTTCATCACTGTCAGGTGCCCCATGGTGGTCCTCCTTCTCTTTCTCAAACTGGGCACCAACCGCTGGCTGGAATTATTCCTCACCTCCAAAACTCTCCCCACTGTTTCTAAATAAATGTGGCTGTAGTAACTGAGGAGTGTTGCTCATCCATCTTTACCATGTGGTGTGTCGAGTGTGCAGTGTTTACTGAACTAGACAGAGAGCCTAATAAACCACAGTCTGTGTGCAAATGCATAGTGTAGAATGTGACCATACGGTTTGGCCAGTTGTGCCGGTATTACATTACTGGCATTACTGGCCCAGAAATATAAAGTAAGCCTGTTTGTCTCTCAGTATGAAGCCTAATTTGATGCATCACCACTGGTCCATATCCCTAAATATCACATGGACTCATCTTTCTGTCTCTCACATCTCTTTTGTACATTTTGCAGCTCATTAGCAGATCTTTGGCCAGATATATTAGTTTTGTTAAAAGGCCTGTTGATAAATGGTAGACTCATTTGACATCAGTATACATACTGATCTTGAGTAATTAACAACGGAAAACTGTACCATCTGTTGACAAGATAGTACCTGTAATGTTGTAATGTCTGTGAGTATCAGAATGTGTCTGCCAGGAGGGATGTTAGTTGTAAGAGTTTACAGTAAATGTGTGGTAAACATTCAACACTGTAATTTAAGTAGGAGGCATCTCCACTGTCTGTATCCAGCTGCATGCTGCCACTGTTAAACAAGGTGTGCAGTGATTCCTTTTTTCTGTGTTGGTTATCAGGAGACAATTAAAGCCGATGCATTAACTTGTTTTTCTTTGAGGTAATTAAGCTCTTCCACATGAGTGATGTTGTCCTTATTGTCCCCTACTTCATGCAAATGTGATTTTCTTCTCTCCTTTGTTATGCTTACTAAAATTCTGTAAGGAATGTAAAGTTTTTTGCTTTCCTGGCAAAGAATGTGGAGGTTTTTCTTCACTTAAGTAGGAAAAGTACCTGCAATACCACTTGATTAGCAATTAAATCAAATGACCTGAAATACTGGACCTTAGGTTGATCTCTTGTGGAGCACATCAGCCAGAATTCTTTTCCTTTTCAGAATGAATCTCATTCCTCAACAAAAATATGCACTTATTAAGTTCCCTAAGTTCAATTTGAAATGGTTTTGTAATTAACAAGTAAGCCAAGCTTTAAAATGTCACATTTATTGTATTTTCATATCTCTGAAATTCAGTCCTGAAACAGAATGATGTGTGTTTTATAGCAGTTATGATAAGAGGCTTACACAGTCAAAATCTCAATATAGATCATTTGACAAACGTCTTTGGTGGCCACTCGTTAAATTGGTTTCACCCGCATATTTGGGCCTTATTTAAAAGATATCTTTGAATAATGGTAAGCAGTTTAGCTCCTCTGAAAAGAGGAGGGTGATGCAAATGAACTCCATTTCACTCTGTTTTGTTTAATCTATAACATTGTAGGTTTTCTGCAGTCTTTTCTCAGAGAGTTTATAGCTTCTATATTCTAGCATAGATTAATACAGCTTAGGCATACCTATCTGGTTTTTAAGTCAGTCTAATACCCCTCATTGCATATCAAGGACACAAGAACACATTATCTGATCATTCCTTGCATTCATTATATTAATGAATCAAATATGAATAAGTGTTCCTCTTAAAAAAGGTCATTACCATATACATTAATATTAATGCCATTATGTGGCGATGGTGTGGTAAAATATCTAATGACATATGCCACTGTTTTCAAAAATAATAAGAGAGGACAAGAAAACCAAAATGGTCTTTGTAATTGTTGCTTTAATTATATGAATTTGTAGAAAAAAATATATTTTTGCAAAAGCAAAATTTGTTTGACTAATCATGATTAAAATGCTTATAATTTGCAGCCTGTCACTCAGTTACAGGCATGTGAGATCTAAAAGGCATTGTCTGTGTTCTGTCTTTTAGCTTCCCTTGAACACATCTGTTTGGAATAACAATGTACATCTGCTGAAAGTGAGTGGATTTAAAGCAGCTGCTTATTCCTTTGTACACAGGAGCCTTCAGCAAACACATAATTATGATGGAGAAAATAGAATGTAGGGAAAAAAACTGTTTTAGGGGTACATTTCTATAATCACTCAAATACCATGTTGTTTATCTGTTCTATACAACAGAGCAAGAAAAAACAGACAAATAAGAGGAACAATAACACATCATGGCATATATCTCAACGGTGTATCCCAAATGTTTTGAAATGTTGTTCCATAGTCACTTTCTTGGTACCAAATGCATCAACAAGCTGGTTGTATTTTACCCCTACTGAAATGTTGGCTGTCAACCGAGTTCCCATCAAGTGCAGTGGTACCATCCAGTGCCTAGAGCGTCTGGCTCTGTCCTCTTTTTCAGCCAGACCAGTCTCTGGCAGCTGCACGCATGCACACTGGCCGAGGTCAAAGCTGTCACTTCAGAGGGCACTGTCAAATCTCAGCCAGCGCTGGATGATGTGGGAGTGCTCCCTACAATCACCCAGATGTTTCCAATCAGCTGGGCTTCTCCTATCCTCCTCACCCACTTTCAGCACGGTCTGAATTTGAAGTGCCAACATCACCCGCTGGAAATATTTTATGAAAGTGAACGAGAAAATATGATTAATTGAAACATGAGCTGACATTTTTGTAATGTGCATTAACTTCGCCAACTTATCTCTTCAGCTTTTCACCTAATTTCATTGATTTTCAGGAAAAAAAAATTGACATAAACATAAGCGATGTGTATTGTTGTACACGATAGTTTAAAATTCATTTTAATGTTTTGAATTCATTTTTTCTATTAACTTTGTCAACTGTCATAAAAATAGTCATGAAAGTGTGTGTGCATTGCTGTTATTGTTGTTTTGCTTTGTTTTATCTTTTTCAAATTGAACCCATAACAATTTCATATGCATATTAGTGCTAATCAGAGACACTAACTCTGTCTCTTTATTTCCCATCAGCATGAGCTCTTCAGTGAACTAGATTTATCCCATAAAAAAGTATAAGTGGTACGTAATTTATAGGTGTATGTTGAAAACTATACTTTTTGTTATTAACAAATGTGTGAAATAGAAACACAATGCACCAGCAAATCTACAATAATGGTCCGATATCCTGACAAGAAAGAGCAGCACTTACACTTAGAACCCATAGGTAAGTTAAAATACTGTATAAGGAAATGATGATGAACATAGTATATTGTTTAAACTAAAAATTGCTTAAGGCATTTATTAACATAGTAAAACAAATAGAAGATATAACAATAATAACTTAGTAGATAAAATTCATCTTGATTTTAGATTGAAGAAACAGTAAATAATACATTTCTTTCATAGAGTGTAGGTTGCATTATTCATACACAAAAGCTCAGGGACTGTCTTCACATACACACATCTATTACACTTTTATACACATTGCATGTGATTTGGTGATTTTCTTATTATAAAATTAAAATTAGCAATACAAAAATACAAAGGTACATCACATATATTATTAGTTTATTCTGTGACTCCCAGAAGGGCCTGAGTCAGAGGAGTCACAGTCGGTCGATGTCTGCCCGGGGGGCTGTAACAGGTGAATGCACATATTCAGGTCTATGAGCCTTGAGTCAGCCATCATTGGCATGAAATCCACCCGAGAGTCTGTTCTATTACATGTGATGGTCAGTGGCTTTGAAACAGAAATCTTACTGATGTCCAATTTTTACACAACTGTCGGAATTACTGCCTGCAGACATAAAATGCATTAAATGTGACGGATGGCATTGTTTAATTCTCAATACTTGCACCTCAAGGAGCAAAAATGAATCATCCTTGACTTCATAACAGCACAACAGTGAGACAAGGCGTGCCTTAACCATTTAATGCAAATTACCACAATTTAGAGTGTTATATTCAGCGGGAGACCATTACTAAATGGTCAGACAAGCTAGTTACAGATATTAAAATAAATTATGTCTAATTTGAATTTTAGTCACGCTACATTAACTAATAGAAAGTTATTAACATTTCAAAAGAAAGAAAAAAAGCTTTTGCCTGCAAAATTAACAGTGGCTGGGTTGACCTGTAAGCCATGCAGTCTGATCACTGTAATGACAGCGTAATGGCATATTTACATTAAAATCTGGGCAGCTAATATGGGATTCAGAATGGGAGGCTCAGTCAAGGATTATTTAGTCTGGCCTGCTGGCCTCTCGCTGAATGTTTCTTTCTTAACTTCAACACAAAGCAAAAAGTTCTCATTTCATGACTATTTATGTGGCTGGTCTCTGTGGCTTGCTTTCCCTCTCAGTACCCTAATGTTCTCTTTAGTTCCAACCTTTTATCTTTCATCTCCTCTCTCTTCTCCCTCCTTGGTCTTTAAAGGCAATTATCATTTCACTTCAAAAATGTCAGAATCCTGCACTTCAGTTGTATCTTGAGGAGACTTGTTGGAATAAAATTCTCCGCTGACAAAGATGAGTAGCTCTCTCTCAACCCTCAACTCCAACCCTTCTGATAGTGCAGTCTTTGAAACAAGTGAAGAATTTCTTTGCATTTTAAATATTCTTAATTCGTTTTCCCCTACTTTGATATTCTCCAAGAAACCGCTGTGATTTTAAGATATTCCATGTGAGAAAAGTGATAAGATCACACTGGAGGAGAGGTTTTAGGTTTAACGTTTAATTGGTGTGATAGCAGCGATGTAAGAAAAGTTCCTGTAATGTAGAGGCATTGAATTAGCCCAGACGCATGAGACTATGTCAAAGGTTGAAGGAGTTATATATACCGACTACAAGGCAAATTTTGGATTGCAATGAATTTCTATTTTTTATGATCAACATGTGAAATAAACACCACCTTTATTTAACAAAGCAAATAATTAAGATCCCATTCCATTGGATAATTACTGCACAGTTACTGATTTACATGTTTCGGTTGCAACAAGTTCTTTAACCCTTTAACTGATGCAGAGCAGCTTTCTCATTTCTTAAACAACCATCAATATTGTAGAGAGCATAAAGATTGGACTGCGTTTCAGTGGAAAAAGGTCATTTGGTCTGATGAATCCAGACTGACCCTGTTCCAGAGTGGGAAGAGAGGTGGCTGAAGTTTTCACCCATCATGCCTAGTGCCTACAGTGTTATGATCTGGAGTTGCTTCAGTTGGTCAGGTCTAGGTTCAGCAATGTTATGAGTACAAAAAATAATGAAAATGCAGGTTGTGACATTGCATAAATGTATCAAAAATGACGCTAAAGCAGACAACAAAATATTAGAATATGGAACTTTTTGCTTTTTGCAAGGCTGTGTATTTTACTTAACAGATCATAACCATCAAATAAAGATAAGAAATAGCATTTTTTTTTAGTATTATTCACTTAGAGACAATCAGTGTTGCTAACCATTTCCTGTCTATCAGATTTATTAAAGCCCTATAATCAATATTAAGTTTTTTTTATTATGTCAAATTAATTCACAACCAGTATATATCAACACTTTAGCTGCACCTGACATCTGCCTGTAAAGATTGGACTCTGACATCCTGCAGGTTGAAGAGGAGATATGTATTTAAAAAATGCAAAATGACATCTAATGTTTAGCGTTACTGCTTGTTTCCCAGACCCGAGGTAGACCTGGCCATCTGCTCCCCTGGTCAGATGGAGCGATGCTTTTGGCAGCGCTGAGAGCTGTTCCATTGGCCTCCATCTCAAAGGAGACCGAGTATTATCAGATTTCTCTTCTCTAGAAAAACTGAAACAGTGGCATTATAAGAATAACAATATGCTTTGAAAGGGAGGGGGGCTGAGCAGGGAGTAGGGGAAGGATAAAATGGTTAAAAAGCAGGGAGTGGGACAACAATAACAACAAGTTGTCTTGCTAGCTGCCAGATACTGTCACATTACAGATGGAATCACTTCAGAAACGTGGTGAATTAATATCCTAATGAAGCTTCGAGTGGCCATTAGGTGTGTGTAATGTGGCTCCAGGGGGCTGGGATAGATGTCCAGCAGCTTTAGGCCCTTATTTGCGCACAGTCACCTCAGCGGTGGCTTTTATTAGGGTAACATTAGAGGAAGAGGGAGGATGCCACAGAAAGATAGCATTTTATTACCCCAGTTCCCAGGGAGCCATGCTCTACCTGTCACCACCACACAAAGCCTGCTGCTTTAGTCCATTTTACAGCTAAATATCTCTGTTACAAATGTCTTTGTCTATGAAACAACATTTGGGCAATTATCACCAAAGTGTTCCAGTGCTGTCTGGAGATGAGTTATTTGGTGTAATGTTTTAAACTGTGTGAAAGGATTTCTGTGGAGACAGCCTTGAATATAAATTTCATTCACATTTTTCATACACATTAATACACTCCATTCTTCTATTTTCCCTCCTCTCTTTCTCTTTCTTCCTTTATTCTCTCTTTTTTGACAGGACTATTGCATGCCTCCTCTTTTTTTTTTATCTCTGTACATTTTCGTGAAATGAATTGCTCTACACTGTCACTGGGCTCTGGCCAGGAATTCATTTTTTGTGGGTCAAATGTTTCAGAATGTCATCTTTGACAGGAACCAACCAGCGCGATGAATACAAGGAAAGACATGGCCTGCTGAATTTTTTTTTGTTCCATCACTGCATACACTTATGTATGGTAACAATGCAGCACTGAAAGCACAAGCACAGAGTGTCTATATAGAAATCAATATTGAATTAAAACACTCCCCACTCATGAATAAAAAACAAAAAATAAAAAAAATGGAGAGAGAGCTATTGGAGCTGCAGGAGTCTACAGTCAGCTAATGAAGGTTATGTTGCATGGCAGAATTCAGTAATTGCAACGCACAAGTGAGGTATTAGACAGGATGTAGCTAATGGAAAACAATCACATTTAACATGGCTCCTTGGTTCTAGCTGTTCAATAAGTGAGCAGCAGGCTGGCTCACAGCAAACAGGAGGCAGAGGGGGTTCGCGCTGCACGGGGTTTTAATGTGATCGGACTATAACAGACAATCTATTTACAGTGTGCTCTGGGGAGCTAATAAACAAATGTTGAGTAATTTCAGCCAGCAGTAATTACCCTTGCAGCTGACAAGGAGAGTGTGATACTCTCTCCTTCACCTCCAGCTCAGTCCAGGAGGTGTGGGCTCTTCAGAGTGGTCCTCCTTTGCTCATATAGATGTGGCTGCTGGCCAACAGTCAAACGCACAGGATCATTTACAGTACACTGCTTCTCTCTGTGCACTACAGTGTCAAATTCTGCACGCCATTGTTATATCTTGCTTTGGCAAAATAGGCAGACTTAAATGAATATGATAAAACTGGAAAATGCAGAGATTTACAATTTGGAAAGATTCCACATTGCATATGGAAATAGGTTGTATGTATTTGTGTGCGGGAGCTCGGTAATTAACATTTGCACACAAATTCAGTGAAACCCCTAACTTTCTTTAGCCACATGCTGGTGCACTCTAACCCCATTTATAAATGGCCAGAAGAAGAGAACAAATATTAAGTTTAGGAAGCAAACAAATTACTTTGCAGGTTAGACAGGCGATAAGGCCAAATGCATCTTTACCCAGGGAGCTCAGTCTTGATCCTTCACTTACGGTGAAATAGATTTTTATGCAAATATTTCTCTATTGATTTCTTTCTGAGATGGAGAAGGCTGGAGAAAATCACATGTAATTAGATAGAGATAATCATTAATTGTAACCATAGTAGTACATGTTTACGCACTAGCATGGATCTGGTGTATACAATACTGAATCCTTCCTAATACTCTTGAGTGGAATTTTACTTTTTTTACTTTTTTTTTCATAATCGTATTGATTACATTTATGATCATTTTTTTCTTTATTAAAATGTCCTCACAGAGATACAGTTTACACCAAAAGGCAACATTTTCTGTTGCAGTTGACGCCTACAGTGCTCAGTCCTCTCTGTCTTGCTGACCAGTATGGCACAAACAATGCCACATATCAGATCCCTGCGTTCTCCCTAGAATAACAAGGAGGGAGAGGAGCGGTGACGTGAGGGGTCCAGTCTGAGGGGCTGACAGACGGATAGTGAGCCAGCCTGTCCCTTATCCTCAGACAGGCAGATGTCCCCTCTCCCTGCGTGGCCGGCTGCTGACCAGGGGAGAGCCAGGCGGCTGCTGAAATGAAGAAACTTGAGAGCTCCTCAGGGGGTGAGCTGGTCATTTGATGTCCAGCACAAGGGCAGGGTGTGATGCTGAATGAGCTGAGGGAGAGAGGCAGCCTCTGCAGTCTGTTACAAAAGCCTGGCCTGACGGGCGGGGAAAGAGGGAAAAATACAGAGCACAGACAGACCATTACTATATCTCATCTGTTTTGTCAAAGAGAAAATGGTCATGAGGAGAGTGTAGGAATTTTCTGTGGAGCAAACAAAAAATAGTTTAAACATCATCACTAGTTATAATCTCATTTACATACCTTTAGCTATTATCAGCTTTTTTGTATAAACTGTCCCCTCTATCACACTGGACAATGGAGGAGTGATACTCACACATCTACAATTGAAGTCCCATTGAAATTTGTGAAGTACGGTCACAATGGAGCCATGGCATCTTTCTTACCTGGCCACGGTTCAGTCTTGCAGGCAGTGGAGAGCCCTTTGAAGGCTGCAGAGAGGCTGAGATGAGAAGAAGCCCTGCCTGCAGAGGGATCAACCACGCCGAAGTGCCAGCGCCACAGTGCTGTAATTAATCGCCAGCAATGGCAGCCTTAGTCGTCCAGCCCTGTTCAACTTTTCCCTCATGACAAAACCTGCGGTCGGGAGACGTTAGGCAACATTAACTGCCGGTACCATTTCCATTTTCTGAAGGGGGGTGGTGTTGGAGTGTAAGGGGGTGGAAGTGTCCCGGGGTAGGTCTGTAGATATAGGACTACAGTGGGGGCTCAGACGAGGAGAGCGACGGTGCATAAGCCATGGCTATGTACCTTTCATCTTGGAGGAGATTTGGAGAGGTTTCAGACCACAGAGACTTCTTAATTCTCACTAATTCATTTGCGTTCCAGATTCACTGGGCCAGGGATAACCTGAGAATGATAATGAACTCGCAAGGGGAGTGCATGGTCCCCTGCCTTTGAATGTGCTCAGAATAGATTCAGATAATCTTTCCTTGTGAATCTTTCTGGAGGAGAAGTATCCTATTAAGAGTGATTGCTTGTCATGAAATGTCATCCAAGTTAGGGAGGTTTAACTTACAGACACACATGCCGTGCAGGCTGAGAACAAAATCCCGGATCTTTAAAAACACAAAAATACAATATTGATGTAACAAGAACATAGATTTGTGCAAGTTTCGATTTCAAAATCATACTTTATAATGAATATTTATTAAACTGCATGAATCCTCAATCAATAAATTCTACCCACCAGCTTATATAAATGTGTTTTTTTTTCTACTTGAAAATCAAGCTTCATCCAAACAATATATTATCATTACAAATGAGGGAGCAGGATATTTACATTTATGGATTGAAACGCCACATTTCCAATACCATCACAAGCAAATAGGCCTACAGATTTACTGTACATCATGAAGGGAAAAGAGATGCTCTCCAAAAACTGTTGCTGCATAATTGTTTCTTTACTTTTTGTCATTAAATGCTATACTATTACGATTCAGTATGTTAACAATAATCAGAGTAATGGTTAATGTATAAAGACATTTTATATTTTGATTGCAACTTGCAGATACACTCATGACATCCACAAGCACACTGTGTTTGTCCTTGCTGTTATATTATCACTGAGATTCGGTCCAAAATAGTTTTCCTTACACTCCTTTAAAGCAGGCTGACAATGAATAGAGAGATTTTCTAGAGATTTATAGGTCTGCAGAGTTCTAAGGGATAGATTGCAAACTCTTGTGAAAAAAGGGAGGGAAAGCTGCCTTACTTCAGGGATGGTTTCGTCTTTGGTCAAACAGAAGTGAGCTTAATTTGTGGGTCTGCCTGGGGAATTTCAAAGGAAAAAAGCTTTGAGTGACGCCAAGCTTGAGCTCCCTGATGTTAGTGAGATGAATGAAAGCAGGGTCTATAGGCTACAGGCCTTCTCACACTCCCACATTAACAGAACACTTTCAAGTTCTCATCAGGATAATTGTATAGGATGCTGCTAAATGCAGTGACAGTGTTGTTAGCGGTATCCCTGCATTAGTCTGATTAAAAGCAAATTTAGCTGAGTAATAATAAAATCTGCCTAAATATTTATAGGATTAACATTATAGATGTAAAATAACTAATGTTAGGCTAAACCATAAAAAAATATTATTTAATGTAAAATAACTAGTGTTTTGTCATAATTTAAATGCAAAAACAATCTTTTTTGTTTAGACGTGTAGAAAAAGAAATATAAAAAATGTGGTATTTGCTCATAACACTAAGCGATGTCAATATACTGCACAAAACAGAGGACACTCCTTTTCTAGCAGGTTCCTATTGCAGAAAATACAAGAATTCATTCTTTGCCTCTTGGTGTTTTTCAACAGAAGACTTACTGTGCTATTGTATGGAACTGGCTGGCCTTGATAGAATGACCTAACATTTTGACAGGACAAAATATAAAGCCGCTCTTTATTCTGTGGACAATTCACCAGATGCAGGCATGGGAATGGCTTTAATCAATAGAAATGTGGGTGTAGGCCTACTGTATGATTTATTCTAGGCTTTGCTTTATGTAGAAAGAATTCTCAAACATTGCTTAGAGTACAAGCAGTAATGGGACCCACTCAATTTTCCCTGAAAGCGTGTGTTGTGGTGGTTGTTGCAGGGAGTATTTACAAGTGCTATCTGATCAGCTTCAGAGGTTTCCCAATGAGACAGATGATTAGGTACGGCAAACGAGCTTCATCACCAGTTAAAATTGATGACTCAATGTTGGATGACAGACAACTCTATTAGTATCAAGATAAGGCGCTGACAGGTCTGTATCAATCAAAATTGAGTTATTATTGAGCATCAAGAAAGGCATTTGTAATATCATTAAATCCAGATATGCCTTTCTTCACATCTGGCAGGCAGCCATGCGTGTAAAGGGGGGGTTAAGGGACAAAAACAGAGAGGCAAAGCTAGAAAAAAACAACACTTGAGGCAATCATTCCTGGCAGTGCGCTGGCAGCTCCAGTGTTTTTTGTAATTTCAATATGTTTCTCTGCACCTCAAGCTTGGGTGCAATAACAGCTTACAGATTGCTTATGTCATCAAATTTTGACAAACTTCTCAATTGGTTTTGACCTTCATCTTTAGCCATCTGCTTTCTACTCTTGCCTTTCTTTATCCTCCCCTCAGTCTATATATTTTCACCTGACAGTAATTGTGTACTCTGAATAGGTTATGCTGGAAAGCTAGTAAATTACATTAGACACCAGCAATTGAAAGTTAAGCTCACTTTTTTTATTATTTATCTTAATAACATCCTCGTGAAATGCTTATTATTCATGTCGATCAAACTCTCTACATTAATCAGCAGCTATTTTATGTTAATCATATGCATTCATGTAGATACTTATGTTATTCATAGGTGAGAAAACTACCCACATTACACTCGAGCAGATCAAAAGCATAATAGAGACCTCTTAAATCGTCAGCTGACAACGTGGCATTAAGGAGTATCTTGTTCTATGAGCTGCTGATCAGAGTAAACAGCACACAGCGTATAATATAGTCCCTTCACAGTTTGACATTTCTCTCTGATTTTCATATCTCAGCCTGAAATGACAGTCTATGTAACATGTGGAGGCCTTAAAAATGCCATGGCTGATATGAAATCAATTTGCATTTCCCCTGCGCCTGGATAACATGGCCCTGTCAGAGGCCCCGGCAGATCTGGTGGAGATAATGACGTTATAGAGGGCGGCTTGCGCAGTGGAAAGGATGAAATTGAAAGAGTGACGTCCTATGTTTCCCATGATTGCCTTGACTGGAAGATGTGTGGCTATCGGACGTGTACTCCTCTGTCATTGCTCCCCATTAGCTCCTCTTGTTCCCAGCCAGGGGTTAAGACAGACTAAAGGGATCCACCAACCTGACCAGTCAAAGCTCCCATGTGTCAGTGATGGTATTTCAACTTTTTAGTCAAGTAATGGTGGAACTGTATTAAAAGTCATTAATTTCACCCTTTTTTTTTTTTTTTTTTGGATTGGCTAAATTTGGGGTGACATTCAGTGCATAACAGCTCTAAATATAACAATTAATTAGGAATTTATAATTAAAAATAGTAATTAGAATTTTAATGAAACATCTAGTGCCAGACTCTTAGGCCACTTTTGATGTTACGTCTTAATTTATAGCTATTAATTAGCACATCAATTGAATATTCACACCTAAAAAGACACCAATTTAAGTGTGATATAATTACTAAATGAATAAAGACCAAGGGAGAAAAAGAAAATAAAAATTCCCCGTTATCCCTTTGGCTTTAAATTGCAGCACTGGCCCAATGTTAGAGGAATGGTCTGTGATCCCATCATTATATTTCTCCAAGGAACACCATACAGTAATGGGTAACTACATGGCACTTTGGCCACTTTGTGAAAATGTGGAAAGGAATTATGTGAATCATGGAGATCACTCGCAAGTCTGCTGCAATTGTAAAGCCATATTATAGTGCACAACCCGGAATTTGTTATAAACATAGAAAGTGGCTAGTTGACGGCACCGACCTCAGGACATTAGACGTGATCACACTGGTGCAGGGCGCCAGCTTGTTATCGAGCTCAGTGCATGCTGAAAGAGAAGGACAGTTCTGCTACAGACTGCTGTAAACTACAGGTGATTCCAGCAGATTTTCCCTTACTTTGCCTGTTTCAGGCTGGTGAATCTGAAAATTTTGACCTTTACACCCCCAAGTCAGGCAGCCTCAGCCTCAGGCACCACGGCTTCTCTGTAACAGCTGAGCAGGAAAAAGTTGTGAATGTTTCTTTCTGCTTTCTATTAATGAGCTGCAGTTCTGCATCAAGAAAAAGGATATGCTGTAAGTCTGTTTTCAGCTGTAATATTTGATTGGGTAATAATGTAACAGGAATGAGGTTGCAATGTGTAGGCTGTGATTTTTACCGAATAATTAGCTCACATTTTTTGAATGACAGCAAACATTTGAACCCTTTTTTTTTTTTTTTTAAATTATATTTATTTCTGCGAATATCCCTCCACTTGATGGAAGGATTATTTCCAGGCCAATTGCACATGGTAATCAATTCTAAAAAAGATTATTTTATAATCTTTTGTCTATTATAATTTTTTTAGTGAATCATATGCAAAAACCTGTGTTCTAACCATCCACACACTAATTATATTCGTGGGTCAGAGACTGAATTCAGAGTATTTTTTTTCTTTGTTTCCATACATCTCATTATTTTTTTCAAATCAAGATGAAAATTGCTTTGAATGCCTAGGGATTAACAGGGTCATATCCTAAGTATATGTAGTATGCGTCGGGTATTATGGGAATAGTAAAGTACAAAATGTGCTGTTTTCCATGTTATTACAATAAATAAACAGAGTCCTTTCTGTTTACACAAGTGGCCCATTGGGTCTAATGTCCACCTGTTGCAAGCTGTCATACAATTTTGAAAGGCGCCATAGTACACCAGGATGCCCCATGTATAGTAAGTAATGCATTATCATATATAGAGGAGATTGGTTGATAATGAGACATTCTGGCTCCAATCAACCTTAAAAATGTCTAAGGAGGGGTTATGAATACGTCTGTGGCACCAATAATAATTTTCAATTAATAAAAACATAATTTTTCCAGTACCTTAGGATCGGGATTAGGTGTAACTTGAGGGCCTATATCGCATATGAGGAAACCTTTATGCTCTCGAGCTGTGAGGAGCTTGCGAGAAACAGTCTTTCTAAATACTACTCGCAGACGTACACACACATACTCATGGCGAGGAATTATACTTGTCTGTATGGTTTGTTAGCACTCAAGAGATAAAACTTTACATGTTGCTCCCAATTAGCACAGCAGTGACCGTGCACTGTCTCCTGTGCTCAGCTTTCCTTCTGAAGAGGGGCTATTTATGTGAAGACTCATGAGAATGTGAGAATTGAGGCGAGAGAGAGGAGATATGGACTGTGAGAGATAGAGACAGTGTGTGTGCGTGTGTGTGTGTGTGTGGAAAGAGGGTGAGAGAGGGAGTGAAAGAAAGAGATAGAGAGAAAGGGAGAATTGAAATGGCTTAAGCATCCATTTTGAGGAGAGAGACAGGTCCTATTAACATTTAACAGCATTTGTGCAACTTGGTGCCGAGGTTATGATGCAAATGAGGAGGAATTAAAACTGGCCAGAGGTTTGTCATTGATGGATTGCAGTCTGGCAGTGCTCACACTTCCTAGTGTCCATCAGAAGCGATTACTGTGTAATTAAACCTTATTTCTGGACTCTCTAGTGCATAATTACTTTGTGAATGTAACCATCATCTAAAAGCTACAAAAATGCTTTACCATTTAGTCTAGCAGTCAGTTCCATGGGCTTGTGTCAGATATAGCCATCAGACAGAGCAAAAGAACTGTCACTTTTAATAAGAGGCAAAAAATTAAATGAAACAGTATGCTTATTACTGAAAAATTAGGCTTTCAAGAGTCCTTTCTGTTATTTGCATAATTTATCCCCCACCCCTCCTCCACACATACACACACTGCAAGCTTTAGGCAATTTCGCTCACATTTAAATAGATTGCACATTTAAGGCTACTTAAGGAAAATTATCACTTTGCATATTTTAATTGTTATGAAGGAAGTGATTTGAGAGAGGTCTGTGGCTCATCCTCTTGAGCCATGTGGTTGCGAAGCTGTCTGATTCGGCTGCTTAGCGCTGCAGCTCCACAGATAACCCCTGAGTTCACACACATCCACTCCAGTTTCATCAGAATGCAAATGAAGCACAGAACACTGGGACAAGTGGATCTTTGATATTTACAAAATAGCCACTAATAACTTGAGTGTAATTTGTTTGACTCAACTTTATTTTTCCTCTTATCACACTTTTTCCCCCGTCAAATGGCTCTTGTCTACAAATTTGGTGAAAGATGCAAAATATATTTTCCTTCTAGAATTTCAGAGAATAAAACCGTATGGTATAATACATGTGTATACTATACTATACATCCACCACCCCCCGCTTTCAATAAGATGCTGTAGCACAAGAAATAGAGGTGTTAAATGTAAAACAAAGTCGATCTCCTTTTCAATTTCTTTAGTCTATATAAACACCACTCATGTACACAGTGGGAGGGAAACCATTCTATAGTATTATCACAGAAGTACCTTACTGAGCACGTGCAGCATATAGGGTTACTGCTGATGTAGTGCTTGTAATATTATATATTTATATATAACACCAGATATATTTAGATTTGTCTAGAAACTTACCTCGGTGTGAAGTGTGAATTAAAGTATTATTGTTAAATCATAATGAGGATGTTAACACTGGATTAAAACATTACAAAAAAGTATAGTCACAAATAAGTCCTTTTTCTTCTCGCAGAACTAATTTTTTGTGTCAAATAGAGATAATTTATCAGTTATGTACCTTCAATTTTTATCTCAGGCTGAATAATGCTTTTCATGCTGCGACTGTGAATGCTCTGAGACCTTTCCATTTCTCTGTGGACACTGATGGGCACTGACAATGTAAAATTATTACTTCCTTTTGCAGCCTAGATTCATTTAATTTTAACATCATGTTCACCTAAAGGTTCAGTGACAGAAACCCAAGCCCTTAACGATCAAGACTTTTCCAGCTATTGAATGTATCTGATCATTTTCATCCGTGCAATTTTATCTGAAATCATTGAGTTTAGTCTGTTATAATGTTGCTGATAAAATATACAGTACAACCACGACAGCAAATTGAGCCAAACCCAGTATAAATAAAAACATGTTTTTACATTCATCTTGCAGAAACCCTATTACCTAAAAATACAATGACAATCATTTTAATCATAGCTAATATAATCATAAACGACTGGTGTGCCTGTGCAAGTGCAATACAAAGTAAGTGTCACTGCATGTAATCTGCTGCAAACAGGCTTACTTTAGCTTGTTTCTGAAACCGTCACAAAAAAAAAAAAACAAACAAAAACACACACACAAAAAAAAAAAAAAACGTCATGGGTTGACTCGAGTTGTAACTGACTGAATTCTGACTTTCAGAAAAAATTGCTGGGAACTGAAATAGCACAAGCTTTATTCAATGACACCATTGCAAATTTAATCAAGTAAAGGTACAAAATGCATCCAGGAAAAAAGAAAACATCTTTATTCAGTATTTCAATAACCTTTTTTTTTTTTTTTTTTTTCTTTTTTTTTTAGGTACCTTGAAATTAAAATACATTTAAATTGACTGTACTGGTAAGTATGGCAATACATACACACATATAAACATGTATGTGGTGCATTTTGTATGTATGCTGTATATCATTAGCAAATGTACAATACATACAGCTATGTGCAAGTTTATTTTCTGTACATGTATATGAAAAGTAAAAATTCAAAATTTTTCAGTTCTTAACATTATCCCCTCATACTTGCATGTAGAATTGCAAGTGCACATACTTACACATCAACATGCGCACTACAACAATTCACAAAAGATTAAAGCAATTTGTTACTTTTTAGGAAATTAATTTGCATCGGAGACCTTGTAGAAGACAGTCTGCAACAATTCAATGGAAATGTAAGATAGTAAATGTGAGAAAGTCAGTGTGCAGGTTAACTTCATCTCTGCCCTCAAGGTGCCTTAATTTTTCTGCGACTTGAACTTGACAGTGTAAAGACAGTCTTTTTGAGGTAGACTGCTCAGATTTCAGGGCAAACCTTTTTTTTTTTTTCCTTTTTCATTTTTTTGTTCTTTTTTTTTTTGTTGTTGTCATTTTAACTTTTTATCCACAAATGCAAGACATTCAAAATGACAGGACATAAGTACTACATGTACAATCAATGAGGTAGAAATGGTTATAAAGAATGCCAGACTATAAAACTACATAAGGATGGAATCAAAATCTCAAACAGTTCCAAACAAAATGCAACACAGAAATACTGACATGCTCTGAAAAAAGCAATTCAAGTGACTGAGTTGGCATCATTGTGATACTCGATGTGCTTATCAGAGGATTTGGTAAGGTGTTATTTGGGACTGTAGGCCTTTTCATCACACCATCTTTAATAATGAGCAACTGATTTTAATGAAAACATCAACAGCTTGTTAAATTTACACTTTCTGGAATAAATTTGACCCCTGTTGCAATTGTCCTCATATCATTATTAATATAAGATCTCCATTTTTCTTCATTAATTGTGAATTAAAACCACAGAAATGTAACTTTTTAACAATGTGACTTGTGTTACACTTTGCTCTATTGCACCGTTAGGGACACAAACGTAAAACAAAAAAACAAAATAGCAAATATGGAACTGGATTTGTTGTTGTTTGAGTAATTACAAGTTCTACTTCAAGGGGAATATTTTTCCTTTTTACATCTCTCCATAAGTCCGTGAACATCGACCTCCAAAACAGATGAAATTTGTGCTTGTTAATGCTAAACAAGGTTTCTTTTTTTGCCCGACAGATATCTTTTACGTCAAAATTAGACACAGTAAAACAGAATACAACAATATGCTGCATGTTCTGTGACGTTTTTTTTTGGCATTTTCAAACATTTACAAATCAGTCACATTCCAAAAGAAAGGGTCGATGTCCGTCAACTCACAAAATGCAAAAGTGAAAAATTACAAACGGTTTACAAACTCACAAATACGCTAAAAATATGACATGATGCAATACAATCACTTGACAATGCCCGATGAGAGTGCTATAAATTCGCCAGTATTAAATATCAACAGCTTTCATTGAAGCATTAAGGACACTGAAATTCACAACCCCATCCAAAAACAATTTCTTCATAATTAAAAGTTGTTTTACTTTGGCTTTATTGTTCAATCATCAAACACCTCAAAGTGCAATAATAGCTGACACAATAGTGAAGGGGCAATCTTGGTTTCTTTTTGGGAATTTGTTAAATTTGAGGTGTCCAAACTTCTCTATATAGAAAATTTGGTAAAAGTAAAAGTTAGTGTTGGTGTTTATAAAAAAAAGCTTTCTGCCAACTTTAATCAAACCAATCTAAGTGAGTCAGTCTAATATGAAAAAACTTCATGTAAAAAGCGCTCTCAAGTGAAATAAGAGTAATCTGAAAAGGAATACATGGGTGCAAACAGGATTTCATATTGTACATAGTTGTCTGTTAAGTTACATGAAAGTCAACATAACCTTGATTTATAGTGCATGATTTCAACTGAATGTTTTAACAACAACTGATGAACTGGTGAATAACATACTGTAACCTGCAAATGAAAAAAAAAAAAAAATGTCTTCCAGTCATCTTGTGAGTGGAGCACACGTCTTCAAAACAGCGAAAATGTGAAACTACAGCAAGATATTATTCTTGGCAAGTTTGCTGGCATTTTCTTTTTGCTGCTACGTAGTTTCTCTGTTATTGTTTGAGTTTTGATGAAGGTGTGGGAAGGTTATGATGACAAATCAAGTGGCAGTGATCAGTTCTGCTCCTTTAAGCATATAAACATGTAAAAATGTGCAACAGGCGACTAACAGTAAAGGACCTATTCACCTACTACAGTGCTATCTACTTCAGTGCCATTTCCGATGTGCGAGTTCTTTGCTTTCCTTACTGCTCAGAGGACATAATACATTCAGTAACATTTTTGCTTGCCAATTCAGCCATCAGACCTGCTTTCTCTGCCTCAGATGTTGTGGAATTTGTACTGATCAACGGTGACAAGTAGTGATTGAGAACAATTGTAGCAATGACGACAAGCACCGTTATGTGCACGCATTCTAAGAGACAAGGCTTTGAAAAGAGAGCTACTCAGATCACAAAAGTTACAGGCCTAAGACAGTTTTTGGCAAACTTTGTATATAAATTTACATATAGTTTCATGCTAGAAAATGTGCACATAACGTCTGGATTCACTGGAGTCATTCAATTGCATTTTCAACCATGTAGCTGCAAAAAGATCTGATCCACACTGAAACAAACAATAGCAACAGGAATCAGTAAATCTAAGCAAACACATCCCAGACCTGTTAAGTGGTATGCCCCTTTAAGTGCATCATGTGGCGAGAGACAGGGTTTCAGAAATGCAAAGAGATTTTGCACATAACCACAATGTTTGGCGTTCTCTCAAAAGGTGTCCTCATCAAACAAATAGAATAGGTGCTGACATTTTGCTGTCGTCACGAATTTGCCTTTCAGAGATAACTAACAAACTGAGGTAGAAAGGAACTTAGGTTATACATAATCCTTAGGTTTCATTAATGATAAAACAGCAGCAGAATGGAATGACATAGCTTGCAGCGTTTGTCTTCTCCAACCCCAAGATGTTAGTCTGAACCTTTCAAATTTCTCTCTGCTCTACATAGCCACAAGCTGAACAGTTCTGCAGTAAACTAAAGGAACGGGATCATTGTGCTTGATGGAAATGAAGGTTTCCTAGTGATAGCCAACAGCAAATCAACTGTGTTACAAAGACAAACAGCCTCAAGGCTACAATTCAAGATATATATGCGTCCATTCTTTTCAAAGGCAAATCTCCAATCATAATTTCAAACAAATCCAAATGTAAGGAACAGAATACTCTCATACATTCACTGTTAACTTTATCATTTCATTTCACTTTGATCGTTTTGAGGTATTATAGCCTTCCACGGTGTGATTATGCAGTTTCAGATGCAAGCCAAATGCGCCTGTAATGTGTGGTGCTTTGACACAAGATGATGAGGTACTATACATATCACCACTTTCCTGAGTTTTCAATAGAGAACATTAAAAGAAACAATGGCACGTTATATTTATGGTTAGCACTGAATTACTATAGTGTCAATGTTTAAAAGTAAATACACAGCAATTTATTGATGCTGAAATTAAATTGTAAAATAACACCATTTTCTGAATTTAATCATAATGGAGTCTACTACAGCAACCAAATTAGTTTGCTAGAAAAATATTTTTAAAATAGTTTTTTCTAGCAAAGAAAGTGACTGTCATTGTTATCTCGTTATTGTAACTGAATGATTCGACATGCATAAAAACCTGTGTAGGAATATGGAGTCCAAATTAAATTATACCAATAATTTTAATTTAGCTGAAAATAACCACAACTGTTCACAAAGAGCACTAAACAGACACAGTTGTAGAATACTGTTCCAATGGAGAGAGAAAGCAAGTTTTTGTCTCATTTTAAAGCTTTTTATATTATAAAACGTCACCAATGAAGATTGTGAGGCAAAACAAAAATAAAAGAAAAATAACAGCACCACCTCAGGCACTTGATAGCCACTAAATCTCAAGATCAGCAGAATTATATATATATATATTTATATATGTATATACAAAACAGAGAGAAGGGCATCATCTACAAGTCATTTCAGTTTTATGGCTTCAGCCATATAAAGCATTTATTTATGTGTTTATATTTTCACCAATGCAGGGTTTCCATAAGGGCATCTTTTGACTAAAGCCATCAAGGACAATCTCTTTGCTGTATATGTTCATGTCACCAGTGTTTTTTCTAGCTTAGTATGTTTACTGAAGGTCAAACATTATTTGTGTTCAGTAACTGGGTTTACATGATTGGTGATGTTTCTCATTGACTACAACCGAACATTTTGTTCCATTCGGTATACATGTCAAGTTCTTTTTGTGATATGTTGGGCTGGAATTTGCAAAACACATTTTCAAAGTCTTGGTAGGAAACAGGTCTCATCTGACTAGGGTGAATGGTTGATAAGTCAGTACCAGGCAAGCCATGGAGAGGACCTACCACAGCCTCTTGACACAGCTGGGCAAGGTCCAGTCCCGAAAAGCCCTCTGTCCTCTGAACTAAAAGTGACATCTCTTTGTCACTAAGACAGTAGTTGTGCTGTGAGAGCAGTTGGCTGATTATCTGGTGTCGTGCTGTCCCATCAGGCAATGGGATGAGCAGTCGCTTGGTAAAGTACCTCCGTAGGGACTCTGGGATCTCTTCAGGCTTATTGGTAGAGCAGACCACGAGGACATGGTCCTCAGCAGAGGTCAGAATACTGTCAAGCTGCATGAGGAGTTCAGCCTTAAGGCGGTTCACTGGGCTCTCCTCACTGAGCTGGGCTGACAACAGCAGGTCTATCTCACTGATAAAAACCACTGCTGGTTGGCGACACCTGGCCACCAAGAAAGATGCCTGGATAATTTTGTCTCCTTCCCCCAGCCATTTAGTCACCAGCACTGAACTGCTCAGTCGCAAGAAGGCAGCGCCCAGTTGGCTAGCCATGCAGCGGGCCAGCAGTGTTCTACCAGTTCCCTGAGGTCCAAATAAAAGGAGGCTTCGAGGTAATGTGGCAAGTCCACTAAACATATCTGGCCTTAAAATGGGCCATAGTATCTCCTCTTTAATGGCTGCTTTGACCAAATCCATACCTGCTATATCACTCCAGTCCACTGGAGGGCCTTGCTGAAGAATTTCCGTTGACACCATCTCCACCAGGTTGGAATCACTATTCTTCAGTTGCTCCTCTGCAGCATGGATCGACGAGGTAGCCGTACCAATGTCAGTCCCTGTTATCGAGTGAGAGAGATGTTGCCTGTGCTCTTCAGTTTGTTCATTCATGATGGGGGATCCAAACTTGCTGTAGGGCTCACCAGTTCTCAGATCACCCACAGAGCTTTTGGTTGATACATAGGATGGAGGAGTTAGTGCTCTGCCCGAGGGTATATTAAATTTTCGTTGAGGATCAGAAGACATTGGCTGTTTGGTCGTCTTAAAAGCTAAAGATGATGCCTCAGCATTTCTGTCAAAGCCATTGCCTCTGTTTGAGTCTGACACACTGCTGTCTGTTACCCTATACATGGGGCTCTGTGAAGAGCGCTGTTGGTTGTAGTTGAAATTACCATAGTTTGAGTCCATATCTCCATGTCCACTCATGTAGAAAGCTTTTCGTTTTAATGAGTTGGATGTGCTGCCGTTCAAAGGTGTTGGTGCAATTGGTGTATGACTGTGGGACTGGTAAGTGTAGCCAGGCAGTGAGGAAGGAGGGATTGGTGTAGGAGCTGCAATACCGGACGGCAGATAAGCAGAAGGAGGGGGTGCCCCCCCAGGGCTATAACCAGGGCCAACAGCAGTCTGAGAAGGGTAGCCTGTTGGAGGATAATTGTAGTTGGGAAGGTTGGGAGACCCAGCATTGTAGCTAGGCACTAAGGTAGGGGGAGGTGGTGGGGGTGGTGGCTGTAAGAGCCCGGCGCTGTGCAAAGGAGAGGGGTGTGGGGAGGGAAGGGCTGGGGTACTCTGGCCACTGAAGCTCGAATGCAGGTAGGAGCCGTTGTAGCTGGCGGTATATTCCTGAGAGGGGAGGCCCGAGTGGAGAGTTGTGGCTGTGTGGCTCCCACAGTTACTACTGGAATAGCTGGGCTCAGACAAGCTGCTGGCCACCCCCGGGGAGCTGCCTATGCTAGCCGACACATCTGTAGGGGGTAGGGCAGCTGTCATTCCAGCTTTGCTCACAGATATAACATCTGGAGCACAGTTCATTGGGTAAATCCCCTCCTGCCAGGACTCATTCTCTGACTTTCGTCCATTCATGAGTCCAGTGGTGCTATCAGAGTAGGAACACAGCAGGGCTCTTTCATTTGGAACCTCTAGGATCCCAGAGTACTTCTCTGCATATTTCTTAAGCAGGTTGGAGGCAGTCAGCGCAGAGATGTCATCATTTGCCCACGCATACTGGTATGTTCGCTGTAAGTGACCCCGATAGGCCTCTACTTTGTGTGCTGGTGAGCGGGTAGTGGAAGAGATGTCAAAGTGTTGTTCTGCCCATTGTGTGTGCTCTGGGGTCCACTGCATCTTTAGACCTAGATGTCCGCATAAGGGAGAAACAAGTGAGCATTAAATCATGGTTAATAATCATTCATCAGTGCATGCATATATATTACTTAATTATGAAATAACATTTAAACAAACAAAAAGTAAATGCTTTAAAATTTAAGAACAAGGTGGGCAGTATTATAAGGCCTGTTTACTATTTTTAAATAATTATGAGGGGAATGATGTGGATCTAAAATATTAAATTATCTTTCAAATTATTCTTTTAATACAGCTCTTCTAGGTCTGAATAGTGAATATGTCCCCCATGAGAGCCCTAACTTAACACACATAATAGTCAGTATGAAGATGTGAGACCCAACACCTGGTTAGTGTGCTATAATTCACCCAACACAGAGCAGAATGACACAGACATTGCAGGTCAGTCTATAATCCAGCTCTCATCTGAGGCATTCTGAGACAGTTTCAAATCTACTTGGAGGAGAGCAGCAAAGCAATCTTCCTTGGCAGCGCTCTGTTGCTTTCATCACACAAACCCCTCAGCCCAGCATGAATTACATCCACATCGAGTCTGCCTACTGCCTCCTAGTCCACAGAGTGAGGGAGGGAAAAAAATGCTTCACTTGTCTTTTTCCAGCAGCTCCCTCAGCCTCTCAATATAGCCTTAAGAGTTTGAATGACATAAATAATCAAGTTAAATCCTAAAGTCAATCTGCAAATAAAGGGTTTTTTTTTTCCATATACTGTCATCTTTACTCTGCTTGGGATTATCAGAGGATGTAGTATACCCCCAAAGAATGTAGACTATTAGAAAGATTATAGCTCAAAACAATCTGAGACAGTATGCAGAGTCTTGCACATCTTAAATCAACACTAATCTGGCCAAAAGCTACAAGATGATATATGAGTAGATGCATATTGTTTAACAAAACTTTCCCTGCTTGTTATAATAGCCCTCGCCTTTGCTGAGCAGGCACTGCATCACCACAGTTTGTACTTCAGTAGGTTAAGTCCCACTGACAGGATTTAAGCAACAAACAGCCATTGTACAGAGGCAGATTACAAACACAGTGTTTGCCTGAAAAGAGTACATTCCCTTCTGACTCCCTCCCAGTTATTTGCCCACCCGCCACACTAGACACCGGGAACTAATTAGCAGGATGATGCTGCACTAATTGTGTTAATTTACAAGGTTTTAGTCAAAGAGATCCATGCTATGGCTCACATGGTTGTCAAGCATCCAAGCTACTGAAAAAAAAAAAAAACAAAAAACCCCAAGGCAAAAAGCCCAGGCAGACTAATACGGTAACTATACTGCACTGGAACAGAAAGGCTAGTCAACCTACAGAAAATATATCCTATATCCTATAAATCAAAATCTTATTGAGTTTATTTATGTATGAAGTAAAGAAATCATAAAATTGCTCCATGCATGTCAATTATGTGTATCTGATGTACATTCACTGCATTTGCCACCAAGTACCATATGCTTTAGCTGAGCTGCTGGTGAATCACAGAAAAATAAATAAATAAATAAATGAAAAGAAATGCTCTTCCTGTACAACACAGACTATGTCCTTTCATCTCTTTTTACAACTACATTAACATAACTTTCAATAAGATGTCAAACAATTTGGCTGTGGAAACTGTGACCTTTTTTTTTTTTTACTGGCACTGCTGTGCTACAACAGTATCAGGATAATGGCTTTTGTAAAATCATTCAGTAGAGTTCTTTAACACTCAAGGCACATTTTGTCAATAACAAAATTGCACACATGCTTATTGAGTGAGATTTTTCTATTACTGTTAACCCTATCTGATCAATGTGCCACTTTTGGACAAAGTACTACTTGAGTGTGCTTGAGATCTCTCGGCGTCAGTTAGTGTATAAAATGGAAACCATCCAAGATGATTATATGAAGACTGTACACTGTCGGAGAGAGACTGTCATTTTCTGTATAGACATTAAGTAAAGCACCTGAGGTCTATTTGTGGAATGATATTTTCTCTTTTACAAGAAAAAAAACAATTTAAGATAAATCTACTCAGAGAAATACAGAATAATTGTCAAATCCTCTTTAGGATAGAATCATTTAAGATTAAATAAAAGAGAACTAGTTCTAGTATCAGAATATGCATTAAATGTTGTCACTGTATTTATATAAGTGCAAACAGATGCTGTTTCGCTTCATTTAGACAAAGATTAATGGAGTGGATGGTAAATGCCTTAAAAAAATGGATATATGCTCTCAAAATATATTATATTGCTAAGTGTTGTTAGATGTGTTTTTAAGTCCAGTCACTTTTATTCTGTCCTAGATACTTTCATTGTCTTAGTTATTTTATCTATCTATCTATCTATCTATCTATCTATCTATCTATCTATCTATCTATCTATCTATCTATCTATCTATC
>JAPQRP010000016.1:27136372-27153965 GCA_037367295.1 Apogon hyalosoma | reverse complement strand
TATCTATCTATCTATCTATCTATCTATCTATCTATCTATCTATCTATCTATCTATCTATCTATCTATCTATAAAAATAGCATATACAGATATATATGCACAAATACAAATAGTCATTAATACACACATATGCATGGGCCCATGGGCACACACACATACATATCTGTGTATTAATCATTAACATAATAATCTTGCACTTAAATTCTTCAGTGAAATATCCCTTATTCCACTTGCATGGAAATTCACATGTAACATCCAGAGGTTCCTTTGTCTTTCTCTTAAATGGTGTAATTATAGAGCACTCTATTAGTGGAATGTTTTCAGTTAGCCCCAGGGCTGAAGCTTGAATTCCACTGATCACCAACCAACAAATAAGGTCTTTGTTACACTGTGTTTGTCTACTGATTGATCTTAACAATGCTTTATCCTGCATTTAAGGCGATGGTAATGTAAGAAACAAAACAAAACAAAAAAAAGCATCATAATCTGTGTCTGATCTGATATAACACTGCAAAAATATAAGATTAATGTAAGAAAATAAATATTTGGCTTTTCTGTCTGGAGATCTGTGGTCATCACCCTGAAAATGTATCTTAAAGATGAACATTTCTATTTAAATAATCTTACAGTTGCTGAGGGAAAAAACAGTAAGTGGAGTTGAAATGCATTTGACATGTGATGCCATGGTGTTCTGCTGTGCGATGGTGTTTAATTTCTGGTTCAGTGATCTTCATCGATGAAACAGAGATGCTGACCTTTTTGGGAACTATTAATCTGGTAGCCTAGGCCGTTTTTAAGCAAACAAGACTGGGCCTCCACTCTGTCCATCCAATTTCCCAGTGCGTAAATTGGACCGCCGCTTGCACAATTCTCTATTCATTACTGTGCTGCTGAAAGGAAGCACAGAGGTGGCAGAGCGGTTTTCTTTTCCTTTTTCTGTGTGTGTGTGTGTGTGTGTATGTGTATGTGTGTGAGAGGGTAAGAAAGAGAGAGAAAGAGAGAGAGAAAGAAAGAGAGAGCGAGAGAGAGAGAGAGAGAGAGAGAGAGAGAGAGAGAGAGAGAGAGAGAGAGAGAGAGAGAGAGAGAGAGAGTGAGAGCAAAATGCCTTCCAGGAGGATTCCCAAGCATAAAGAGCTGGACTTTCCTTCCTCTTTTTAGTTTGGGGGGGAATGGAAGGTGGGAGGGCTGCAAGAGAGGGGGAGGGAAGAGAAAGCTGTCGTAATTGAAACGTGGCCTAATCAGACTCATTACCATTTTTACCAATTTGCACCACCAAAGATGCTTATTAGGTAACTGTGTTTAATAAGCTGCTCTTTAGAAAACTAACTGTAATGAGCTCTTTAAAGTCAGACTTGAGCGTGATTATGCTCTGGAAGTGTTTAGCAGGATCCAAGCAGACTGGTACATTTAGCCATGCACAATGTCATAATTAAGCTGCACAAAACTCTGCACTTCACACCACACAATAGCCCCAGCTGAGGCAGTAGACATGCTGAAAAGTATTTATAATTACTGATCATTACAACCCTGGGATTTTCATCGCTGGACGTAAACATAATTATGGGAGCTTTTGGTTTTATTCTGCACACACAGACCACTCTACTTGACAAGCGTGCAAATATTGCAGACAGACAGTAATTACGTTTATAAATAAAAACAAGCTCATATTCATATTTAAATTCAGCGGTGATATTCTAAGTAGGGGTGGAGCAAAACATTCTAATAAAAAGTAAAATGGTAATCGGGACGGCTTCTGAATCCCATTCATCTGACATATCAAGTTAAGACTGTTTAAACTCAATTTAGAGCTCCATGTGGCAGTAATTTCAATCCTCAGACGGCGGGGTGCCATTTAACCCCTCATTTAGAAAAGATATGCCTTCCTCAGTCACTGTCTTTACGGGGGTTTCTGCCCATACATTTCACAGTCTGACCACCCGTGGAAGCAAATTACTACATGTTTCAACACAATCCCAGTGGACTCCATAGTACACTATAGAGGCTCCACAGCACTTTAAAGCTGAAAATAAGTATACAAGCATGTACTTATTTGTCGTTCACCTGTTAAAGGGAAAAAACCCAGTGACAAGGTCTCTCTTTGTAATGAAAATATCTTCCTTATCCAGCATAAGTCCACTGTGAAAGAGCTGTTACTACATTGATTTATCCCACTCAGATTAGTAAATTAAAACATCTTACTATTTCCAGAAACCTACAAAAACACACAAAAGAATGAGGCTCTCGCTCTATGCTACATTTAACAAAATTAAAAAGGCTAAATTAATTTAATTGCAAGAAATGGATTTGACACATTTTATTTTATTTTACAGTTTCATCCTGTTCACGGGCAAAGATCGCATTTATAATGACTGCCTGCTTAGTATCTGCTTGTACCTACATTCAACAAAAGAATAACAACATACTGAATAACATGCAAACTTATTCTGTGCCTTTTGTCCTGCTACATTTGTCCATTTACTGCTGTACTATTTTGTGGTACTCAAGGTCTACTCACTATTACTGTAACTACTATAAGCATCACCTTTGGATACAACCTTGAATCCTTTCCCTCACAGTTATTTTATGTATTTACCTGCAGCTTGTACATACGTTTGCAGCTTGATTTGTACAAGATTTTTTTTTTTTTAATTTGAGATGCAGAGGATGAAAAAGAAGAGAAAGAAAGCCTGGTCTACTTACAGTCTAAATATTTCTCCACTAATGTTAATCTACTGAAGGGCACAGCGTTCTAGCAGAACTTCTGACGGAATAATGTTTTCTGGTAGAGAGCTACTGCTGATTTGAATAATTCCTCTGATATGTAATGAGAAGATGTAAATGTTCCCACTCAGAAGTCACTTCATTATTTAACTGTACAAATGGCCACTATTGATTCTAATTGGCTGTAATAAACTGTCTTTGAAAGAGATGGTGTGAACAGGTTTTTAAACATATTATTTTACTGCCACTTTAAAAATGACTGTAGCAAGAATACCAACATTTAGGAAATACTGGTCCCAAAAACACCAAAATGAAGAAATGTACTATTTGCATTATACATTTTCATTTACAAATGGATTATTTATTGCATTTTTTGATAGGTATAATTCTAAAAACTCTGCTGCATTTTTTTTTTGTTTCGTTTGTTTGTTTTTTTATTATTAATTACATCTGTCAAGGAGGCTATATTTTCATGCATGTTGCACAAACTATTGCACTGCTTTTCATGAGACTGTGGAAAAATAGGGCAAGGGCCAGAGAGGAAACCATGAAATTGTGGCGCAGATCCAGACAAAGAGATGGATCCAGGAAATGTAGGATTGTGGGACCATGGCTGAGGTGAATGCTCTACCAAGTGCCCTTCTAGTTGAATTAAATATTTAAATAACAGCATAACTTAAGGCACTGCATTTATTGTTTTCAGAAAAGCTTTGTCTCTTTCCTCTACTTCCAGAAATGTAATGTTTTCTTATAACATATCAGCTTTTCTACTCTGAATTCTACAGCATTTCCTACAGCCTGCAGTCATAGATTTCAACATCTGAGGTCAACATTCCATTCATTTTATGTCGAGGAAACTTATGTATTAACGGCACAGAATAATTTACTTCTTATAAAATTCACAGAGATCTTACTTGCAGTTACTAAATGCATATTAACCTGTGTATAGTGCATGTGACATACAGCAGTCACACCATATAGGGGAAACTTTGCAGTGATACTAAGAAAATGTACATAGATGTATTAATATATATATATATAAAAGCTTTAATCACAGAGGTTTTGTGGTTGCGATAACGACAAACCGTATTTCTCATTTTTCCTACAATACAATAAATCTTAAGGATGAGAAATTCTCTGAGCTGTCATTTCTGTGTCTCAGTGATGCTCATTAAACCATGACTCCTCAGGCCAAGAAGCCCCCGAGGCTACATCTTCCATTACTACCCTAAGTATAGCTAAATCCACACACATGCTAAACTAACAGCCCTCCACACACAAGTAGAACTTGTACACTGAATTAAAGTAAGACAATTATACGAGACAGGCTTCAAAGTGCTCTGTAGTGCATAATACTGATGAATACTCAAATGGCTTGTTAGTTAAAAGAACACAGTCATTGAACTTGAGCACTTGGTAAAACTTGTTTAACCATGGAGTACATGTACAGTAGAGGCAGTGGTTTCGCAAGACTCTATGAACTTGGCTACTCTGCCTCTCAAGGGATCACTTACACACTTCAAAAGAGAAGAGAGGCAGATTGTGACCTTGCTACATGAAGGCTCATTGACCAAAAGCTACTTGCTAACATCTTCATCCCCTAAAGTCCTGCTACCCCAGGGAAGACCCAATCAAAGAGGCACAGGCCACTGGGAAAATGCAAACAGAAAAGAGAATGCTTTTCGAGGTTTTCTCAGTTTTTTTTTTTTTTTTTAAATCACATTTAGCACATCGTAACTTTTAATGTGAAGCAGCAATTTTAATTGTGCTGAGAATCAGTCATCTGGTTTACAAACCAACAGGCCAATCCCCATTAGAAATTAAAAGATTATCTTGTTCATTGGTCCGATTCACAACTGTGATTACTTCACACTTTTAACCATTAGAGTTTACAGCCATGTTAACCTGGACAGAGAGAAAATGAAATGAAAATGTTTTAATCTGCATCCAGCAAAGTATATACTATTTAATATACCACATTTTCCATCTACAGATATTTGATTGTAAATAACATTTTCATTCACTTATGTTTAATGATAAAAACACATATTGTGGAGCACATTAGATAATCCAGCATTCAAGGCAGAATTCGGGCTCTGGATTTTTTTTTTTTTTTACCCATCATCCTCTTTTCTGTCTCCATCTCCTCTCCTGCAAAACTAAAAAAAAATACTACATCTTCTGTTTAAATAAACATGTATCCCTCATTTTCAATGTGTAGGGTGATATTATATTTACAATACCCACAGACATGTAAATGTTGTCACTGAACACTTTTTGTAATCGACATTTGAGGAAATGGCAAACACAGTGTGAATTGACTGTTCATTGTTACATGGACATTTCATTATTATTGTAATGGATTTTTTCACATATGTTTTCTATATAAACATCATTTGTACAAAAGATGGTGGCTATTGGAGACATTGTCACTGCTTAAACATTTCAGTAATAACACTGCAATCTCATGTTTCCTGCATCGATGAAAAAGACATTTATTTGAAATATCTAAAAATTATTTCACATTGTTCCACAAAAATTGATGAAGATGCACTCATGGAGTTCAAAAGTGAAATTTGTTTTGCTTACACAATGAAATCAGGGCTATCTGTTGTTCCATTTATTGTTTCCTAACCATTACAGTGATTCAAAGTTTTAAATTGAACTCTAATTGAAACTACCCAAGTGAACAGAAAAAGGATGTTTGCCTGTAACCACAGCCAGCTTTTCACTGAAGCATTCTGAAGCTTTCTGTGGTATCGACTGCCAGTTGCAGAGAAGGTCACTTCTCCAACACAGGCCAGACAAAAGGTGAAATGAGACAACTGAAGCAATCTTAGGTCAATATGAAATAGAAATCTCTCAGCTATACTGTAATAAAGTTACTGAAGTGAAGTAGTGTGAAGCCATAAAGGGGAACTTTTACAAGGAAAGAGCTGTCGAGGAGATTGGTTCGCCCACTGGCAAACAATGGCTTCTAAGAGCTAAGGTGGCATGATCAGTCCAGTCACATGGGCCTGAATTACAGCTTTCACTTTGAAAAGCAAGTTTGGTTTCACAAGGACTATAATATTACTTATTTTTAACTGTGTGACAGAAGTGTTGCAGCCGAAAAGTCTTTCACTTATATTTTTCAGGAAGACATTTTTTAAGTGGTAAGTTAGGTGATGTCACTTTCCAAAACTTATCACTTTAGCACATTATGTTATTTATGAGAAAATGTAATACAGACGTTAATATCTTTACAGTTCTGCTTGATATATGTGCCCTCTTGTGGCTTTTGATTCAAACGCTTGTTCATAAATGCAAGCTTTCAATGTGAATTGAACAGAATAAAAAAAAATCTTCACATTATTATCATTATTGTTATTTGAGTTGCTGTCTTTTTAAGCAATTTCACAAAGCATTTAACATAAAAAAAATTAAAGTTTAAAAAATCCCAAATGAAATTAGATAAATAAATGAGACTACAATGACTACCATAACTTAATAGTTCTCTTTCTTTTTAATGCTAATCTTGTTTCAGATACTTTTAGTTCCTATAATATTCAACACTAGAAACACAGACCTTGCTACAAAAGGCTAACAAAATATTTCAAAATATTATTTTAATGAATATTCCTGAAAACGTATACAATGTGTGGACATGGATGCTTTGACAAGGCAACACTGAAATTGTTTTCATATTTGTTTTTTTAAAGTGGTAGAACATCTAACCACTGCGATTGAATGACAGAAGAGAGTTTTGTTCTCTGATAGAAATTCAGCAAGACAGGCAAATATTTTTTTTAAATCTCTCACAACACCTTTCTAGTGTCTTAAATCCATGGTGGTTTAGAAAAACAGAATGGTGCAAAAATGATCACTTGAAGAATAGTAGACATTTTTCACATTTCATTAAGTCAATGTTGATATGCAGTTTCTTATGCAGTTTAAAGTAATGATTGTTCTACATTGTGCTGCATTTGCATGTTCAGAGTTCAACCAATTAAAAGCTAATTAATTAGACACAATTCTATTAAGAAACAAATCCCATTCATCAATATACACAACCTAAGGTCAGCCATTGCTCAAATGTGAATTGGCTCTTTGCGGCATGTGGACCCGAGAATAGCACAATAGCAGCATTTGCACTCACAATAAACAGTTTGGAATGAATAAATTCAATGGATCATGAACTCATCAGTGCTCATAGATTTTATTTCCCCTGACAGAAAGCAGGAGGCATCACTTACATAGAGTGCAGCTTTTTCTCTAATGGTCACAAAAAGGAAAAGGGATGTCTGATAAGTGCTTATATATCTACAGAAATATAGAATTCCAACCCTAATTATCAAATGTTTAATGCGAGTAAAAACACTGTCACCACACCATTTATATGTCAGGATAGTTTCATCTCTCTGTTATGGTAAACACACTGAAATCAACATCTGTTTGTTAATCTACGATGTGACGCCAGTATCGGAAAGTTATTTACGTACTGACATTATTTAGAAAAAACAAGAACAAAAAAGTTTACTAGAAGAACACAAAAAGTAGAAAAGTGAAACAACACATGTCCACGCTGTATTTAAAGTGAGTATCCTCTGTGTAATTTCTTCTGTTCTGCTGTCTTTCAATTAAAGTTTGCATTTAGTGGTGGCTGGTGTGACCTTCTGTAGCACTTAACTGAGCTGACTCTTCTGTCTTCTAGGATAAAATTAGAATATACTTATAGGAAATAATTATTCATTTTAGTGTGAGTTTATGTTGTGTGTTTTTTTAATGACCATTTTTTTGCTGGATATTCTTTAAATGAGTCTGATTCAGATGTCGTTTGGATTTTGAACTCTTAAAATAATAAGTACAGGGACAAAAAATACCCCACAGTCTATTATAACAAAACATATCCAAGCTCTTGAGTTAAATAATTGTCACTCCTGTCATGACAATTTTAACATAGCTGCTGAGTTGTACCAGATTTACAGTAACTTCTTTGTTAATATACAAATAAGTTGAGCAGTCATAGTTTACTATAGTTGCAAGTTTTAGATCCATTCTAAACACAGCCGACTTGATCTTTAACTGAGTACTGGTTGACTATCTATCTTTAACATGCTGGCTTTGTAGTTTAATACATATAATGTGTAAAAAAGGAAAGTAGGCAAACAACCTGAAAGCTGAAACGTGCAATACAAAACAACTATTCCACAGTTCATTTGTTATGTTTTGCCTCTCTTACAGGTTATGTGCATACTGTTAAATAAATCTGCCTCTGGCTAGTGCATTTCCCTTGATGAATTGTGAACAGCCAACAGTGAAGAGTCTATGCAAACTGGCCCACTTTGTACAAGGCAATTCGTAAAGCCTTGCTCATTTGGGTATGCATGAAATAACAATATCCTACTGGGAGCATTCTTAGTTTCAAACACTTGGGGTCAACTACACAGGCAGATTCCACATGTGCAGCCCGTGGCCACTGAGGTCTGGAATCTACCTCCCTCCTGGCTGGGTGACGTTGCATGTTCTATTTCCAGACGGAGGGTTGAATTGAGGCTGCAGGGAGTGTAACACTGACCCATATGACCTGTGGCCTAGAAAAGCTGCCTGAAGCTCAGAACACTAAAAACTCCTCACTCCTTTGCTACAGCCTTTCAAAGACAAACAAAACCTTTGCGCATAGCATGTGTCTTTTCATGCCAAATCATTTGCATCCTTTTTATTCATATCTTTGACTTGTTGTCAATGTATTCTGTGCTGTTGTGGAGCCTCATGCTCACTCTCTGAAGTCTCAAGTGGGAAGAAAGAAAGGAAGTTGAAGAGGCAAAACTGCTTTCCTTTCAGGCCCAGTGTCTACAGGCCACATGTCTCCAGTCATCTGTCACTAGTTTACATACATACTATGACACTTCCTCTCTCTTTGGGAACCCGTTGTCACCACTTGGCCGCCAGCAGAGGCTGACTGGGTGCTAGATGGGTCTCCCCCAGGTACCTCTAGGGAGCCACATTAGACCTAACTGACAGACTGACAGGAACACACAGACACACATATGCATGCATGCACACATGCAACACACACTCATACACTTCATCCCTTATCCAAACACTCACTCCTCATACACCATACGCCAGCTCACATGCTCCCAAGGCATGGCACACTTTGCATAAAGCAGTGACTTTGCTCTACATCAATTTTTTTTAGACACAAAATTATTTTTCACCCCTCTAGCCTCTCCATGCTACATGCAAGTTTGGAAATGAATAATGGAAACAACAGAGCTGAAGACTCATGGGATCCATTTAAAGATGTGGGAGAGGCGAAGCAGTCAGGGTTTGGACTGCAGAAACATCACGCTCCAAGTAAATTAACCTACTATTGTTGTAGATTGTGTAGAAGTGGTGCTATGAAAGCATTTGCAGGGTTATTAAATTACATTAAAAATTACAGAGTTTTAATATATTTTCCTGTAAAATTAGGACTGCAGTGCAGTAAAAATATAACATTAAAAATAGTGAACTGAAAAACTACCAGCAGAAGGCTTGACATTGTTGTGTACACTGCCTATTTCTGCAGATGTAATATTAGATGTAGATCATGCTTTAAAAAAATATTAAAAAAAAAAAAAAAGAATGTGAACCTTTGTCTAGTGTGGAGACATCCTAGAATCCTAGAGAGCCAAACAGTAGCCTACGAATGACTTAGTTCCAAATTGTAAAGTAGGAGTTCAAACTATGTTTAGCTCTTCTCAGCAAAATACTGGTTTGGTATTTCCACTTTGCCTCCCCAGATGCTTAAGAGTGGAAGTGAGTTCGCAAGCATAGGGCAGTCCACTGTAACAGCTATTTTTGACCATGCAAAGTCAACATGACTCCCTGAGGTGATTTTCTGATAATGAACACAAAAGAAGTGTCAGCCCTCATAAAGCTTTTAGATGATGCTGAACTCTCGAGTGCTCGGTTTTTACACTCTTATTTTTTATGATTTAAATTAATCGAATTCCGTGAGGACTTTCGAAGAATGACTGTCAAACAGGCCATAAAGTCAACAAGACTTTCCATTTACAAAATACAAGTAAGACTCAGGTTATGTCAGGAAAAAAATTGATTTCTTTCGGCATAGTCTTAATCTACCAGCATTCAAAAGACAAACATTCGCTTACTATTATTTCAATGATTTTTTTAATCATCTTTACATGCAACAGCTTTTATGATATCAGTCACTAGCTCACTATCATTTCATATACACATATATACTGTTAAAAAACTATATATAGTTAGGGCAGGGGTGTCAAACATATGTCCCACAACCCAAAACTGGTTCTCCAAAGGGGATGAATCTGCAAAGTACAAACATTTCACTTTAGACATTAAACATGTCAAATACATTTTAGTTCAGGGGCCACACATAGTCCAATGTAATCTCAAATGTAATAATAACATAATAACCAATAAATAATGACAAATCCTAATTTTCGTCTTGGTTTACTGTGAAAAAAGTTCAATTACATTATGAAAATATTTACAAACTATGCTTTCAAAATAAAATAAAATGTGAATAACCTGAACAAATATGATCTACCTGAAATGTCTTTGGAAAAATAAATGCAATTTCAACTGTACAATGCCTGTTGATAAATGTTTTGTGTATTTGTGGATCTAATGTGATCTGTAATAATAAGCTTAGACATAATGTTGTTGAAATTACAGTTGTTTTTCTTAAGACATTTCAAATGGTTGTTCAGGTTATTCACATTTTCATAATGTAATTTTCTTTTTTTCACACTAAAACAAAGATGAAAAATGTGTAAAATTCATAGGTTATTATGCTTATTTTATTACTGGTCTGATCACATTGGGCTGTATGTGGCTCCTGAACTAAAATGAATTTGACACCCTCCATTTACGGTTTATGCAGTTAACTATGTCACTGCGATAGGCTGTCCACTAGCAGCAGTACATACATTAGTGGCTAAACCAACGCGTCCAGTCCTTCTGCTCCACTCCTTTGCAGGCTGCTGTGGTCTCGTCACAGTGTCACTGCAGACACCAGCTGCCTTGCCGCAGCCTGACACCTTAAGCCTCCATGGCACCGTATGCTCACCCCTCCATCGCCTTCCCTTTCCCTCCACTCATTGTCATCTCCTTCCTCTCCTCCTCTCCTCTCACCACCATCAGGCAGACCTCAACCCATCCTCGGCCGTCCCTGGCACTCTAGGTTCCCTCTGCCAGCACCTGGCGCAAAGCCAACCTGTCAGCCACCCGACTCGGCGGAGGATGAATAAATCACTGGAAACTTTGCTGAAACCACTGATAACTCGCATCTCGTCTGATCATCATTTAGCTTATTATGTCAAATATCAATTTGAGATGATTAACACGGGATAGAACAAAAGGAACAATGGGACTAAAACTGTAAAAGGAACGAGCTTTTATATAAATATTTACTCAATCCTGGCATGTGTTTGAATATTTTCATTCTAACATTACCGTGCGATTCATGCCAAATGTGAAGTAAAACCTACACTTACAATGTTATTATGTGAAAATAATTTGACCTGCTTTCATTCTTACACGTTATTCTTCATTTTAGTTTCTCTTTCACTAAATTTTCACACTCTTGATGTTTAGATAAAACACAGCTCATCCGGAATAAGACAAGGGAAGCTTCAAGACAAAGTTCAAGGTCTATATTTTTCTGAAGTATACTTTAACACTTAAAACACTTACCTATAATTAAGCTTAAAAACGTGACATTGTTAAAAAAAATGTTTTAAGATTTTTTGGCTGCATAGGTTTTCAGTCTAGCTAGAAAGGCTGCCTCGATTGCCAGATTAGTCAGACAGTATTTTGTGAGAACACAAGAGGAATTTCAATACAGCAAAATATTGAGTTTTCTCTTATCCTCTTGTGAAAGGCTTGCTGCTCTCTCACAATACAAAACTCCCCAACAGCATGCAATAAAAACACCTTGGAAGAAGGACAGGAAAAAACACCTCTTTTCACCAAGGTTATTCAATGATAAGCAACAGTACTCAGGCACACAATGACGGCTCAAAGTGCCAGCTATTTTCAAAAGTCATGGAATTGCAGATTTCATTAATCACAGTCCTTGGATTGAACATCCGCTCTTTGAGTATTGCATTAAATAAACTGACCAGATGTACAATTAAAGAGGATTCAGACATAAAGATGCAACATAGTATGATATCTCCCAGATGAATAACATAAATATCACGTTATTGTCCTACAGCTGCTACACAATTCAGACCTTGTTCAGTGGGCAACCTATGAGTTACACTGACAGCCACAAAATACAACATTATAAATCACTCCAGAAGGGTGCAAAGAAAGGCTGCATTAACAAGATGAGGACTGCGGAAGATGATAAAATATTTTCAGAGATTCAGATACTACATTGCATCTCCACCATAAAACCACCGACTTCAGCAGACGGCCAGGCATGGTCTACCTTTGCTGAACTAAAGATATTGGACAATCTACGATCTTTTTAGTCAATAAAAAAAATCAAGAATTTAGCATGTCTAATTAAAATGTAAACAGTGTAATGAGGACATCAGTGATTTAGGCAAACGTCTCTCTGGCTGCCACTGGGGGTATGATAATTACAGAGGCAAATCTATGAATGCACATGAATCTCCTACAAGTCCAGATTAAAAGCCTTAGTGCTAAACCTAGTTTAGTACACCTGGGGATTGGCTAGAATAGACAATCCCCAACAGGCTCGGAGCTGCTTCGTCTCCTTATGAGTGCAGACCTCATGTGAAGGAGATGAAACAAAGCCTCTGCTTCGATGTGTAGGAAATGAGCAGAACAAGGAGTTTATGGCGACAAATGCTATAGCCAATGTAAATAATATCCATGACATATATGGCCTGAATAAACCAGCACTACACCATGAGTTATGGAAGTGTTTTGTTATAATCCGTCATTTAGTGGACCCTAAGTGTGTAAGCACATTATGCATTATAGTAAGGGTCATAATAACATGGTAGGATGTATGTGTGACAAATGGGTTTATTTTCAAAAAACAGAGAAAGAACTATGCAACTGTCACCTCCTTAAAATGAAACAGACAGGCCGCTCGCAAAACTGTCATGCACACAAAAGCAGGCAGCATGTACACACAAAAACATACAGAAACAAACATGCACACAATCCTCTAAATAGAAAAGATGTAATATTTATACCATAACAGCAGAAATAAAGTCAATGGCACAATTTAATCACATGTTCTAACTGCTCCCTATATGCAACTTGCGTTAGTTACAAGACCAGAATCTGGTCAAAAATGTTAAATTATTCGGAGTATGCTGTTTGAATCAGAGGAAAAAAATAACATAACAGGCCAGTAACTAGGAGACATATGAAGGGTAAGTACGAGCAGCCAATGGAAGGCACATGCATTTTAGAAAATGTCTATGCCATATGCTGTCACTCAGAGGAAAAAAAAAACAAGTCTGAGCAGACAGTCGCTGTGTCTAAATGAGATGGTAGGAGGAGGAGGGGAGAGAAAGGGAGGATGTCAAGGATTCATGGTCCTTCATCTTTGCAGTAGAGCAAACACGTCCCTCAGTATAGCAACAGACAGCTTCCTCCACTTTCTAATGCAGTCCAACTTAGATCACTGCAAGAATTGTCAGTGTAGAGAGAAACACACAAAGATAACATAGCAAGCTGCCATGAGGGAAACGGCAGAGATGTGGATACAAGAAAAGGAGACAAGAAGACACAGGGAGAAAGAAAGGGAGGGGGGACGAACACAAAGAACACTTAAAAGAAAAATTTGTGCTTTTTTGTCCCTTTTCTTTCAACATACCCCACTGGGGACGAACTTGCTTTTTATATGAAAAACACGGAAGACACCACTTAACATATTTGCTAGAAGATGACAATCCTACACTGATCTCATAAATATAGTCAAGGGGCAAAATGGGATTTCTTGTAGGTACTGACAAATAGATCCATCTGTAAAGATGAGCATTTCATCAATTTACAAAAGCCCTGCAGACATCCCTGGGGGTGTTTACACAGAGTCAGCTAAAGATAGTCAGGAACTAGCTTTAATTGTCATCATTAAAGTGTCAGTCTTGTCGAATTCTGCTTCCCAGTAGCAATGCTTTGAGTCATGCTGTCAATTTTAGTGATTGCTAATAGTCTTATACACTTTGAATTATGGACAAAACAGACAGTTATAGCAGGTATGTTGTTTCACAGGAGCTCATGACACTATTAAATCAAATATTTTAATATATTTCTAACCCAGATTATTTTGCTTTGAGTTCCTGTCAGTGTTTTACTGGGTAATGAGCTAAGATTATCTGTTTTAACAGTCATTACTTTGAACACAAAAGCAATGAGTTCATGGAATATATTTATAAGAATATACAGGAATTTAAAAAATAGCTATTTTTACCATGAATAAAAAGCAAAATTGTCGTTTCTTAAATACGGTGATTTAAAAAAATATATAAAATCTGTCTCACTGTATTTAACAAACAAGGAGACTGCACTATGCTGAAATAGAAAACCTTTGCTCTATCCTCTAGGTGTAAGTAATTCCTTTCACAGCTAACTGCAATAAGTGTTTTTCTATATCCGTAGTCAAAATAGAATAGAATGATGGATTTTTTTTTCTGTTTTTGTTTACTTTACACGCCTTCTTGTTGCTATTTTACTTCACTTACTGTGTAATGTGTGAACATGTGCGACATTCAGTAAAGAGGGGGATGAAAACAGAGATTCATGTCAAGCAACAGCTTAGATTGCTATCATAAGTGCGATACTATCAGAATTAATCAGAGCTGTTTCCTTCTATGCACGCTGGAGCTGTCTGAGGTTAAATAAGGACCTGTAAGAATCACCTAACACACTGCAGGGGCTCAGCCATGGAGCCCCTCCAGGGTTTAAAACTGATAAATAACCTCAAGTACTTCTCCATAATTAGGATGTGCAAGATAAAAGATCTCAGAGAATAGGCTGATAAATGTGAGAATATTACTTTTTCCAAGTAGATGTACAATTATATGTCAAGATAAACTAATGCTTTCACTTTTATTAAATATATGCGAGGGTAAAAAATACATTCACTGCTGTGAATCCACAGTCTCAGTGGAATTATTCAAATATAAAAAGGCAAAATGTAAGACTGGACAGAGTTTTCCATCTGGAGCGTTTCTGTAAGTTGTTGTTAAAGATTCAAAGAGAGTTCACTGCCCTAAATATTTTTACCATCCTGTTCAGTATCTATATCTGTGCAGCTCCAATTAAAGTCCTCTTATAATAAAAAATAACCCACTACACATGCATCAGAGAGGACTAAATATGAAACACATAAAAATCTCACCAACAAATTTAATACCCACTTTACAAAAACACATCACAACCAAACACTCTAACATAATGAACGTGGTAGTAATGTACATTTTTTCCCCACTGGGTGACGGATGCAGCAATGCTGTTATTTTTGAAGAGGAATGAAAACATACTTCAGCTCACTGCTGATGATGTTAATTTCCTCTCAAAGCAAAACATGCAAATGAAATGTGTGAACACAATTAAGTAAATTGTTCTATGGAGGTGGAAAAGGTTCACTTAGGACAAAGTGTTTACAGAAGAGAGACAGCACACAACTTTACTTTTCCTGACTTTGTGTCCATGCTCAAATACATTTATACCAAACTATTTTCCAGTAGAACAGGAATTAACAGGTGTTTGTGACACAACCTGTTTTAACTTATTTGCAAGAAAAAATAATTTGAGTTCAAATGTGAATTACAGTTAAAAGAAAGTATGATTACATTTTAAAAGTACATGGACACGTAAATAAATACGTAAATAAATCTAGACTCTTAAAAATTATCCATAACACTGTCACTGTTTGATACATGAAATAAAATATTAAGATTCCAATATGTAAATTGCATAATAACACTAATATTGTTCGTATACTTCAACATTATTGCACTATTTCTGGCAAACTATTTGCTTCTCAATTAACATTTGTTTACACTCAGTAAACTTAGCATAGTATATTTATACTAAAGCTAGTAAAAGATAATTAAGGAAGTGTGGTAAATAATATTTTTGATCTAATTTTCATGCAAACCTCTTTAAGTGAGGCAAGTGTTTTAAGAACATTTCTAAGAGATAAGGAGACTAATTTTACTAATTTTACAATCATGCCATCTTTTACAAATGCCATGAGGATATCAGTTATAAATTAAATCTAGGACAAATATTTAATCTATGCTGAAATTATGACATAAAACAGAGATGACCCCTCCTCGGATACAGTGACTGGGTTTGAAATGTGTGTCCATGGATAAATTCACATCTATTGTGCACTAGGAAAATATTTATGTTACAGTTCCACATGCCATAGTGCAATGAGAAAAAGATAAAACTGCACATAATCAAAACAATACTTATACTTTAAACATGAATGATAATATCACTTCCATGTAATTATGTACTTCTTGGACTGTAGGTATTAAATTATCAACGTAAATCAAGAAAACTTTTCAAGCTGCATGCATAAAGAAAAAACAGAATTGCATTAACTGTCTCGTTCCAAATGTCACATATATGAAATAATAAATGTTAGTGATAATTCCAAAATGAACATACCATAAATACTGGTGCTAGTGATCATGTCTTCAAGCCTAAAAACAAGAGGAGAAGGAAAACAGCACAATCGGAATTTTCACGAGGAGGAATTCCAAAGGTTGCTTCTCATTACAGCCACTTTTTTTCCCCCTCAGCTATCGGATTTCACAACTTTTACAAAACGCACGGTCCCTCGGTCTTTCCTGGGGTGTTCATTTGGGCCCGTGTGGGTGCAATTAAGAGCGACGCGAACCAAAATAAAAACGGACCAAGCGGGCGTAAAAAGGGAAAAACCTGGTCGGAGACGCGAGAGCCACGCAGGGACGGCTGGAGCCTGTCACTTCTTGCGCGAGTTGAAACAAGAGAATAGGAAGCATGTGAGAGACTGTAGATGACATAAAACACACATTCTTCATGCCGCCCATTAGAGGAAGAGGCTAAACCAGCGTGATCCCCCCCTCCTCCTCCTCCCCCTTTACTTTTAAAATAGATTACTTGCCAGCAGTTGTCCCACTAAGAGCGCAATGACAACCCATCTATTAACCTCCCGCCTGCGGTTATCGCGGCAAGTTTTATTCAGGCTGACATCCAAAAACTTCTCGTTGCAGTAAAGTTATTTAACAATCATCGCCGTTCTCACATTTTGGTCGAATATAAAATCGCAAAAGTCCTCCTCTGGCTCCGTTGCGTCTCCCTCCAAAGCGGTGACACTTGGTTTAGTTTTGGGGAAATGCGCGCAATGACCGGACCCAGACTGCGCCGCAGTTCTGTGATGCGCGACACCGTCTCTCATTCGAGCGTTTGCGCGTCCGAGGCTGCTTCGTTTCTGTCTTTTAATTGTTAACATCAGTGATAGACAAGAAGACGGGGCTTACCTGTGAAGGTGACAGGGCAGATTCAGGGTTTATAGTACCATCGATCCGGTGAGTGCGCAGATGAATGGCTCTCTGGGATTAAGCGCGGCTGCTCGCGATTTGAAACCATTCCAAGTTAGTGAGGGGAAGACTGACCACAGCCTCTGCCATGTTGGAATTCCAAACCCTGGACAGCTGCTCCACTGACTGAAGGCAGCACGCGGCTCACTGCGCATGTCCTCTGCGGCTGGAGCCAAATTCAAAGAGAATCAACCCTAATGGGCAGCAGTTTAGAAGGAGCCTATCATGACAACATTTGACACGCACCCCCCCACCCCCCCAGACCCTCCACCTTTTGTTGTTTATCTCATTCCTCACCACAGTCAGAAGCACCTCCACTCCACATTTATCCTT
>JAPQRP010000016.1:27107900-27135275 GCA_037367295.1 Apogon hyalosoma | reverse complement strand
CTCCACTCCATAAGTATTTATCAACCTAGAATAGAATAGAATAGAAGTTTTACTGTCATCTTCCTCCACTCCATATGTATTTATCACCCTAGAATAGAATAGAATAGAATAGAATAGAATAGAATAGAAGCTTTATTATCATCGTCCTCCTCTCCATATTTATCAACCTAGAACAGAATACAAGTTTTGTTGTCATTGTCTTGTAAAAACAATGAGAAGGGGTTCTCTGCAGCAATAAAAGAGGCAGCACACACTCTACTTCTGTATTTACAGCAAATATAATAATCTATAGGAAAACTAAGAACCCATAAAAGAGCACACATAGTATAAAAAACAAAGTGTCAATGACATGCATTATATAAAAGAAGTGCAATAAGACTGCAATGATGTGAGTGGTAGTTACAGTGAAAAACATTGCAGTATTGAGATGAAATGATCATACTATGAATATAAAATTACATATATGTATATATAGTATTTTTCTATAAAAATATAAAAGAGCTATAGAAAAAAACAAACGCTTGACCTGAACTGTCCATACTATGAATATGAAGTTAAATATTAAATAGCTGCCGTGAGGTGACAGCAGTGCAGTGACAGTATACACCTTACACCAAATGTGAGACATTCACTCTGTCTGTTTGTGTTCATCTGGTAACATGAGGTGGTTTTTTCAGAGATCACAGCCCAAATATGTATAAAAACTTTTCTGATTTGGTGCTGAATTAAAACAAATAATAGTAGTAATAAAATTAAATCTTAATGTAAATATCTGGAAGTCTCTCTCCACTTGAAAACATGCTTGTTCCTTCATTGGACCATTCTATGTTCACTCTGCATGATGATGCATGTTTTTAGCTTCATCATCGCTGAACTCACCTAAAATCTCCCTTTAACCTTCATACACTGTCACCCATAAAGTTGGAATAATTTTGTTTTTCTCCTCCTTTTATTCTTCCTTATACAAATCAGTGATCACTTTTGACCTGGTGCAATGAGTCCCACACCAGAAAAAAAAAAAGATTCTTTGAGTTTACTTTATTTTATTGTGGACATCGGTCCCACATGATCAGAATGAGGAGATCTGACACACTTTTTCACTTTGTTTCTATGAACTAGTGCGTGTAAAGTCAATGCATTAAATTCAAATCAGAATGCTTGAAAGAATCATGTTAATGCAACATATAATTTCCCAGTTATCCTCATATAAATGTATTGTATAATGCAACAGTATTTAAATCATGTCCAGGGTATACAGTTACACTTTATTTATCCAAAATAAATCACCTCGTCACATAAATTTCATGAGAAGAGGAAAAAATATTTTATTCCAACTTTATGAGCAACAGTGTACTTAAGTACTACAACCATTACTGTGGCAACATTTAGCAGGTTTTTCCTATGTTTAAGTCACTGATCATGTAGATGTTCATTGAAGCTCAGAGTAAATTTGTATATTCAATACTACATAATAAAGAACGACGGAGGAAATAGTGACTTTTTCAGCAAAATATTTAATTTACTGAACAAAAAAATAAGTGTCTTCAACCACGATCCTTTGTCGAACTGGTAAATTAAAGCTGTAAAAGATGACACTGTTTCCATGTTCACCAAGAAGCCACTGAACATCCATATAAAGCTACGTTCAGACTGTAGGCAAATGTGGCCCAAATCTGAATTTTTGGCCCCCATGTGACCTGTATCCGATCTGCTAAAGACAGTTTGAACGGCACAAATCTGATTTTTTTTTTTTTTTTTTTTCAAATCCGATCCAGGCCACTTTCATGTGGCCCTTATGTATCCGATATTTTGCAATGCAAGTTCAGTCTGAACGGTCAGGTCGCATTTATCCGACCTTTCCAGTTACTCCCGTGACTGACACAGCAAATGTAGAAACCCGGGGGTATGTTAGTTTGAGTTTCCGATTAGCTTAATGCGTTTACAATCCCCCCACACACGTAAACATTGCACTGTCCACGGGCTTACCCTTACCAGCACCACAGTGTTTTCAGTCATCCAGCTTGTAGATCGACAAACCTTGAACCCAGTCGCAGCAAAACTGTTGTCATAGTTGTCAAGGGACTTGAGGCTTTTGAACCCATCCTTATCCTTTTTTTTTTTAAAATCTTAAATCTTGATTTTTACGGCTCTTTCCTGCACGTCCGTACTATGCTGTTGCCCATAGCAACCGATAGCTTGTAAGTTTAAAATGGCGCAGCCTCCTAGATATTGTCATGTGATGTGACATATTTCCTGATTACGATAGAGGAGATGACGTAACGACCAGCGTCCCCGCCCTATTTCGCCATTTTGAATTTACGGGCGCCAACAGTCCACACGATCGAAGATGCCTTGGAGACACTGTTGCGTTTAAAACTGTTCCAGTTACTCCCATGATTGACACAGCAAACATAGAGACCCCGGGGTAGGTTATTTTGGGTTTCTAACTGGTTTAATGCATTTACAATTCCCACACACTAACTAGACCATCACTAAACTAGAATTGAACCCGTCACTTCTCAGATACATGGAACAAGGATGTAGGGAGGAAATAAAAATATAAACGATGCTGTCTGTTAACTATGAAACAATATTGACAGTATTTCACCATTACCACCCCCATGATTACAACATGTAAACATTGCACAATCCACGGGCTGACCTTTACCAGCACCACAGTGTTGTCACAGTCATCAGGCTTCACCAAACCTTGAACCAACCACAACAAACTGTTCATAGCTGTCAAGGACCTTGAGGCTTTTGAATTACTGCACTGTGTAGTAACTTATGCCGAAAACGAGATAATTAACTAACTGCATGTAGATACAGGGTGGCACAGTCCAGGTCCCTGCACTGGTGAACACCAGTAGCTCGTATGGGTCCATATCCTTCCTATCTCTGATCTTCTCCAAATACCTTTGCTTAGCAGTCGCGTTGAGCTTCTCCAGATGGGGACCCCCGTCTTTTGCCGCCGCCTTATCCATTTTTTTTCTTAAATCTTGATTTATACGGTTCACTCCTGTACGTCTGTACTTTGCTGTTGCCCATAGCAACCGATAGCTTGTAAGTTCAAAATGGCGCAGCCTTGCAGATAAGTCACGTGATATTACGCGTATTCTCATTACGTCCAAGCCTCTTTTGCGCATGCGGGTCACTTCAGGGTTGCATTCACTTCATACTCAAGACTGCTAGAAGTCACATTTAATGTGTAATATGAACAAGCACATGTAAAAAAAATCGGTATTCATCAAAAAATCCGAATTGTGCATTAAGACCTGCTGTCTGAATGTAGCCTTACACAGCTGATGCTGTTGAAAAGATTAGAAACTGATTTTGCTTGAATTATTTACATGTGTTGATAGGATGTGGTTCAAATGTTATTAAACATTTTATATCAGATGCTTTTGGTGACTATTTAGGTTTTTGAGAGTTACGGGGGAAATGTTAATTTACTTATTAATTTATTTTTATTTTATTCAACCATTATTTAACCAGGGAAGACTTACTGAGATCAAAACACGTTCAGCTCAAGATAAGCAGCAGCACATTTAACCCAGTTTCAGGCAAGGTTACAACCAGAGATACACATACACAAACATTATGAAATACAAGGAATATTGCTAAATGTAAAGGGAAAAAAAAAAAAAAAAAAAAAAATATATATATATATATACACACACACACACACACACACGCACACACAGGAATTACACAAAACATCTCTACTGCTTCTGTGGTATTTAACATCCAATGAGACCAGATCCTTCAGTTTTCGGTCATTCTGTATTATATTACACGTATTTTCAAAGTCCTTTTTCCCAGATCAACTCAGACCTTTAGAACAGACAGATGGTATAAATCCTAAAACCAAACACTGTTACCACCACTTCTTTTTTTTTTTACATAGTTTTGAAGATATGCAGGACACAGACCTATCACCAAAAATCCACAAATATTACATGCATAATCCTGAGCCTACCGATGACATACTGAATACTAACTTTTATTTATACATTGAGAGATTTAGAGTCAGATCTCATTTTGTACTTAAACAATGATTAGCAAGATCTTTCTTGTGGGCCTATATTGACCACAAACAATTTTTACATAAGTATTTTTATGTTGCTATCATCCTTACAATTATATGCTGTCTGAGTATTTAAGGTAACACATTTTGTCTCTTGTTTCTCATTCTTCCTGGCGCATACAGTAGATTTTCAGGCTTTCGTCTAGTACCTCTCTATTATCTGCACACGGCCTTGAAAGACAGAGGTGATCTCCTGTGGGCATTTTTGCAGGACAATCCTGTTTAGACACATGATATGAGGATTTGCACCCAAAGTCCCATTATGTCCTCTCATATCCATACCCAAGGCTTTTGGAGTGATGCATTGATTCAGCCTTCAGTACTCCCTTGACTGCAACATGCTAATTCCAACAGCACGAGCTCTTTTGAGAAATCCTACCCATAAGGCAGGACATTGAGTCCAGTGAGCCGCCCTGGACTATAACAGTTTACGATCATACATATTGTCGTTTACTGCTACTTGGTGTTTCTAATATTTTTAACTCTTTTATTGTCAGTTTGAGAGAGAGGCTGTGATTTAATTCATCAGCGGCTGATTATCAGAGGATTTCAGTGATCGCCAGTGAAACATTAGAACCGCAGTGAAATAATGGCACATTAATACTCAGCTGACTCAACCAGAAGTGAATGTCCACGCTTGTAGGAACAGCCTGTGAAAATCTCTGTGTGCTCTGGAGGTCATGGTGAAAACAACAGCGGTGCATTTCCAGGTAGCCACGTCCATTGTCTCCTTCCTCATATGGGCATGTTCAGTCTGTGCCTTTGTCCTTGTGTCAGCAGGCAGGACATTCTAAATTATTTTGCTCAGCTGCCTCCCTGAACTCTTGCTACAGCACGTCAATACACACATCATGCAGACACCCGCACATACAGCTACAGGGATCACAGTTCATGTCCATCACACACTTGAATCCTCCTTGACTCAGATCAAACCTTAAGAAAAACTTATCTTGTTGCTGAGATTTAGTGCGAGCCATTCTCAGACCAAAATTTCAGTGTATGGATTTCGTTAGTCTTTTACAAGATGTAGTTGTTGTTACATGCTAACTTTCTGAGGGAATAAATAATGAATGTCATGTCATATTTGTAAGATTATTTTACATATAATAAATTATTTTTGAGAGAATGAGAATCAAGCGAAAGTACAAGTGCAGACATGTGCTCTCACACAGCACACATTTACACACAGTGAAACAGTTCATTTCCCCAGGAATGAGGTTAGGGGTTTAGATGGCACGTGACTGGCTGTTTTTGAACCTTCTGCCTACAGACTCTTATGTCATGAGTGATCACTTCAGGAAAGTTGCTGAGCGTTTATTATTTCTGCCATGAAATACACACTTCGGAGAAACCAGCTGCGCAGCGCCTGTTCTTACAGGATTATACATCGTGACATAAATGAAAGCAAGAAATTATTTCCCTATTTGATGTGTAGAATTGTTAACTTTTTTTAATTTAACATTATTTTTCAAGGACAGTTCATAACGTCAACCTTTAAATAAAATAATGAAACGTATTTTGACTTGTGTCTATGTTTATTGTTATACAACCCCATCAGATTTAGGGTTTTTCGTGGTATAAACAATATAATTTGCCAGATCCTCTACTCTGTCTCTAGGCTATCAACATCCAGCAATCCTCATCAGCAACAGAGATCTGTGACCAGAAATAATACACACACTGAGGCTTAACACACTGTAGCCTCTTCCAAGCAATGAAGCATTTTTACTGCAAAAGAGCATCAGCTATTATAGAAAGAAAGATGTACAAAAGTGAAAAATTATAGGCTTGATTTATTTCAAGATGTGTATCCAAGTCCCTGTATAGACTAGGACTAAAATCCTAATAGGGACAAGCTTGAAGTGAATAGTGCCCACAGAGGATAAGCTACTAAATCTTGCAATAAAAGCAATGTGATTTACAGTAAATTCCACAAGGCTGACAGTGCCACAGCTGAGGGCATAAACACTCCTTTCAGTGCTGTGCCTCAGTTCTGTCTGCTGTGAACTACAATCACGCAAGCATGCTGCTCAGCAGCAGTGACTTTGATAAATCACCAGGAAGTCCCACTGTTGGCTTAAAACTAGAACTTGTTCAGTTGCAATTCTGCATTTGTCCCTCTTTAATGTGTATGGAAGTGGCTTTAGCAGTAATCTGTCAGTGATTGATTAGGTGTGGCCAAATCCCCTCTCCGTTCTCCTCTACTGGCTCACCGTTCAGCCACAGCTGTGTATTTACAGAAAGATGGCTGTATTAGGGAAGAGGCTGCCTTATTTACCTGCAACATAAACATAGTTACTTCCACTTGGGTGACCATACACTCAGGATGAACACCAGTAAAAGAAGAAACAAGACGTGACATGCACTTGGTACTGAATTCATGCATGGGTGGGTAAACAAACAGGCTTTTAGACCTATGACTGCTTTGTCTTGTAAAGAACTACATCTTAAGTCATCCTCCATGGGTAATAGTCAGCATCCACGATCGTGCAGGTGACAGCATCAGAGGTTTTTATTTATTTATTAATGTCTTAATACAAAACAAACACTTTGTTGTAAGAGAATGTTTATACAGAAATGCATGTGACTCTTAAAACATATTTATTTTGTATGTGACACAAGAGGTTGAAAAAGCAATTTAGACAGGGTGCTGGATATTGATTACACTTACCAGCAGATCTATTTTAATTAAATATTAAGAGAGTGTGCTGCATTGATAGCAAAAGAGCAGCAACTGTTTCTTGCTTTTCTTCTGCCATCATTTAAAGAAAACTGTAAACTTAAAAAAAAAAAAATAGGACATGCTATAATACCAGTTATATATAATTAGACTTGAAGTATTAAAGTGAGATTGTTTTATATCCGACACACTTTCTATTCAAAGAATATTTTAGTTATTTTTAAAAGACGGTCTGACTATGAACATCCGTGCATGAATTTTAATGGAGATACTTAAATGGTAATTATTCCACTCAGGCTCAAACGTAGGTAACAAATGGAATTCAATCAGTGTCCATGCATAATGATGGTCATTAGGAGAAAGAAAATAATAATGACATCCTATCTGCATTAAACCTGCAGACACTTTACACAATGATCCTGCAGCCATTATTGATCTCCATGGAGATAAGCAATTGTCACATTTTCAGCATTGTCCATGAATGTTAAATACACCTCATTTTGTTTTTCTGCAAACTATTTCAGCCAACACTAAATTTTCATTTAATTTACTTCACTACTTGAAATCATTGGTCTCATTCCACATGATTGTAATTTTTGTTCATTGTCATGGCTACCTCTCCAGTTCCCACTGTTTTTCTCACCAATTCAAAGATTTTTAAAGCTCGTGTAAAATGAAAATCATGCCTGGATGTGGCTTCAGTGTAACTTTATGGACTTCTTTTGCCTGTTATGTGTTATGATGATCTGTGTTACTGTTTGTGACAGTTTGTTGACGGCATGAATTAAATAATTTTGATTTGATTTGGTATTTGATTTGTGTCATTACACTTAATAAGGACTGCAACGTCTTGTGCTGCTCATGCTACAGTATGTTTTATAAAAAGCTGAATAACTGAAGGCAAAATGCCATTCAGTGCGCCTTCTTTTTGACATTTCACAAAAAATCCAGAGACTCTTTCAACAACACAAAGTCTCAGATTTATTCTTTGTATAGCTCATTAATTGAATATTGTAACAGTTGCTTACACATATTGTACAGTAGGCAGCATGTATTGAGCTTTCTCCAAGACAGCCACTTGGTTGAATAATTAAATAAGATCCCCAATCAAATGATCCATGATTTGCATGCCTTCTGTTGCCAACTAGCTCCATCTGTTTGGTTTTGAGAGCTGTGACACAGTGGCTCTTGTGAGTGAAACAGCAATAATGTAATTGTGGATGTGACAGATACACCAGATGATGCAGAGCCTGTTCAAAAGTCTGTTCCAAGCCATACTGTACAGCACGGTGTCATATGGTCTGCAAGAAAGCATTACAAAAACAGTTTTATAAAAGCCTTTCTACCCTCTCGTCGCCTTTAGTTTTTAAAGACCTTCTGCAGTTACATGCTCATTCATTTACATGCAAGCTACTAATTCTAGACCCGTGTTTAAAGCAACTCTTGAAGCGTGCGCCACAAAGTTACTGTATCTTAATTGAATAGCAGGCTTCAGAGCTTGGAGGGTGAAGGACAATAGTAGCGGGGTAAGTTTGGCCGGGTGCCAGTGGACAATGCAGAGCAGGCCTCAGCTCTCAGCAGCAGCCAGAGCCCACGCCTGAGTCCACATCAGGAGAGACAGCCTCTGCTGCTTTGATGGATCTGTCATAGCAGCCAGTGTCTGCCCTCAGCTGGGGTTCAGGTATTCACCACCAATAACATGTAACTATCGCAGGTTAGGTTTGTAGTCTATTTTATCTTGTTTGTCTCCCTTTCCTGGTGCGTTTGAAGGACAGTACAGTTCATATCAGTTTATATTTGGGGATGAGTGATGGTACTGTATGCAGTTACAATTATCAGATCTATCTATTTAAAGCCAGTTTTAGAGGGTGCCAGTGTCTTACTTACAATAACCTAATTTTCCCGTATAAAGCCCTAACATCTCTATAGATTTACAGATTATATAGACTAACAATAAAAACTATGTCATGGTCAAAGATCTAGATTTCCTGGTTGCCTTTTAGCTTAAAAGCAATGATGCCAAGGTCATTTAATTAATGTCGCTTCTTTTTATCAGCTTCAGTGGCTGCACACTGACTAAGTGCCACTTTAACCATCACACTCAAGTGCTTTTGTGCCCAAGATTGAAGATTGGCTTTTTCTTTTTTCAGTGAAATAATGAAAATATTTATGACATTTTTCCTCTTCACACTGTGCTTGATTTCAGTAGGTAGAATATAGGCATCGTTAATACTAATTCCGCTGATTTAATATGCTAGGTTTATTGTAAAAATATGAGTTATTGTTGCATATACGTAACAACTGTATATCAGTAAAAACAGATAATTGTGAAAAGTGGGAAAATGCACTGCTGATTCAGCCTTTGTTCATATGCGAGTCAAGCTTTTAATGACATAAACACTTCAGGTGGTTTGATGTCTTATTTTTATCATATCTTAGCTCCTGAATTCTCACCTAAAGCCAGTAGAAAAAAAAAGAAAACATCAATTCATCTATTATTACTGTAATTGTTTTGTTAAAAGATGAAAAAAATGATCTAATGTTAATAGTACATGATAATGAATGGGAAACATCAGTAAAGCTGCTCTTTACTCATACCGACGCTGTTTAGCTCAGGTTTGTGAAACACAGAGCTCGGAGCCGGATTCATTTTGCAAGCATTGCTTTTTCAAACAGCTCCAAGACTTCCTGATCGGCTGTAATCCCCAGCTTTCACACATAAGTCATTGAGAGCGATGGAGTCCTCTCTGTTTACTCACTCCAAACCAAATGATCTTTCACAAGTAGACCACTTCAGATGTGAAATGGAATTTGCCAGGGTGTTCTATCCCAAGTCTATTTCTCTGTACGCTTTACCAATTCCCAAATAGGGTTCAGTCGCTCACAGATAATGTCTGAGGATTGAGCCAGGCTCCTCTGCTGTTTTAATGGCCCACGGGAAAGGATATTTGACAGAAATAAAGAAGTACTCTTAGCTCATACAGAGCGCACATTTCATTTTGTTTTAGTTCTTGTAATGCATATCTTAGTATTTGGCATTTTTCTGAAATTATGAATAGTATTAAGTTGTAGCCTATACTTGCATACAGCTCGTGTTCTGTTAATCATGAATACATACAATCTCAACAGTTGTGAGATTACTCATTCATTCATAAATATCAACAGTTCTTATAACCAGGCTGCTACATTTTTGCTTTTCTTCAGTTGGACTGAATGGTAGATATACAAAATGCTGAGACTGAATTTCACATCCTTTAAGTTTTACTTTAAACATTGGTCATTGTTAGGGAGAAAAATGTGATTCGGTATTTTAATCACATCTTTATGAACTTTTCTAAGCCGAAAAGTGTAAATGCTAAGCCATAAAACATCACCATAAAAATCACAAAATACATATAACTTGTAATGTGAATGTTCAGACCTGTATCATCACGTTTAAATATGTTAATTTATCTCATGACCTTCCAGAACTTTTTAGAGCTTTATTCATTCATTCACAATTATTCCACAAGACATTCTAAGGACTTTCATCTCCCATATTGCTGGACTAGTTTTAATCATTATTCACTGAATTATCAAGGACCATCTCTTTGGAACAGTCTACGCCCCCTACTTCAATCAACACTTACATTATCCTTATTTGAAAAACATCTGAACAGGACTTGGAAAATATATAGAATCTCACATACTTTCTTTCTACAGTTTTTCACCTGCTCTGAGATGAACTGGTCACATGTCTAGGGTGTTCCCCACTTGGGATTGGATCCAGCATCCCTATGACCCTCCCCACGGTTAGATGAAAAATGAATGAATGAATGAAGGAATGAATGAATCTCAACTTTTAAATATAAGATCCTATGTATGTAAGTCAAATTTTTCTTCTTTTTTTTTTCCTTTCTAATGCAATATAGATGCCTGTATTTAGACTAGTCTCTGGATTTTTTTTATATGTTTGTTCAGATTCTTTTCAGGGGAAATATTTGCAAAAGCCATTTTTGGCTTCTAACCTCTCCTGCAAAATGTGCTAACTTTTCTTTTTTTAATCATCTCATTGCATGTTATATGCAAATAAACTAAACTAAAAAATGAGAAAAAATTTGACTAAGAGATACTTTTGAAAAGTGCAAAGAAGATGAGGAAGTCTATTTTTGACTACTGTAGAAACATGGCAGTGCAGCACTGAATCTAAACCACTACTGCTGTAGACATAAAATGCTCATTCTAACACATAATAATAATAATAATAATAATAATAATGGCAACTTTGTATGTTCTGTTTGTTGTAAGAAATCCCCTAAATCTTACACTTTGCATCTTTAAAGCACCATAAAATGACTGTACACATGTAGAAATAAAAAATGTGCTTTTGATTCCAAAACCCTGAGATTATAACATTTTCATGACTTGCAGAAACATACAGTGGTAACATTGTGACAGCTGGGTGGTTCATTCATAATCCCAAAATGTGAATTGCCATTACATTAAATGTTATCAAAATTAGATTTTAACCAGATAAGTATTCTTCAGTAAAAGTGTAGACACTCACTCTGACACACACTTAATTGTTAAACTTTAAAGGGCGTAAACTAACTGATGGCTTTATCTTTTCAGCAGTTGACAGTGTTAGTGCTTTGGTATGTAGTTATGATAAATGGTTGTTTTAGGAGGGCTGCATTTACTTTGTAGAGTCATTATGAGAATATTATGTATGAGGAAACGGTCATTAATATTCATTATAATTGCAAACAACTGAGCTGAATGCTGATGTATTTGGATGCCAGCACAGGCCTGCATTTTCTATTGTACAGCGTTGCATATGTGCAGCTATAAATGTGTGTGTTTAGATGACGATCTGCTCTAGAATCATACCAGGAACTGACTTTCACTCCTTTTTCCACTCAATCAATGAGCTCATTACACCCTCATTGGAAAAATGAAATTAACATACAGCTGCTCTAATAGTACAAATATCTCTGTTTTCATTGTAAGATACAAAATTAGACATTATCAGTAAACCACAAAATGCCTCATTTGCTGTGTGTTTGACTTCTTTTTGTAGAATCCAGTGTATAAGCTGCCTTATAGTCTCCAAAGGATACAGTGTTCCTATTCCAGTTGATAAGGGCTCCAATTTTGTTTGTGTCTGGTAATTGGAGCAATGTTGAAGTGAGGAGCACTGATACATTTCCCAGTCTATGTGTGAATGAGGCTGGCTATGGAAGGGAAAGGTCAGGCCCTGGACTTGGCTTTCTCCCTCAGGGCCCTCGGCAGTAGGGGCCGGAGAACACCACAAACAATTAAACATGTTGCTTCTCAGGGTAGAGCAGCTGAACTCCTGTTGGTTAGAGAAGTTTTTTACCTTAGTGGGTTGCTGTTGGTCACTCTTCAGAGCAATAATCTGCAGGTCTGAGCAATCAATACAGCCACGACAGCTTCAGCTTCCATTAGTGCAGACATCTCTGGAGTGCCTGTGCATGAGCAGAAGAGCACAGAATAGGCATCAACAAACACATCCTCACAAACACACGCACACATACATACAGATATATTCAAGCTCATGCACACAATCACCCATTCACACATGTACATTCGCACACACGCACACACACAGGCACTTGTATGTACAAAGACATCTGTAGATATTACACTTTTTACTAGATTTATTTAGTATTCTACGTATTTCGTGTCAAAAATCAGGACATTTTATTCTTGTCTCACTCTATGTTCTATAAAAATCCAACACAAATCTGTAATTATACCATTTAGTGGGAGCTAGGAGGCCACTGCAAACACAAATTACACTTCAGGCTTTTTTTCTTTTCACTGCTAAATGTCTTAATGTATAAACATTCATCAAAGAAAATGATGCGCAGTGTCTTTTAATGCTTATATTGTAATGCATGGGTTGCCAGCTCTTTGTACAATTATATAACAGAGAAGAAGTCAAAAGCATGATGACAGAATCAGATTTCAACAATAACAACATATTTCAGCGGTACCCTACTGAAAACTATATGGTGTTCATCTGTTGTTCCTGAATAGGAGATAATAACAATGCAGCCCTCTGGGCCTCTGAGACGGTGCTGTGTGTGCTGGGGCTACTCCATCTGTGTGCTCTTGCTTGCTTTTGAGCTAGCACAGTAATAGACTCAACAAGTGAAACACCATTGGCATATCTCCAACAAGACATGGCCCAAAGGAAAGTGATACTACAGTAGATTTACAATTAAACAAACAAAGAGAAACCTTGCTAAATGCTTCCTGTGGTAAAATCATGACATACAGAAGATTTTTCAATTACTTCTTGCTGTAGAAAATACTAATTGGTTCCCTTGCTTATTGTTGATCATCACCGTTGTGGAGTTGTGTGTGTACTATACCTCCCAAAGTTATCATACCAAGGGATAGTTAGGTGTTTATTCATATGCTAAATTCGTTTTTAATTGAAAGTTTTGAGGTTTTATGCAATCATTTTCAACATGAGGATGAAGGTGCGACACAGTGACATCACAAATGTAACAGTAACTGTTGCTTTAATGATGTTAGAATAAAATGTTTTACCTCTTCTCATGAAATGCTTGTGACAATGTGATTTATTCTTGGTGATGAAGTGCAACTGGGACTCAGTATGTAATCATTGCACCTGGTCAAAGGTGATTATAGAGGAATGTGAAATTAAAAATTATTCCAACTTCATGGGCAACAGTGTATTATAATATAATCAAAAGATGGGTTAAGGACAAAGGTACCTATTTTCCTTGATGCTAAATATGCATTTAAGAATTATAGCAATACTGTCTTTTTTTACTTTCTTTTCTGGTTTCAGAGGGCAGAAAATTTCATGTTGCATTACACAATACTGACAAATAGCACAATACATTTTTGCCTGTAATCCTGACATTTCAGTCATACCAGGAGGGTTATCCAGTTGAGTGAAAAAGACTCAAGGTTGGTTTAGAGAGTGCTGTTTTCCTTTGCATTCTTATCATCAATACCTTTATCACTGCACTGACAATAAGGCATTGAATAGCCCTGTGGGAAGGTGATTCAGGAACCGGATATGCACCACAAAATAACATCCTTTCACACAGCATGTTATGCTTAATAAAATCTTTTAAGTCTCAGATCATTTATGTATGTACGTTACAAGAAGGAGCCTTTGAAAACCCAGAGATATATGTTATGCTATGTTATTTATCTTTTTTTTTTTTTTTTTTATTATTTTAGAAATCGTCCTCAGAAATGTATAACTTAACAGAATAATGTGGATGCTGTGATGCCATATTGACTTTTAACCCATAAAGACCCAGTGCTACTTTTGTGGCAAATCCCAAATAAAGTTTGCTCTCTGTTTAACCCTTCTTAACTAATTTATTGCCATTTATAACAATATTATCCAGTTTTTTTGCTTTTTTATTCAATACAAATCATTTATTTTCCCATATTTAATTCACTAATCATGTAGATGTTCAAAAAAACTCAGAGTAAAGTTGAGGGTTATTATATCAGAAACAGAAAAACTGAAAGAAGTAACTTTTTTTTTTTTTTTTTTAGCAAAGATATCAATAACTGAACATAAAACAAGTGTCTCCATCCACTATCACTGATCCAACCTCACGGTTTTACTGGTGAATCAATGTTGTAGAAGATGACAGTGTTTCCACGTTCACTACAGAGCCGCTGAACGTCCAAATGGGTCATATCTGATGACCATGAAAATATGACAAACTGTATTTTGCACCAATTGTTTACATGTATTGGTAGGATTAGTGGATCAACATTAAACATTTTAGGTCAGTAGATTCTTTTGGTTGCCAGGGACTGTTTGAGTCTTTATGGGTTAATATTTGAACAAATGAATAAATCAGTAACTCACATGCTTATACTTCAGGGACTGGGGTGGCCTTATTTATTTTTCCCCACTTCTCATTCCATTTGTGATATAACTTCCAAATTATACATTGTGATTTTTTTTCGGAGTCTTGTGCAGTCACCGTCCCCTGCAGGTTCAATTTCTCTTAATTGTTCAGTGACCTTTCTATATGCCCTTTGCAATTAGCTGATGAGTTTGTCTGTACTGAGGGTCACTATCAATTGGTTGCAATCAACACAAACACAAGGAGGCTTTTGAGAAGAGGAACTGGCTTGGAATTCAAGCACACTTACCTTACTAGATTTTATTAATTACAAAACAATAATCAAATCATTTTTGATTCATGTTTGATGAAGGGGAGGAACAAATGTTAACCTGGACCTCTGATGTACACGAACTACAGCAGAATCATCAAAATGAAGCTTTAATTATCTGATGCAGTAAACGAAGAATGCAGGCATAATTTATGACACACACATTAAATGACCCCAAAACACAAACGTCCATATTTTATTTTATTTTATTTTATTTTTTTATTGTCACGTTCATTTAACTTCCATTAGTACATCAGTCCTGTTTTCCAACCTTAGGTAAACTTAAGTAAAAATCTACATTTTACGTAACTATTGCTTTCTCCACATGTTAATATTTTCAGCTTCTCATCAAGGCCAAAGTCTTTTCCTCTGCGGCATAGACTAAACACCACTCTAAATTGTTAATCATGTTTTACCTTTAAATATGTGAACAGCAGTAGATTGAAAGTTATTTCAGTATGATAGTTTGCAGGAATGGTCATTTAAAACATTTAATGATAAAGCAGATTAAAATTGTTTTCCACAGCCATATATTTCTTTAAATGATCTTTGCTATAAAAATCAATCGTTATTGTAACTATATACTATTCTTCCATTGCTGTTTTTCTGAGTCTGTGTCTTTAGATGTGTAAATATGTGCTATGAAATGCATGATTTTTTTATTTTCTTTTCTGTTAGTGTGCTTTTTACTGTTTTATTATACTTCAATGCTGTTATATTGGCCCCTGGGCAGAAAGAGAGAAGCAGAGAGAGAAAGGTCCAGAGAACAACAGACAAACAGACAACAGGCTGTCCTCATTATTGTCTAAATCAGAAGTTAGGTGTTTGTTCAGCGATGGAGTTGACTGGCTTTATTTAAATCAAACATTTGGCAGTGGTAGTGGAAGTGATAATGGATTCCAGATTTCCTCTTTGTGGTTCTGGACATTGACTCACACTGTCACCAGGCACAGGCTTATTCCTACTTTGAGGGCAGCCCTGTTGGAGGCGGTAGTACCAAAGAACACTGTTATGGTCTTGGTCAGCAAGTGAGGCAGCCATTATTGTGTTTCCATGGAAAATATGAGACAAAAACACAGGTTTAATGAGGGTGTATAGCTGTGCAAACTACTGAGTGAGCTGTGAGCTGTAACTGGGCCAGATTGAGGCACTCCATGGCTTGGTTTAAAAAATCCTTGATAAAAAATATCAGTCTGTGCACAATAAAGTGAACATTACCATCATTATATGTCCTTATAGAAGCAACAAGTAATTAGAACTGAAAGATGTTTATTAACACGACATACTGTGATCAAGTACACCCACGGTTGTCCCACCACCTGAGTTGTGATATTCCTTTAAAGCTGCAATTATCAGAAGATTAACAAGTTCATGCTGCTACGACAGGATGCTGTGAGAATGAATTTTGGTTCCAAGAACACTTGGCTGTTTGCCATCGCTGAAGGTGACAGAAATCTTGCCGATCTTGCACGACAGTGAAGGGGAGGTGGACAGCGTAGCCTGGGTGGAGCTTATGAATTTGAAAGTCATTGCTGTTTGGGCTTCCACGCTGCCCTTACTGCCCCAGTCCACCAGATCAGCTTTACTCAGCAGATTCCTCTCCAGTGAGAAACAGAGGGGAGGCAGAAGGCGGCTGAAAGCAGTCTCACCTAACACACGGCTGGAGCCCTGACTGTCCTGATGCTAATTATTGATCAGATGATTAAGGCAGATGAAGAGGTTCTTTTTTTTAAGTGGGAGCTGTGATTGTGCATCTCTGACTTTTCTAGAGAAAGCTGCCAAAAGATCAATACTTTCAATCATGCCAGAGAGCTCTTCTGTCAGTCACGCTGAGTAAGGTGATTACAAGTGAGTCTTAAGACAATGAAGAACTTTGCAGGCTTTCTCAGGCATACTCAGCCTCCTCACAGGGAGTCTAATGAAGTCAGACCTGCTAAATAGGCCTCTAAACCACTTTACCCCAGGCCCTGAGAGACAGACCAGCTTGCACTGCTGCCAAACTCAGCAGCTCTTTCTGTGAGCACATACTGTATCCACACATATGAACATAAAAACACATTCAAGCCAGAAGCAGGAAATTTGCAAACTTTCATAATAAGAAAAAAAAAAAGAAAGTGCAGCGATGACCACTGGAACCTTGTATGGAGCCCAAATCATTCTTCCTTGTGTGAAAAGTTTATAATAGGAAGCCGTGTGCAGGGAGGAGGTTACATGGTCAGAAACAGCAGGAAACCCTGAAAGAATGATGGCTTTTTTTTCACAGTATATTCATAGCACAGTCAGAACTCATATATTTTTGTTAACAACTGGGTAAGTAGACAAGGATACTGTTATGTTTTCTAAATTTCAAACTTTGGGCTACTTTGGGAACGTTGAACAGAAAGTTTTCAGACAATTATGTGTTTAAAACAACTAAGGAGCAAATTAAGACAAGATTTGTCTTGTGGGAGAAAAGTAATGGATCTTGCAAGACATACTAAAGATTAAATCTGTTGAACTACTTTCTTTTTAATTCTGTTCTGTTAGGCTGATGCTGCCTGTCAGTGAACAGAGGAAAGAAGCACAGCACAAATGAGCTCCATTACGGGTATTTCAGAGTTAAAGATTCTACAGCAGTGAAAAAAGAAGTAAACATCTTGATCTGACAACCGTCTAAGATAAGAAGTAGCATTACAGAATAAAATAAAGATGGAAAATAAGCACCAATATACTATTTATATATTCATACATAGTAAATGGTGTGATAAAGATCCAGTAGTTTAATGTTGGGAATCTTTCAGCCTTTAACAGGCAGTGTGTAGTGGTGTCCATCCCTCTGTGGCTGACACCAGCCTTTCAGGGAGCAGGTGACTTGTTAGTACTCTAAGCAACAACGGGAACAGATGTGTCCCTGACAGTGGATGGATGGTCAGGGTCCATCTGGTCAGTGCAGCCCTGGACAGGAATGATGAATACAGCTTCATCAGTGAATAGCTGTCATCAATCGCATGGCGTGGCGATGGCCAGTGACAGCCACACGCCAGCACCGGGCCCCAGGTGTGGTGAGCAGAGAACGGCCTGGCTCTGGAATGCAGGTCAATCAGGCAATTCCAAGCCAGTGTTATATACCACAATGTAAAGTGCATGCATTACAAAGCAGATGAAGTGTACTGGTTAGTTAGAGGGGGGCAAGGAATCTGCTTTTTTTGATCCAAACACAGACTGAGTAATAGATTTATTTCAACACAGGGTTGTTACTGAGCCACCGTGCTAAGGACGAGTACCGAGCGTCTAGACAAGTCATGGCTCTACATTGTCTTCTCTGGCAGTCCCAAATGAAATGTGCTGCATCCTTGTCTGCTTCACTGCATAGACATGGAGAGGTACTAAAACACTGACCTTGCTCCAGACCATTCTGAATATGTTATGACTCTCGCTTCCCTTGAACTGTCACAACTTTAAATGGACCACTTCTAATGGTTTCATACACTCCATGGTGATCATTATGCAGGATGGTCCACCTGCGTTTAGTCCTGCTTTAAAACAGTTATACCTCAGTAGAAATCGTACCGATCTCTGTAATTGTTTTTATTAAGTGATTATCATGAGAAAAAACAATATATAACTGCAGAGTCGCTTATCTATACAACTGCCAGACATGCCATGGTGGGTGTGTTCTGGGACCTCAGTGTCAGTGAAAACAGGTCATTTAACACAACACACATTCTTTTCAGTAACAGCTGGTACAGACAAGTATTTAGGAAACATTATATGAGCACATATTGGATTAACTGTAAAAAAAAAAAAAAAAAAAAGATAAACAACTAACAGAATTATAGGAGAAAAGCAGAAAGGAAACTGTTGATAGAAAATAAGCTCATGTCAGTTATCAGTTCATACAGCAGCAGAGAAGACATCATCCAGGATATAAATATATGCACTTGAGCATGTGGAGCATAATCATTAATGCACATATAACATTAAAGAGAAGCAAAGTGTAAAACAGTTTTGGCAGATCATCTCGACTTTTCCTAAATACCCACCGGGACTACGTCTAACCCATTTAATAAGAATTAACAGTAATTCATATTAATTAAATCAAATCAAAATATGTCCAGTTACATTTCAGCTCTATTATTAGCATTTCGGCTTCTCAGTTGATTGCATTTGAGTATTAATCTGTGCTGCACCTGTGTTTACATATATTTTGATTTAAATAAATTAAGAAGTATTTACTTTTTAATCAATCAAAAAAAGCAACTTTCAGCTGACAGCTTGTTTTTACCTGTATTCATGTGTGTTCATAGGGATTTCTGTTATCTGTTATATTAAGTTCAAACCATGAATAAAACAAACATCTTAAAAAATGTTGTTTGTTCATAATTATGTATGTTACATTTTGCTCCCAAAAATGTAATACATGGATTTCAAGTGATGCTAAAAAAAAAAAAAAAAAAAAAAAAAAACTTAACGAAAAAGCAATTACTTAGACACTGTTCAACAGCATTTAGTATGAGCGGAGAGGAGCTAAAGGTTTGGTGCATTATCATTTTTGTTTGTGGACTCCATTTGCATGCTGGTCCAGAGGATTGCTTGTCAGGATTTTATTCTTCAGCTTGGTTGAGGTATTTTTCTCTATGAGCAGAGCAAGGTGTAAGCTAGCAGAGAGCTGGTTTTGTACATTTTTGCTGCCCTGTCGTTTTCTCAGCAGGGTGTCTCTTGGGAAAATCAAGAGGAGGGGAAGGCCATGGGGGGAGGGTCTGGTAAATAAAAAAAAAAAAATACACACACACTGAGGCATCACATCTCCAAAACACATCAAGGTGTCGGCTGTTTGAGGCTGCTTACATGTGATTAAACCTCTGCTTCTAAACAGCTGTGTCTGATGCCTCGGCTAGTGTGTATCTCCCTCCAATGTATGTGCTTACCACCCCACCCCCACTACCACCACCACCACCACCTCTTTCTGTCTCTCTCTTTCTGTATTCCCCCTGAGTTTTTCTCTCCCCTTCGACAGATGCTGCAGATGACCATCTCACCAAGAATCGCTCTGGTGTTTGAAGCTACACTTTGCCTGGTGAAGCTCCCTAAAACTGACATTAATCCACTTTTTCTTCTATGGACTGACAACAGCATGGAACAGAGGTGTCACACATGCGGACGGTTGAGGGGGCAGTCTGGTTTTGACGGCCCCGCTAAAGCGCTGCTGCCTGTAACAGTCAGAGTGCTGCAAATTGGAAATCCAGAGGAGATCATTTGTAAAGAACGTGTCCACTGGTGGTGGAGGATACAAGGGAGGAGACGGGGAGGAGAGTAAGGCAGAAAGCAAACAAGTGAAAGCATTCCTGTGATCCTAATAGGAGCAAAAAAAAAAAACAAAACAAAACAGCCATGATGTGTCAAAAACAAAATGTCTACTCGGCAAACATAATCATCGTCATTTTTCAATGATACGTTGCCAAGTAAAGGATAGTATCATTGTTTTAAAATAAACAGAACAGGGTCTTAATCGATCTGAAAGGGTTTATTTTACAATGATGATTTAGCTGTGGCGCAGTTTCCCATTTATTGCACATAAATTAAAATGACTACACATGTGTAGTGTTTTGCTCCTGAAGGATTCTTTTGCATGTCTGTGAATTGGCTTAAGGGTTTGGTCCAACCAGCTCTAAATGTAAAGTGTCATGTGGTAACTTTTGTTATGATGTGGCGCTATATAAATAAAATTTGATTGATTGATTGGTTACATTTGGACCTGGAAACTAGCATAACAATGATGTGTATTCACAGCAATCATCTGTCATGCAGAAATAATAACTCGCAGAATGTTATCACTAGCCAATCAGAATCCACAGATTAAGGAGCTGTTGCTGGAGTCGTGAAGAAAATACAAAAATATAAATGCATTTGCATGTTGACCTGTGGGGTTCCACGGGTTCTAAATGTGGCAGTTTTTATGCTGTTGTGTATTCGTGCATGCTGTACCACATTTGTCTACAGTCACCGCCAAAGTGTTCTGGCCATAGCACCGTGATTGTAAGGCTATTGTATTCCAAAATGACTAAAATCTCCCAAAATATCGGTCCTATCAACTTGTCGTTTTTACTACTGTTTTCCTTGGCCAAAAATACATGAGTATGCCAAATCTGCAGCAGTCAGGTCTTTTCAGATTTTGTGTGAATCCTCAGACACACACACACACACACACACACGCACACACACGCACACACACACACACACACGCACACAGAGGCTACTTGGTTTTTATAATAGATACCAACCCTGTGCAGCTCTCTCCTCTTGGTCTAATTAAATATAAGTATAGACGACCTGATGCTGTTTCATGCTGCTGTGGAGTAGAGAAGCCATGGAGTAGGGCAGTAAAGTCGAGTGTAGGAAAATCTTACTACTGTTAAGAAATTACAACTATAAATCCCATATTTAACCCCTCTATTGTCTTAAAACAACTCTGGTTTTCCAAAGTCCATGCTGTGTAGATTTTCTACAGCCTGAGTCTAGAGAAGTGGGTTTCTTCTCAAACCACCTGAATTACAATGAAGTACTGCCATTTTAATACTTTGGCAAAAATAGAGAAATTACTTAAGTAATAAGAAGGACTTAATTGCCTCCATTAAATGAATGTAACATGTGCTCATGTTCCATTTTGTCATGTGTTGCTGTTTAGCTGTTTGTCAGGGGTTGTATGGCTCACATCTTTATCTTCAAGAAAAAAAAAGGCCTCTCCTGTTCTCTGGCATCTGCTGGGATGTTGATTTTCACCAGGTTCAGTCAGTATTTATCAGAACATGTGGGGTAAATTGCATTACCTGAAGGAATTTGACCAGGTCAGATGTAAGGATTAACTACATGTATTAAAGTAATACTTTTCTTTGGGAGAACATATTGGCTTCTTAGAAGGAATACCTTGTTATGAGTTCATTCCATCATTGACCAATATCTTGGGATTTCCGAGGCATTACTCTGTTCTCTTAAATATTGTGCAATTTGTTGTGTATATTGATAAAAGGATCAAAAGTGTTGCCTGCTTATGGTTCCGCAATGCTTGTTTTTCGTCGTTGTAATCACTGAGCTGAATTTTAGATTTGTGATTGATGCAAACAGACCTGAAAAGACGGACCTGGAAAAGTGCAAAAACACAACTGGAGAGATGAAAAATTAAGCCTATGTTTAATTTTTCAACTGAACTTTCCAACGAACTCAATCCATAAATTTTGAATACATAAGGTAAGTTTTTCAGCTGTTGCAATTACAGTGAATGCTCTCAAGTGAAAACTGAGGAGGGATTTTAAGTGTTTTAGTGCATCACATTCAGTTTAAATTGATTTTATTTTATTCTCAGTGCCCGGTGGAAAACCAGCCACAGTGACAGCTTTCCTCTGTGATCGAGGCAGAGATCTTTGCTGTTGGGTTGAATCAGTTGAGTCATTTGGATGCCTTGCTTATCTAATGGTTTGGTGATGGCAGAAGCCTTCAGCCTGCATTAAAGTAGACATCAGCCTACGAGAGAGAGCAGCCTGGGAGAGAGAACTACAGTACAAACTAACAATGGCAGCTCCCGTTTTTTTATATTTATAGTGCCCAGCAGGTGTCAGCCACAGCGGTCTCTCTGCCCCCTTTGACACCCCATGGCTGCACTGCTCCACCATATGAAAGAAAAGCGAGGGGGGAGGGGGGGTGGGCAGCTGCCGCCTGGGATTAGGTACCTGAATCCAATCTTGAGAAGCAGTGGGCTCCAGTGGCGTTAAAGTGTTTTCTGGAGAATTTCTCATGTTCCCCACTAGCTGATTATTTCCAGATTTTAGTTCTGCCTCAGCGGAGATGAGCTCCATACAGTTTTGCCAATCCTGGTTAAGATGTAGCTTGACACTCAACTGGCCACACTCAGATGAATTGTATAATCCTTTTTATAGAAGCACATCCCACTGGCAGTTCCCAAAACTGATATTAGCATTTGTAAACATTATGTTGAAATGCATAAGGCAATACTGAAATATTATGTTTAAGACATGCAGCAGGTAAACTGGTATTTTTGTTACCCCATATTATCTCTGTTTCAACCATCCAAAACAAAGCCATTCCCCTTTTTCACCTCTCTTTGCCTCCTTCTTTCACCAGTGTCAGCACTGCTCTGTCTACTCTTGTTCATTAACCTTGCTTGTTCTTCCACTTCATAGCCCTGCTAATATGACCCCCCTCCCACCCCCAACTCTTTGAAGACTCAGAAACCCTTTGAATAACCAAGGGGAAGGAGGCAGTTACTGCAAAGTGACTCTGTAGTGAGTAGCTTGCTGCAGAAATCACTTCAAATCTAAGTTTCATCCAATATATAGTCGCAGAAAAAATTATTAGACCACCCTTGTTTTCTTCAGTTTCTTGTTCATTTGAATGCCTGGTACAACTAAAGGTACATTTGTTTGGACAAAAATAATGATAACAAAAATAGCTCATAGTAGTTTAATTTCAGAGCTGATATCTATCCATTTTCCATGTTTTCTTGATAATAACCAAAATCACTTCAGTTCTTAAATCACTATCTATGGCATTGTACTGACAAAAACATTGCTTTTATTCATTCCATGTTTTCTTTTCTGTCGGTTTTAGTCACATGATACACACAGGAGTTAGTACTTGCTTACAAAATTATTGCTTTTGATGACTTTTGATGTTCTAAAGTGAACCTAAACCAATACCAAATGCAAGCATGTAAAGTCAGATGGATCTGCAAATTAACCACAATGTCACCTGCAATCGTGAGGCTACATGATGTGTAATAAATAGTAGTACTAATAGACAGATGTTTTTATTTCTTTTACGCTCACATTTTTAATTTTAAGGTCACTTCTGAATTCCGTGTGCTTTCATTGTATAACATTTCTTCAGGCGGGCTATCTGATGTGGCACCTAATAGTATGCATTCACACAGTTTGGAATCAAAATAGTTGTTTTTTTTTTTGTTTGTTTTGTTTTTTTTTTCTTTTTCATTACTCTGTTAAAGAGTCAACACAACACAGACATATTTATTTTCACTTGGTGGAAAAATGTTTTCTCTTTTGTCAAGTATTCTTTGAACCATATTTTCTAGTTGTGAGTCAAGTCAAGTCAAGAAATTCTATTGAAAATGAATTGTGAGTGAATTGAGCTTCACTTTATCACCATTTGCACATTAGAACCAAACTGGCAGAAGTGTACCTCTGGGGAAAGATCCCTACAATATAGCAACGCATGTGCATTTCCTTTCCATTTCATCTGTCGAGACTGGAGAGATGTGATGCCACCAGCAGCAACACCACTTTGACTTAGTTTGTGAGGATGAACTACAATTTCCCACATGAATGGAGAGACAAAACAGATACTTACAAAGAGTTAAAGATTTGTCTGTATTTCTAGCTACCTGAAAACACCTCTGGTCTCAATTGATTGCTAAGAGTCACTGCAAATGTACAAAAACACCGGTGGTTTTCTGTCAGTTACTATAGCAACTGCATAAGTTAGTATTGGCCACTGTCATTACAATTAACCCCTTTTGTCTATGAACTTTAAACAATTTTCTGTTGCTTTATCAGCTATAGTATTTTCATAAAGGGTCTATTTTAACATATTTCCTTTTTTTCCACTTCCAAAGAAAACGTCTATAAAAACCCCTAATTTTTTTTTTTTTTTTTAATTGACTTTCTTTATTGGAAGCAATTTCACAGACAGCAACATCACAGTGTGTGTGACAGAGAAGACTTCCATTCTTTTCTTTTTTTCTTTTTTTTTTTTCCTCCCATAATTCCACACTACCCAAAAGAAGATAATTCCTAATGCAAATCCAATATTAACATGTGGACAGTATAGAGTACATTCAGCAAATATATAAATAATACAAAATATTGAGATAAATAAGTTAAATAAAATACAGTTGAAAGAAAAAAAATACAAAGGGGGGGCTCAGTCATCACAATCAAAATGTTTTTAAGATGCATTGAAATGCAGTTTTGATACAATCATGTTTTGTGGTTGGGAAATGGTGCTTAATAAAGAAGTGTTGAACAGGAATTGAATCTTATTTTCCATTCCTTCAAAATGGATATGAAGCGCATTTTAACATATGTCATTTTTGGTATTTTTTCCCTTTCATTCAGTAAAGGTATTTGTTGCTGCTGACAGATCAAACTGGATGAATACTAGAGACAAAATGCATTTCCAGATAGTGAAAAATCAAATACAGCCATTGCTATTGGTGGGTAAATTGCATAATGGTTATCATTTTCCATGACACCTTACAACCCTGCATTCACTGCTAAAACAGAACTACAATCTGGCCAATCTGCCATCTGAGTTATGATTATCAGTGGAATCCAAGGACCTTCACCGAAAAAAAAAAAAAATAGACAACTGTTCAAACATTTGTGATTAGTACTTGGGTGCAAATGCAATTTACGTAAAAACACACACAGTTTAATGCGTTCAAATAAAGCTCAGAATGTTCTCACACACATCAGAAACAATCTGCTAAAACAGTAGGACATTTCACTCAGGGAGGAACTTTCTAATGATGATAACTCACCAAATGTGTGTGTGTGTTTTTTTTCAAGCTGCTTATGTAAAGAACCAGAGTTTCTATGCAGCTACAAAGGTCTCACATATAGTCTTTCTCTCGACTGTATATCCAGCAACATGGTGGTGTTGCACTGTGCTAAATTAACTCAAACTGACTGTGGATTTTATTTGAAACAGCCCTAAATAAAAGTTTTAGTGAGTGACAAGAGTTAAGCTTCCTTCTTCGCATGTACAATTAAATTTCATGAGTGGTTGATGAGAGAAAAGAATGTAATTAGTATGTACCAATTTGAGAAGGACATAATGATACAGGCGTCTCAGTTAGAAACCAGTATCCAAGTCTGTTAATTCTTGGCTTGCTTAAGCATCAAAAGTAAGAAACCTCTTTGATGTCACTGTTCATTGCACGATTATGGCACTTTCAACACTGTAAAACCTCAGTGTACTTGCTAATGATGACAGAGGAGGCCATATGGTGGCAAGATCCAGGGGAATTTTACAAAATGCTCGTTAAAAGGTCTAATAATTAAAATATTGATTAATTAGTCTTACATTGATTTACAGTCACACTTTATCAAACCGTGAGGCTCTAATTACTGTGCCATTATGCCACAGGCTGACCTACTCATTTTTTGTCACATGTAATGAAAAAGAACATTTCTTTAACTGCCTTTTAAATTTTTGACCTGTAAAATTTTAATGGGGAGTACAGTGGGTGTCGAATCTGGATTGGCAGTAAAGTCATGGGTGGCTAATGTCTGTGAGTCTGGTTAAGTGGCTGTACACACCAGGAGCTGAAACACCTCTCTAGAGGGATCGGTCAGGGTTACTCTGTTTAAACAAAATTGCATTCACTGGTCTCTGCAGAGGCCCATTGAATAATTACACAAAACTTGACTTTTCTAGTGTCTCTGTGTCTCTCTTTTTTTCCTCTCTTCTTCCTTTTTTTTTTTTTTTTTTTTTTTTTTTTTTAAAAAGCATTAAAACATCTGTGAAACCCCCCAAAATGTTTTTAAGAAGCATGGAAATGCAGTTATCAAAGTTCTTTGATACAAGCACTTTTTGTGGTTGGCATTTGGTGGTTACTTAATGAAGAGGTGTTGAACAGGAATTGAATCCTATTTTCCACTCCATAGAGTCAGAAAATGGTACTTCAGACACTCAGGAATCCCAATTTTCCTCCTGAAATTGGAAATGTGTAGACATGAGAGTGTGGTGCAAATCATCAACAAAGTTTTGGCTGACCGGTGGCACGGTGTGGGGCTGAATTCACCGACAACATAGCTCCATCCGTCAAATTTCACCACACAGAAATGGATGCATCAATTCAGCTTTGGTGGTCGAAGCTGTTTGATGCAACAAGTAAATGTAATAAATGCTAGAAAATTTAAGGTCGTCCTGCAGTGGGAATCTCACTTGCCTTGCAGAGAAAGCTATCCTCATGCATGTGCAAATCAGACAAATCATTTGCTTTTGGCAAGGGCATTATTTGTGCAATTAAACCTGCAAGAAAGATCACAAACATTTATCCCTCTCCTCCGTGTGCAGACTTTCTGCTCTGAGATTGTTCACTGAATGTTTCAGAGGTTATTTACTTACAGACGCAAAATATCATACAATCGCTGAGCACATATAGTAAAAATATTACCGGTAATAACAGGTTAATATAATGTATAATGTAACAGATAATGGAACACTTTTCATAAATTGCTTTCATACAGTCACTTAAGCCTCCCACAAACCTCCCACCCACTTTCAAATACTTCCCTGTTGCATTTCACAGACCTGCTGCTGAAAATGATCCTGTAGATAGATAGATAGATAGATAGATAGATAGATAGATAGATAGATAGATAGATAGATAGATAGATAGATAGAT
>JAPQRP010000016.1:27087990-27107673 GCA_037367295.1 Apogon hyalosoma | reverse complement strand
TAGATAGATAGATAGATAGATAGATAGATAGATAGATAGATAGATGGATAGATGGATAGATGGATAGATGGATAGATGGATGGATGGATGGATGGATGGATGAATTTGAAACCCTAAAATTGTCAAATCTCATTACAAACCCTCCAAATCACGGCAACTCTATCAAAATAAGGTGGAGGGAACATAGAAGATGTCTTTCATATTATAATGAGATATGAACAGTATTACACCTGCATGATTTTGCTGCATCAGAACCTATATCCACCCCACCTTTGTTTGCACCCTGTATTTGCATTTCAAAGGGAGCCCCAGGGAAGCCGCTTTGCATATTTACATCTGATTAACAACTTTAAATGAACATGTCAAAATCTGAAAATTATTCATCACTGACATAGACGACCACACAGATTCTGTACCATAAAATGTCATGCAACAAAATGCAGAACACAAGCTGTGATTAGACTGACAACACATGTAAGTGTTTCACATAACTTTTGTGAAAAACATGTTGTCAGTGAAACATTTTCCAGCGTATGAGCAAAGCGCAGTATAAAACTGCACAGTTCAGATATAGCAACTGATATATATCATGTTTGGGAAGGGTTTAAAGCATTGGTTCCGAAGTAATGCTTTCTGATTTAGGTATATGTCTTATTTCAGAGTGTATTCTTTCAAGACAGACTCATTCAAATTTCATGACCATCCCTTAGTGGTCCCATTATTATGTATTTTTTACACATCTGCCCATAATAGTGAATTAAGAGGAGGGTGAAAGAATGGTCAAGCTTCCATATCATTAAAAAAATCTCAAATTCTAGCATGTGGAGAAAAGAAAACACAAAGTTCATAGTGTTAAGGTAAAGCTTGGTCATGGTTTCGGAAAAAACAGTTTATAAATTTCTGATGGACCCTTTGTTCTGCTGAGTTCTCTATAAGATATAAAATATGAACTAACTATGTGATTATTAATTGGGCCCATTGTAATTTGAGGATTCTGGACTGCATATTGTTGGCAGCTCTCCACGGGGTCTGTCTGTGCAGGAACGTGTCGAGGGGGTACCAGCCAGGATGCCTCAGCCATTTAGAGAGCAGCTTGCCACTCGCGCATCGGCATACCAATGAGTGGGGTTAAAAAGGCACGGCTCCTCTCAGAGACAGCCCTCCTTCACCAGCTCAGCTCCAAAGGGTCTCCACGGACTAATTTCCAAAACCACCTCTTAATGTGGGCCTGTGTCAATCACCTGAACAGACAGCTTCATCCCCTGATATGGAGTAGTCACACAGTACAGCCAAGCAGACCAAAGGAAATACAATAGTGCTTTACAGTAGGAGACAAACCAAAAAGAAAAGGAACTAGAAGATAATAAACCTTTTTTTAAATTCCAGATTATGATCAGTTGATTATCTTTGCTTATTTTATATTACACTTGTAATTAAATCCTGTTAAATAATCCAAGAGAGACTTTAAAAAATAAATAAACAGATTGAATTAATTTTAGATTTTATCCAGAACCCTTGCACGGTTTAACGTGTATTTACGATGACTTCAAACTAACATTATTAAAACATCATTGCCAACTCTTTTCTTTAATTCCACTTTTGTGTAGATTGTCTTACATGTAATGATCTTTTATTCACAAGTAAGACTTGTCCTACATTTTTCACATCGCAGCACGAGAGACAAATGATTATGTGTTTACTGAAAATGGATGTTTAATGGATATTCACTTGTGCTAATTAATTAATGTCTAAGCTCCTGTCTCACTTAATATGCATGCAGGATATCAGACTGACATGACAACATCATCATCGTCATTATTTTTACATTCATTGAGAGTAATTACAACTATTTCATGGAGCGTTTTGACCCATTTGTGTATGATCCTTGCAGTCTGGCTGTTGTTCATTAAACACTGAGGTTTTTTTTGTCATAACTGGCCAAAAGTACAGGTCTAATTTATTCTCACTAAAGAATATGGATTCTAACAAGACAGATTTGTGTAAAGGTGCAGAGTAAAATATGTGATTTGTTACAGAAAATCTCAGGTGGAAAGCGATGCAGTTGTCATTTCAGATTCACTGACAAACCCACAACAACACAGTCCACTTAACTCCTAAACACAACTTATCTCACACTTTTTCTGAACCCCTTTCACGCTCTGGCTTCTCTGAACATTGAATAGCCGAGAAACCATCCCTCATACTGAGTTTTGCTTTTTGTGTTACAATCCAAGATGACATACGACACGAGAAATGATGAGAAAACTGTGGGGAGGCTTCCAGTAGATTGATTCTCCCATCGCTTCATTCTTTTCTAGTTAGTCTTTTATTGGCTACAAAGGTAGAGTCGTTGTGAAGTGGAGTGAGCGAGGAGTGAACCAACCTGCCCCATTTAATCCACGGGGCATTGAAGAAGGGTGATCACTTCTTAAGAGCACAAAGGCCTACAAGGAAATCAGTGCAGTCTATGAGATCCCGAAGCTGATTTAAAGGAGAGACGTCCCAGCTTGGACTCCAGGCCTTTAACAGGAATAAGGCCATCCTCTACAATAACAATCTAACACTCCAGAGGAAAGCACTATTCATGGTCAAAGAAGAAGGTGTCAGGTTTGGATGGAAACCCTGCATACCTTATAGAAGTAAAGACCTTTCCTTCTTACAAGAAAAAAAAAATCAGTATCTGAATTATTCACACAATGCATCAGCGGCATCATATGCTGTAAATCAAGATTTGTGTACATCTACTGAAGCTATATAGCACGTGATGTAGATCTACTGTGTATATCATGTATTTCCAACAACATGTATGCGGTCTGACAAAAAGATGGAAATCCGGTGAAGTATGGCCGCGGTGCACAATGCTCTTTTCGTCTTAAAGACAGATCAAGTCCATCTTTATCCACATCCTGAATCAAAGAACAGCGGCATAGAAATAAAAACCCATATCAAGAAGGAAAGGAAGATAAGGATATTATTTATTTGAGTGTAGTTTAGCTGAATACAAAATACAAAGCCATCAGATGTAAAAAGATTAGCTGCCTGACAGTTTGCCTGGACAGCCAGTGGCAATTTTGAGAGATAATCAGGTTTCTGGGTTTCCCTGCGCCTTTCTCATCTTTATTTCAAAAGCATTGATTGCACTTATGAGGTCTTATCTACCTGATGATCTGCATTCATTCACACAATGTTAAAATTATCCCAGTAGTTAAGGTTTATGTAATTTACTTAAAATACCCCATGTGTACAGGACCTGCTTTGTTACCGTTACAGACTACGGACCGGGAATTTTGTCATGCATTTTTGAGTTGTAAAGACTGAGTGCAAAATTAATGACGGGGAACTCTGACTTTCAGCCAATGTAAAAATTTCATTAATGTTATTATTCAGTCACCTCTGTGGTCCTGAATTTATATCATAGAGACCTCATGTGTTGAATCTTGAGTGTGAGCATTTCCATTTTTTCAACATCAGGGGACCCTGGAAGCTGAGAGAGGGACACCTGAGATTTTCAGTATGAGAATAACATGAATTAATATCTTTCTTTTCATATCTTTATGTGGTACTAACTATGCACTCATTTACATGAAAGGGGCTATTATCTCTGTTCTCATTTCGATTAGTTGCATTTATTTTGTAGAAAATTTGAGAGCTCGTAATATGACAATCAAGAAGGCCCAAATATGTTTGTAGCAGAAGTTTCTAATTATAGGTTGTGTTTTTAAATAGTGCTTCGATAAATTACAGCAAGTTTTAAAATACATATACATGGTCTCACCTTGTTTATCAGAAAATGACAGCATTATATAATTCAAGCTGGAAATTGTTTTATCATGCTATTACCTGACAAACTGTACTTTATTTAACTATAAGAGAATAGTGAGTGCATAATAAGCATGGGTGGACTTTTTTATGTATACATATATATATATATATATATATATATATATATAGGTATTTTATAATGTATATACTTTCTATTTTAAGAATAAATTAACCCTGGTCGCATTGCTTTCAAATTACCCTTGTATCTAAAATTTGCTGATTTCTAGAACTGGAAAGTGATTTTTCAGGAAGACACCGTTTCTTTCAGTGAAATCAGCTCCCTGGTCTTCCTTCCATTTCCTCCTGAAACACTGCACTCTGAGCATTGCCTTATTTAAAGGCTTTGACAGCAAGGACATGCTCTTTCAGCAGCTAAAAAATAACCACAATCGTTGCTCCAATTAGTCATGAAAGGGTACAATATTTTTTGCGGATTTAGTTGTCTTTCAGTGAAAGTGTTCGTGTTTGTTTCTGCGTCGAAAACAGTCCACTCAATAGAAGATACTGGCGTGATATCTGTGTTGTTATGTACCTCTGTGCAGTCATGCAACATTCAGATACAGCCCACAGATTACAGTGAGCGCTGTACATCATAACTGTTCCTATTACGACTGAATCTGTTAAGGCTCAGCGCTCAATACGTACACATGGGAAGTGAAACACATGCTTTTACTTTTGGGAGTAAGTCCTCCGCCAATTGTGCTGAAATTATGTTATCCTTATCTCGAGTACTGCTCCACAGATATGAGTAGTACCCTGCTTAGCAAAAAAAAGATGTCAACTCTTAGCAATTTCAATTTCCTGTGACAAGGCTCTTCAATCGATGGGAAAAGTAGGACTGAAAAGTTGAATACAAGGCAAGATAGTTGTTAATATATGTTTGTAACATCCTCAAAGTGTAGTAGAAGATATAAAAAACACAACAGAACATAAGAAGCTCAGGTGTTTGTGAGATGCGACGCCTTTACAAACAGCAATCACAGTTATGTTACATCAACTAATGAATGATCTTAACCCCACTCAAAAACTGATGAGCTGCTTTTTTTTTTTTAATGTGACATAAATGAAAGGATGTGATGAAGCTCATTCTGGCTTCAGATGTACGCTGCAAGTAAGAGAAAGATACCGCAAAAGAAGCTGTACGAATAGAGAACACAACGTTGATTCATTGTGTAACATATGTAGACACCCAAATGTCACTCCCAGATATGATAAGGGCATGGAGTGGCCTGTACTTGTAATCCGCAATAAAAAAATATATCATGCTGTCTGTCACTGCCGACATAACAATCCAGAATGAAGGTTAGGGGAGATGTCGCTGCTGTCATTTGCTTTTTCCCTGGAGCTCAACAGATGTGGTATACTAGTGCCATGAAATGTACTGCAACTTGTCTTGGATGGAAATATTTGGAAAGACAAAAATAATGCAATGGTGGTGTTTTCAACTATTTTCAATAATTATACACTGTAACTCATAAAGTTGGAGTAATTTTGTTTTCAGACACATTCCTCTTTTTACTCCTATTTACACACATCAGTAATCACCTTTGATCAGGTGTAAAGATTACATACTGAGTCCCATCTCCACCTTATCTATCAAGAATGAACCACATAATCATAATAATTTTATGACAAGAGGTAAAAAGAATTCATTCCAACTTTATGGGCAACAGCGCATGATGACAATAATATTTTCTATCATGATGAAGGAAAAATTATTTAGAGTAAGACCTCTGATAAGGCCTCATTTTTCCATCAAAATGAAAAAGTGAATGTGCGTGTCTGTGCACTGATAATGCTTTGAGCACCAGAAAAATAAAAAGGAATCTACTACCCACCCCAGTCATTTAAGCAGAGGAACAAACAGAGTCTATAGCTTATAAATACTTGTTGCCAGGTTTCAGTGATTGGTGAAATATCACAGCAATTACTCCACCACCATGTGAGGTGACCACCTCTGCAAACCATTACACATAAATATGTTGTGATCCCTGTGTTCAACAGTGTGTTATGGACAAAAATGCATTTCTTTCCTTTTTGTGTGCAGTCATATCTGAGGTCATGGCCATTTTGTCCATATCCCATTTCTTGGAGTATCTTTAGCAAACCAAGCAAACTGTGTGCTGTAGCTCTGACTGAAGTCTTTCTCTCTTGTTGATATATGTGGGTCAAAGAGGAATCTTTTGAAAACAGGAAGACAGGAATACTGCCCAGCACTAAATGAAAGAGGTTTACAAAGCTAGAGCTATTCTCTTAAATGTCTGACCAGAGCAAAAGTGATATTCAGTGGAAATACTCTAAGTGCAAATATTGCTACACCTGCTCCATCACTTTTGTACCTTTATACACACAGAAGCATCTGGAAGGCAGTACTGGGCTGAGATTCAATTAACTTGTGTTATAATAAGGGGCAAAGACAGGGAGTTGGCAGTACACAACTAAGGTCCAGAGGTATGATTGACGGTAGCCTTCATTCAACCTCCGCATGAAAAGAAGCGCTAAGTAAACAAATAGCATGCTCCCAGAACATTCTCCATCTAAAAAACATATTTTTTTTGTAGCACGAAATGGCGTTTCCTTACGATTATAAGAAACAGCAGTGTCTACAGGATCAGTGATGGAATGTGCATGCATTGTGGCTTGTTGATGAAGTGAATAAGTCTGTGAGCTGTGCTGTAATTTACAGAGTTGAAGGACAAGCTATATCTCATACTGGCCTCTATCTGTGGGAAGGAAAAGCCTGTGACAAAGTACAGGGGACAGTGAGGGGACAACTGATAATTTCAGCCAGAGTCACTTCTGAATATGTTTATTAACAAATCAAATTTCTTTGTTTCCAGTGCCTTTTTTTTAATTGTTCTTTTATTTATCTTAAAATATATATTCAATTCTGTTCGCTCATTGTCGCTGAACTTCCTGCATTATTTTGTTTCAGTGACAAATGGGTTTTTATCTATGCTGAATGACTGACAGTGTCAGATCCTGTCGAGAACCTTTTATGTTTCACTTCACTGCACATTTCACAGGCTTTGTCTTCCACTACAACAGCTACAGAATATATTAATCTTGTTGTTCTGATGCTTGGCCGTGTTTGGGAAATGTAAACGCACTATAAACTACAAACACTTCAACACATAACCTACCATGTTTACTGCTCTTCTTTAAGACAATAACATGGTCTTTTTAAAATTAGTTACTTCTGTCATCACGTAATTGCATGTCATATCATAGTGTCTCATCCTCAGACTGTGCATCCACAATGTATTGATACTGCATTACCCAATTACCTGTAATAGTACGCCTGTCAGTTTCTCAGTGTGGTCGCTGTGTTGTGTCAATGCTGTGTTGTCGTGACTAAAGTAACAGCTAATCAGTAGGGCTGCGTAATGCACTGCATATGTGTGTTATTTTCATTCTTCTGTGTCGCTGTAGATCTTGTGGGACAGCATCTACCCCCAACAAGCATCGATCACCGATCAAAGGCTGATTAGTCAGCAGAGTCTCAGATCTGCAGAGAAAACACTATCCGGTGTATTACATCTAACAACGTGACACTTAGGTAGTAGTTTTGCAATTTTTGTGCTCATATCATTATCCAGTTAGCTGCTTTTATTGCTTGCAGAAACAGAAAACAGAAGGGATTTTACACCATATGTTTTCTGTCCTGATAGAAATAAAGTTTTAACTCTTTTCATGTTTGTGTCTGTTGTAGATAAGTGCTAGAAAATGAGTGAAAAATGTTTGCATTGTCATATTTTATTCTTACTGTTACTAATTTTAAGGAAAAATTACATTGTAGGGTTTTTTTGTTTTTTTAATTGAATGAATAAATATTTTTATTTTGGTTAAGTACAAAACACATACATATAAAGAACATACAATTGACACAATTAGAAACCAAAAAAGGAAGAAGCTGAAGCCAGAGGCTTATATATGCTTCTCCTACTCCCATCCTTTGAATTACCTGAAATTGCAGCAAATAAAACATCAGTTCCCAAGCTGATTTCAATAGTGTCATGTTTTGTCTTGTTGAGATGATTAAAAATGCATACAGTTGTTTTTTTTTTTTCTCACCATCTGTGCAAATATTAACAGTAGAATCTGCTAAAATCTGAAATACTGACCATTCTTCATACTTTTCTCGTAAAAACAGATGGACAGATGTACCATCTTAGAACAAGTAGCTCTACATATTGTAGGTATATCATAAAATGTCTTATAAATTCAACAGATTGTGAGTGTTGGATACTTTGTGCCCTCTTGTGGAGATACTTTGCAGAATGAGGTATAGATCATCTCATAAAATGCAACCAACAGAGAAATTATATAAGATTATTATATAGAAACTATTAAATGTGTACATGTGAGTAAACTAAAAAAACCATAAGGATTTAGATGAATGAAAATTATTTTTGTTAACTGTACATAAAAGAGAAACATTTCTTTCAGAGGACAAATATTAGATTTAATAAAGACTAAAATCAACAAAGAGATGTATACTATACCATATCAACATTCTGTTGCAGTATAACTTTTTTGTGAGGATACTTTTTGTTTGCCACCTTGACATATAAAATTAAAACAAAAAATTTCAATAAAGACATCAAAGTAAAAGTACGAGCTGAATAGATTAACATAATTTTGAATCGACATCATGATACTGTAAAACAGATCCTCCCTGACTCTGAGCCAGATTAGACAGAGAATGAATCTGTTCACAAATGCCCACCAAAAGGTCAGCACGGTATTGAATTTTTTCAAATATTTTTCAAAATACCTTCTGGCATTGCAAATATTTTTGACCACTGCGTAATACTTTGGGGAAGGATGAATCCCCACTCCTCCATACACATTACACATCTCTCTCTCTCACACACACACACACATATACACACACACATAGAGTACACACAGATATCACTTCACAATGTCTGCCAATCTGCACAGAAAAACACTGCTCTGGGTTATTCATCGATTGACCATTCAAATCCCAACATATGCTGCTCTGCTTCTATTCCACTGTGTTCTCAGAAATGGACCATTTCCTAATTCTTCCACAAGGCTTCCTACCTTATTCAGGAGTCACTCGCACACCATGTAAATGAGAAAAAAAAAAAAGTAGGCAGGAATGTAAATTGATCTGATGCATGTGCAACTGTGTTTGCGTACATGCGCACATGTGTATCTGTGTATGCCACTGTGAACATTTTGACCTATTTTGCAGAAAAATGCAAGGACAATATATCATCCTAAGTTCTGCTCTGTAACCTTGAAGTAAATTGCCCCGTGATATATATCATGTTGTTTTGAAGTTTCTTTAGCCTGCTACTTGTTATGGTACTGTAAGAATGATAGGGAACACAGCAAAGTGAATCTAAGAGTGTGGGTCTACTTTTACAGTGTGCAATAATATTCACCCCAAGTGCTACACTGTCAAACATCTCAGCTTTACTTTGCTTTTCATGTCTGTCTACCTTTAAAGTCCAAAATGTTTTCCTCTCCAAGACCCCCTCCTGATGTTACCCCTGTCGTTTTCCTTTTCTTATCCATCCTTTTGATCACCTAAAACATCAGTCCATCACCACCAGAAGCTGTGGTTTATGTCTCCCTGCTGTCCGCGGCTCACTGTCTGCCTTCCAGTGAGAGCTCCTCCCCGCTGAGCTGCTGCCCGTTTGCCAAACTCAAGTGTTTGTGTGAGAAGTGAGCAGGTTTTACATGGAGGACTGCCTTAATGTTGTTCAGTTGGTGGGCAGCCACACAGGGCGCTGCACTTCAGATTCACTGTTTGTTCATCTGTGCAGGGCAAAACTCATTCCTCTTTCTCACTTCACCTCGCTTCCTCTCCCCTTCACATACATTTCCTCACATACACAACCAGCACACACCATCACAATCTATATGTGCCGCAAACACAGCGCTTCCACATTAAATAATCAGAATGAAATGAAATCACTTTGCTCTTACATTTATCAAGATATCGTCTGATATCATGTAAACACTTGGTCTAACGGGATGTTACTATTTCTTCTGAGCAGTGAAGGTATGCCTTTCAACTGGGGATTAGGAGGGGACGTGGCCTCTATAGGGTTCCCTCAGAGCAAAGCCAGTTCTCCCATGTTAATTTCTCAAGGTCAGGAAGAAACTCTGCAATGTTTCAGCTTTGAAGGTGGACTGAAAATACAATAACAGGAACCCTGCTGTATGGGGAAAAAGAATTCAATACCACTACATCTACCTGTTTGCTAAGATCAAAGAGGCCAGTTACAAAGGTATATACTAACCAAACACAAAAAGACAGATATACAGTGTACTGTGTCTGCTTAATGTGAGTTCATGCAGGAGTTGCTGTTAAGTGAATTTCTCGCTTTGACATAATAAAAGCAGGAACAAAAAAAAAAAACACAAATAAAAAAAAAAACACGCTGATCTGCAGTATTACTGTTACAGAGCGTCTCCTCTCATGTCCTTGTTGGCTCAGTTCCTATAGGAATAAGTATTAATATGACCATTCATCACTCACTGTCTCGAACAGTTACTCTACAAGCTGCACTACTCTGGTTCTAATTGAGCTACTTTACATTGTAATAAGGCAACAAAATGCACAAGATTAAAGCAGACCATGCTCCCTTATGTATTTAAAAATAGGGCTTTGGAAAAAGCTACATTGCACGTCTCGCCTTTTGAGATTTAATGACTATCCTGTGACTCCACAGAGAATTACTGCCAGTAATTGATTATTAAAACTTGAAATTGCAAACCACATCTATTATTTGACGAGTGCATGTGTTATCCTTGTAATTAACAAAGCTTGGCACTTACCGTTTTCCAGTTCCAAGACCCCCAGAAAAATATATCAGAGGTTAGAAAGGCGACTTATAGAGCAAGCACTGTCTGGGCAATTATCTGAGGCATAATACATTACCAGAGATGTGCAACACATGAGGAAAATCCCCTTCACACCACAGCACAACTACATTCTGAAAATCCTATTCAGTGTGAAAAAGGTCTAAAACACATGATTATGATAAGTGTAGATTAGATTCACTGTTGACTCTAAATGCTTCATTATTGCTGCGGTTTCTTTAGATGCAGTTTAATGCATTTCACAACCAAAAAATATTAACTCGTGCATAAAATTAACATTTGTTATCGGGTAGTGACCACATTTGACTTCTAAATGTTACACCCAAACAACGTTGCTTATATACATTTTCACAAAGAAGAGTTTTACTAATAATTTGCTAATGCTCTTTTTTTTTTTTTTTTTTTAAGCCATATTTTTAACAATAAATGCAAGTGTAAGGCCCTCAAAATATCTGTAGAAATTTAAGATCCAACTGATTTTCATTGTTCTTCATGCTACAAACAAGAATATAAATATACAAATAGTTAACATGTTGTTCTTGAATGTACTCCTTTCTTCTTTGTGCAGATTTGCATGAAACATTGTAATGACCATTACATGTCACATCTCCTCCTTCAGAATAACGTCTCATAGATTGAAATATTCCATTCCTGTACATGATCATCCTCATCTTAAGTGATAACAGTGTTTGACAAATGTAGATGCAGTTTCTTTAGTATCATCAAGCTAAAGATAAATGAGAAAAACACTGTAAATAAACTACAGTAGAGTTAATGTATAGCTGCAGTACAAATAATTTCTTGTGTTATAGCAAAAATATAGTGTTGTTTAGCTCTAAGCCATGATTTTATTCCATTTGAGCCACTGTAGTGACAGCGCTGTTGGATTTGCTTCAGGCTTTACATACTAGTGACGGAAAAGCACTTTGCAAAGCACCTATAGTGCTTCCCCTAAACAAACCCCCTCATTTCCTCATATACTGTGCCTAGAATCATACCCAGTCTTGCGCTTTCGTAGTTCTAGACTGAAGCAAACTGCAAGGTCTTGACTTCACTGAAGATAATCAGTATTTGACCAAAGCACAGAAACACCAGATAATATAATACAGACTAGAGGAACACAACAAGAGGGGCATTTAAGATCAGAGTGAAGTTGAACACTACAAAAGTATAAAACCTGGAGTCATAAGAGTAAGAGTGCAGGCAGTTGTAAATCCAGTGTTGTGGTGTGGGGTGTTACAAACAGTGGTGTTTGTCCATGAGGGCCAAGATGGAGCAGAGTGAGCCTTTCTTTACTGGGAGAACTGCTGTATCCACAGGCCGTTTGGGCTGGATAGAGCTGGATGAATTCATTAAAGGAAGCGCAGTCTCTCCCAGCTGCCATCTCTCCCCCTGCAGCCAGACTCCGATCAATGGCAGGAATACATCCAAAACAACATTTAGCACAAGACCTCGGAAGCAGGGGTGCATTTAAGACTACTCTGTGTGTGCACATCTCCCCTGGATGCGAGCGCTGTTTCAAAATGTGCTATTGAAGTAAAACAGGGGAGGTATAGGGGCAATGTGTTTGTATCACAACAGAGAAGATTGTTTAACACGGATGCTTCAAGACAAGACATTCTGCTTTTCATTGTTTTGTGAGGGAAGAACAACCTCATCAATTTTTAAGCTTTTTGTATTCTAGGAAATATGTTTTTTTGCTCAGTTATAAACCACTGGCAAAGATCTCCTAGGTTTACGTTAAACTGATTTCTTTGACACGTAACACTGTTTCACTCACAATTAGAGTGACAGTAGACATTTCTAAGTCAACGTGGTGCCAAAAGAATTCTTTGCACAACAGATGCTCAGTATCAGTGAAGTCTTTCAGGTAACTTAACTGAACCTAACTTGAATACTTCACATTTTATGTGTATTATGTAATTTTAATTGCTCTGGATCCATTATGATTCTAAATGTTTAACAGGACAAGCAAAACCAAAATGCTTCTAGTACCATCTAGTGGTTACCAAAATATGTTTGGCCTAATCTAAGTATATAAAGCATATACAGTTTGTACATATACTGCCAAGAGAACTCCGTAAATCATATTTGACAATGTAAGGATAATGTGTCCCATACATAAGCTATATAGTGCGACTAAATTTAACTATGTGCTGGATCCCATTAAAAATATGACTTATGTATTCACTATAAAAATCATCCTAAGTGGAGAAGCACCCCACTGTGCTCTGATAAGATGGCTCTGGTATACATTTAATTTTAGTGTTGCATTAATGTCTGTCATTGCATTGAAAAGATAATTCTCAATGCTCTATTTACTGTGAAATATACAAGCCTATAATAGTTTTTTCCTGCAGCTTAATGTGTTAGATAAAGGCTGAGAGTTTATGCCAGTGTTCTGCTGTGGTACTATAAACTATTAAGAGTTTATTGTGTTGTATTGAAATATATTGTTAAATGTGGCAATAAATAATCCAAGTTCATAGGTTAAAAACAAATGCTTTTTATTATAAAACTATGCAGTCAATGACATTTGTTCAATGCACTCTCCGGACAAAAAAAGGAAAGATGTAAAAGATGATGCATTTCTAGCTTTTTAAAAACAGAACAAGAATCTGACATGGTATAACAATAATAACATTGGAATACAAACCCAACTGTATACCTGAATCTTTGGGAAATTTAACAGCTAAATTTCATTATACAGTGTAATCAGATATGATCAAAATCAGTCACATGGTTTTTCTGATTTCATCTTAATGGCTTAAAATGGTGACATATTTTGCAATCCCCGCTCACGCAGAGGCTTAAAACTTCATAATGCATTTCTTTCACCAACCTATATTTAATAAATGTACGACGTGGATTAGTGAGGCGGTGCACAATTTCCCACCCCGACCTTGCCTCTCTTTTTCCACTCCGCAGCAGCCTCAGTCCAGATTACAGAGCATGTTTAGTGACACTTCCTGAGAGGTCATTTCATCTCTCAAACAGAAAACAATCATTTACTAAAAAAAAATACCTGAATACAATTCGAATGAGAAGTAAGATAGCTTAGTTTTACTCATATTTAACAGGATAGAGGTGTTGTAAAATTCCCAGCAGTAAATACCTGTAAATAAACAGAGGTGCCCTGGTTGGGATTCAGCGTTCTTTAGCTTGCAATACCTGACAGTCAGTATTGTACACATAATGCAGAGAAAACTCACCTACTGAACGTCACTCGCCAAGAAAAACATAGTTCTCTCATTGGTGTTATGATGTTGGAAATACAGAAGCTGTTTGGCCTCGAGGGCACATTTCAGGGCTAATGAATAACCAAGTCCAACAAACAAAACTGTCTCCAGTCTCAGCACCTCTACATTTATCAGCTTCACCTTTGTGTATTTAAAAAAAAAAAAAAAAAAAAAAAAAAAAAAGATGGACCAGCTTCCACAGCATTAATGAATGAGTGGATTGACAGTGGTTTTAGTCAACATGTCTGCTCATTTACTATATGTTTTTTCTCAAAGGCACAAAAGCACTGTTTGTCCAGAAGGGCCCTGGAGTTAAGGTGCATGTGGGCCCTCGGGGGTCTCTAGGGTCCCATGTTCACAGGGTGATCCGAGCACAGTGGTGTTTGAGTTTGCAGGGAAGGACCCCACGGTTCAGCTGGTAAAACTCAACCAACTGGATTAAGTCAGTGAATCTTGTATGACCGTCGTCCAGACTATAGAATAACCCCCCTTCATCATCTACCTGGAGTGGAATACACACAAAAGCATGAGACGAGTAACAGGTGGCTGACTGGATCTGAGGCTCATATATACATTTAATGAAGAAACAGTAGCACATTAGGCTTTTACATTAAAATTGAGGATTTTACTCACAGGTAAGATCTGAAAGTGTTTGATTTTCTGCGTGTGACACAGTGACAGCACAAATGTCTTTGGGTTACTTTGACTGTCCCTAAGTAGAAACACTCTGAAAACAAAAGAAAACCACTTTTCACTTTTTTCTCTTTTTATAATTCAGGAAAAAAATACATCTGAAATTTACAAAAAAAATAAAAACACATCATGCAGAATTTACCAGTACTTACAGACTTACTGTGTATAGTCCTGTCTATTATAGAGCTCTAAAAATATTACAGTTTTTATGCTTTTATAGATAAATATTAAGCATGTTGCAGGTGGTGATTATGACTACATAATGAAATAATACAAATGCATGTTAAATAAGTGCTAAATTGAAAAATGCAGTTGTAATGTTGTATTCATTTTTATTAATATTATTACTTGTCATGCTTTCTTACAATGTATATTTTAGAATTAGACCACCACACTGTTATTTTGTCAAATATATGGATTAGAGAAATGCATCAATATTTAATGCAAGATTTAGACATTTGAATTGTATTTAGCAGGAAATGGACATTTTACGACTACAATCATGACTGTATTGTATTTAGTGGATGATGAAAAAATCTTGATCTGCTATTAATAAGCTAAATGTCTTAAAAAGTGAACAAAATAAGAAGAGTAGCTGCTTACCCATCAATAAGACCCTGCTGAGTGATTAGACGCTGAGCTTCATCCCGAGACAGTTTGCCGTGGAACCAAGGCTGAGTCAAGTGAAGAGCTGAGGAAAAAAAAAAAAAATCATGTTACAAACTGTCCACTTGCTTCTACATACAGCAAATACAGCAAATCAAAATAAAGTGTCTCACAAACCTATATTTGACACTAAGCTCTGGGATGTGGACGGGCTACCATGGCCACTCAGACGGTGGCAGCTTTTCTTCTATAAGAGAAAGGAGTTAATTGAAGTGATGCACATAACATAATAATAAAAAAAATGCTGCTAATAATACACACATTCAATTACATTAATATTCCTAGAATAAGTCCACTAAACGCAGCAGCAGATAATTACATTTTAGTTTTCTTGTTTCTCACCTCCCTGTAATTCATGTCTATTATTTATATTATATGAGGAGATTTTAACTAGATATGCTAAAATGTAGGATGTTTTCAGATAAACAAACAGCTCACCCTCCATGACAGGCCTTCTTCCACAGCCACAGATAGCGCCTCAGACGGGTTCTCAATCACCCGACTCTTTTGGCCAGAGAAGTCCATGGCCACCAGTGAATTCTCTGAGATGCTTCTCTGAAAAGGCGAAAATATCAGACGCTGAAATGTTACTCTGGATGGACTGAATAAAAGAAATGTCAGACTTTGTTTTTTCATAATTTCCTTATGGCAATTTTTGCATTAACGTTTTGTAAACCTTAACATTATGTCCTGTATAGTAAGAAAATGGGCCGTGTTCTGCGGTCTTGTGGTATAGCATTGCCATCTAGTGTCTGAGAAATGTGAGTCCATTTTCATCACTTCTGAATGATTCTTGAAAAGAGATAAGAGTGGCTATTAAAAGGAAAAGTGCTCAATATGATTGCACACACTAAAGAAAATTCAGGATAACCAGAAATCTGTTATATCACCACATTTATACCTCAACTATTAACCTTATAATATAAACGAGTGCTCTCTTCTGTTTCTGTGCTTAAAGATGCGTTGTTTTAAACTGTGGATGGAGCATTTACAGTAACCGTGATCACATGAAGCAGAACAGGCATAACACGTGTTTTGCTAAATCTGTCAAATAAACCACAGAATATCCACAGCAGCTTACCACTGCTTTTGGCAGATTCATGCTCTCCCCTATCTTTCAAACTAATCTTTCTGGCAGCGCAGTTGGTCACATGTGACCCTCCGACGGCAGAGAAGAGGTGATGAGTTGTTAAATCTGAGCGCAGCTGATCATTGCGTATTTTTAGAAGGCAGAGGCTTCATTAGCATGTCTGAAACCTATAAATATATTGTGTTCACTGCCATAAAAATCCCCCCAGTGCAGTCTGGGGTTATTCTGGGGCATGAAGCCTACATTCATCCTCAGAAGGTGTCTCATTTGTCCTACGCAATGACATAACTGCACTGCTATGTTGCAGCATGAGCTACAGGTAACACATACTGAAAACAAAACAAACATTAACACAAAACTGACTTCATCATTCGTACTTCTTCATCTTCTACCTCTACACTGGAAAAAAAAATGAATACAAGATATTTTCACTTGAATTAAGCAAAAAAAATCTGCCAATAGAACAATGAAAATTATCTTGATAAGATTTCTTGAAATAAGATTTTCAAGATCTATTGTCTAAAAATAAGTTCTTTATAGCTCACTCAATAGTTACTCTTTAAGTGTCTTATTTTAAGTGTGATGAGATATTTTGACTAGAAAAATACACTTTGTAAGATTTAGATTTTTGCCAGTGTACATCTAGTAGATATGGAGCAGGTTAATACCTATTTTTTGGTAGGTGGGGAATGAAGATGTTGCAAATTTTAGCACAGATTTTGGTAACAAAACTTATAGGTTTTGCTGCTGGATATGAGGAATGAATTTTGCAGTAGTGAATGTTAGTACATGGGGTATGTACGGAAGAACCTGTACAGTCAAACACTGAACCTTTGAGCAAATATGAGACACTGTACTTCAATATTTACAGTCCATTTAAATTTATATTATTTTAGAGGCAAACTGTACTTTTTACTTAACTATATTTGTCTGAAAGCCTTAGTTACTTTCCAGATTCCAGTTTTTAGTTGCCATTGTGTCTGTGAAAAACCATATAAATTGAATCTATTTGTCATGATAATAAATGTTTTGAAGGTTTAGGCTTCAAGAAAAATTTCCTCCTTAAAATCCATAAACTCTTGAAAAAAAAAAAACCCAAAACTCTTTAATTAGCTGTAAAATGTATTGTCACAAAACAGAAAACAGGCCTGGTTTTCTGAGGTCATGAAAAATGTACTTTGGTTCTCATAAGACAGTGACACCACAAACATATCAACATATTATAGAATACGATGTATTGCTGAAGGTTTAACAATCAAACAGTATAGAAAATAGTTAGCTTAAAATCAACATTTATAAAAAAAGTAATAGTAATAATAAATACAATAACCATTATACTACATAATGTCTGGTTTTACTTCTCATAATTTACACTGCTGAGAGTGATTTAAAATTTTTGACTGCAATACTTTTACTCCATGATTTCAACACTTTTTCTACTATTGTTGAATAGACTTGGAAAGATACAGTATAATAATAAAAAAAAGGAGTTTGACCATACCATTGGTGAAGCTTTTTGTTTCTGGTGTGGCTGAATGAAGTTTTGGTAAAGCTGCATCCCAAACTGAAACGCAGAGAAATGACAAAATTCAAGAACAATTATTAATATGCTATTATGTGATTTATGTCTTTGTGTTCCATTACACAAATCCAACATCACTCAGTAGTTGCCCTGGGCCTCTCCCCAGAAATAAAACTGTCCCTCGCACTTACTGAGCATTCCCCCTTGTAGACATCACACAGAGTTAGTGATTAGTAAGCCAACCTTTAACAACCGTATGGCTGTGATCCAGCAGGTCCTGGTCTGCTCATCATCTGCACAAAGCAGCTTCAAGTCCCGGGCTGAACTACACTTTGAGGACTGGGGAACAAAGTTACAATCAATGTTCTACTTCAACTCTTTTTGCTCTGTTTGACACATCCATAGTTTGTGGCGACAATCTTTGTTAAAGCAGTTAAAAGGAAGTGACTGTACCTTGACACAGAAGCCACAATCTGTGGGCGCACCATGTAGTTTTTTGGCTGAGAACACTGTGTAGACGTCACTGTCACTGAAGTCTGCTACGAACTGGAGGTGCCTTGGTTCCTGTAAAATAAAGACAGTTATACACCTGAAAGTCAAAACCAAGGTCTCAACCAGGATTTTTTTTTTTTTTTTCCTACTCTTTATACTTTTTATCTGGTCTTTTCTTTCATTTCACAGACTCAAATGTTGCCATTGTGTTCATTCAGTTCATTGTTAAGGTCGTCTTTTTGTTTTTCTTCTTTTGTCCATTAGTGTATTGGACTGTATTATACATCTAATATTTTGCACCGTCTTCTCTTCGTTCTGTGTATGCTGCAACCAATTATTTCCCATCCTGGAATTAATAAAGAATTTCTGTTTCTTATTCTAACAGCCTTGTGTAATTTCCCATGATGGCTTTGAAAGTACATATCATCCAAAAAGTGCTTTTACACTATAAATTTACCAAACCCATATGATCCAGATAAATGAAATCCCCTTTCATCCAATAAAAAAAACATTTCCAGCACCATGGTTCAGAGGAGGCTTGGATCGAAGTGAAAATTCTGAAAGTCTTCAAATGAAATAGGTGTTAAAAAGAATATATGCAGTATTTGTAGTTCACTGAACTACCTAAATCTCTACTCACTCCATTATTATCATTAGAGTGTTTAAATTAAAGAACTAAATTTATTTACACAGATGGCCCAGTGGATTTATGTGACCACAAGAGGGAGTAGTGAGTCACTCGAGCTCCCACGATGAAAAAAACTAACACCACTGGGCCTTTTACCAAAGCATCAGAAAGTGACTAGCTGGGACGAGAAACATTAAGTAGTAACTTTTAGCCAAAGAAAGTGACAAAGTGATAAAAGGTAGAAGTGAGGTTGTCGTTTTCATCACTGGACACAGCTCTAAATTAACCCATAAAGACCCAGTGCTACTTTAATGGCAGTTCGCAAATACATTTTTCTCTTCATTTTAAACTTTAAGTGATTTATTACCATTTATTATAATATTATCCTCTGTATTTTGTGTTTTTTCAGTGTAAATCACATATTTTCAGTATTCAATTCAATGATAAAATAGATGTTCACAAAAGCTCAGATTAAAGTTGAGGGTTATTATATCAAAAACCGATTAAACTGAAGAAAAAGTGACTTTCAGTCAAATATATCATTAACTGAACATAAACCCAGTGTGTCCATCCACTGTCATTGATCCGAGTCCATGGGTTTTACTGGTGAATCAATGTTGTAGAAGATGACGGTGTTTCCACGTTCACTACAGAGCCTCTGAACGTC
>JAPQRP010000016.1:27053986-27077560 GCA_037367295.1 Apogon hyalosoma | reverse complement strand
ACACATACACATACATTCACATGCAGTTTCTGGTTGAAAAAAAAAAAACAGGACAAGACAGAGTAAATCCAGACATTGACTATGTAGCACTAAATATAGCCTTGTTAAACATAAAGTCATCTATTAGACCGTCTTATCTCAAGGACAGAACGGTGTGAGCTATTTTGCCAATTAGACTTCTCTGGTTTTACCTTGAACTGCACTCCCACAGCTGCTTCTCTATCACTGAGCAGTGGTGAGGAGGTGGCCTCCAGGCATGTCTTTTTGAAAAACTGCTGGGATATGTCCCCTGAATTTTTCACTTTAACTAAGGCTTCACACAGGAGTTTTGTTTTTAATTTTCACATCAGGTGCTATTATCACCTTTCCGTTTGTCTGCTGAAATGTCCCTGATGGTATTGGTGCTCTGAGCGCTCAAACAGAACGGGAGCACTTGGAAATACTAAATATTTTACATGGCAACATGTGCTTGACAGGAAATTCAGCAGGAAGGAGATGAATTACATCAGCAGACAAATGTTATCAAGCCACACTGATAAGCATGTTGTAAAACTAACTGCTACTTTGCCCAGTAAAAATGACTGTTGAGCTGTTTTGTAAAGTCAACATTGAAGAAAAATTGCGCTAACATTCATTTGCGAGTCAAACATTTTTTTCAGAAATTAGAAGGAAAAAAAGAAGTTAAGATGACAGAATTTTAAGCTGCTATTGTAGTGTCATAGCTTACATTTTACTGTTAGAGTGATAAATGGTAACCATCCATTGTTAATGTAAAAATAAGATTTAGTTTTAGTTATGGAAATCTATTTAGACATTTGGAGACAGTCAGGGAAATCAAATCTCAAATTGTGCCTCATCTGAAAAGCCTTAACACAGACCAACTGGTAAAAAAAATAATTACACGGCACTTTGCTAACAGAGTAAAAAAACATCCAAGTTCAAGCAAAAAAAACAAAAACAACAATTCCGTGTAAAATTCCTACCCGCTTTTGAAGACAAAGAGGCGTGATGGCAGGCAGAGTGACTCTTCTTGCATGGAAATTCATGCTTCTGCTTCGAGCACAGTTAACTACGTGAAAACTAACTTTACATAATCATTCAAGTCATCTATCAACTGCAAATTATAACTAAAATAGTGTTAATGACTTTTTTCTATAGGCAACTCTTCAGAAGCTTTTAAAAAAAAAAAAAAAAAAAAAAAGGCAACTGAAGTGCGATCCTCCACAATGAAAAGTGTGAGAAACTAAGTCATGTTTCCTCTGTACAACACAAACTCCTCCTTAGTCCTTGAAAATGTAAAAGCTTTTTTCCTCTTCTCTCCTTTTAGAAAAGCAGCTCTGATAAACAAAACTGAGAAAAAGATGTTCTCATGGCGAGGAGAGGTAAAATATACAAGGCCAGTGGAAGCTAAAACATCTAACACACAATTATCTTCCCTGCTATGAACTACACTGGAGGAACTCAAGGTTTTCCACAGAGCACATGAAGAACATTGTTTTTGCTGACTTTGCAGGAGCTATTTTTGGACTTGACACATAAATACTGATACATTTCACCAAATATATATACACAAAATGTCATATTAGTGATATATACTTACACAAAGAAACGTAATACGTAATAAGGTTTAACATTTAAAGGTTCAATGTGTAATATTTAGTGACATCTAGTGGTAGAGTTTGCAGATTGCACCACTCTGTCCTGACCTCACCCTACCATACAGTGGCTACCATCTGTTTTTAGAATAGAATAGACTTTATTGTCATTGTGTGTATAACGTAATGAGTGCTACTCCTGTCACTGCAACATGCAATATTAACAAAAACACCAGTGCTACAGAAATAATAGAGCAAATACAAAATTTACAAAACTAAAAGAAACATAACAGAGCTAAGTAGAATAAAACATAAAAAGGGACAAAATTTGAATTAATGCAAATTTACAGTATTAACAGTATGTATACCTATGAACTACATTAACAATTTTAACTGCGTGTATTGCCCATTAAATCAATATGAAACAGTATGTATATCTATATATTTATATATTTTGTCAGTTCTTTGCTTTTTGGTTGTATGGATATTAATTCTGGCCTCTATTCAAATATAGGAGGTGACAGAAATCTACCTTACTTATCATAAAATGAAAAAAGAAGTGCTTTCTGTGGAAGACTAAGGTAATGAAAACATAATCCTTATTTACAGAGAAAAAACTGGCAAAAAATGACAGGACAGATCACCTCTGACTGGTACCCACGTAAAGGATATATTAATATACAGCATTGAAAATGTTAGCCAGTGGTTTTATTCCTTAATGTTAAAACTGTTGTTGAAGATACATCACTCAAAATACTCCAAATTACAAAATGATCCCTATCATTAATAACTATAGTACTATTTTATTCTGTTATCCTTTTTAATAGCAAATACAGAATTTGGTAACTAGTTTATGAACTCAAAACAAGTCCACATTCAGTAATTTTTTCTCAAATGTGATTTCAGTCTTCATAGGTAGATTTCATGAGGTGATTTATCTTCCAATCACTATCTTTCTGTTCTTAATAATTTAAATGATTTCATTAAGGTTGGTGATGACCAATCAGGGTCCAGATGGGTAAGACCAGTTTGAATTGTGCCACCTTTTACACATAAAGTTTGTCTATTTAAAATATCATTTTACAAATGTGAAAGTCACCGTTAGAGGTAAAGACATTACAGAAACATGTAGCTTGGTTCAAAACAGCTCAATGAACTGCATTCCTCTTCACACATGATACACATCACCAACACCAAAAGTATTAAAAGAGGAAAAATTCTCTGCAACTTTGATCATATTAAAGCTGCAGAGACATCTTCAGTGACTGAACAGACTTTAGGGAGAGTTACGACTGCATCATCTTTACGACTTTCCGGTCTACAGTTTTTCTATTTACGTATTTTCATAGTCTGACACTTCAACAGTTTTACAACAAATCTCCATCTCCACATTGCATCACAACAGAAACATGTTAGTTGTGCAGATGTGTTTACAGGATATTCCCATGCTCAAGACTGACTCTTCATACTTTAAGAAATTGATATTTTGTGTTATAAAAACACATTATGCACAGCTCATAGACATAGTTTGGACATTTACTGCTGCTGTACAGATATATCACAATACATTTTATTTTCCACACCACAGAGCTATGATAACCAATGTCCAGCGCCACAATAAAATGAACACAAGTTAGATACCAGATGTTGTGGAAAGCAGAAGCCCTTTCATTAAAGTGATTAATGCATTTACAAGAAGCCTGAAAAACAGGATAATGAGGATATCACATATACAAACTCATTTGACCTTGCTATGATTATACTGCATGCCCAGATGAATTCAACATAAACATGTGCATCCAACGTGATTAAAGCAAGACGTGTAATAAAAGGTGAGTGTCTTCACTAAACTGCTGACAACAAATTAGCCAGTGCACATTCAGAGATATGTAGATCTGTTTCTCTATTATGTTTTCTCTTTATAGAGGACAGTCCATTTCTGTATATTTAACTGGACGTTAGAGGATTTATGATCTCCATTCTCTTTCCATTTTTAATTGTCCTCTCTGTCAACTCATGAGAACAGAGAAGAAGTGAAGAACCTCCCACACCAGGCTTCATGTTTATCTGGAAACACAGCACACTGATTTGTGAGAGCACAGACAAGCAGACGCTGCTAGTTATCACGCAACTAAAATGAATTGGAATTAATGGAGCCAGAACGATAACAAAGTCTCCACAACTCCCATAACAAAGCCAGCCCCAGACACATTGTCCTTGACCAGGGTTTATTCAATCAAGATCCCTTTGCAGGCTCTGTCAAAGTAACAAGATGGTTACAAGAGGTATAGCGGTGCATAAATGCATGTGTATAGTGTGTATGGAATTGGCAAATAGAATTACAATCCTGTGTGTTTGCTGAATGCAGTCTTTAAACCAGTATATTTTAAGGCTACAGCGTAAAATGGCACAATGTGATACCATGAATTGCGTAAATATACATGCCATTTTTAACTGGCGTGTTATCTTGTACGCATTATAAGCTTTCCGCGTGTATGTTCACGCCACATATAATACCATGCGATGAGCGGTTAGGGGTTACGGATATGTAAACTGGATATATTGGCGTAAATTGACACACAATCAAATGGCATTGAATAACACGCAAAAGGATGAAAAATGCTTATGTATAGCACGCAGAATGCCATAAGAACTGGCGTGACATACGGATTTCATGAGATCAGTCTGAATGGCACCAAAACTATCAAAAAAATGTCTAAAGTAAAAATTTGAGAAAAAAACATGGGTGACAATAAGTAAAACACTGAAGTGGAAGTAGGTGAAAACTCAAAACACAGAGTACACTAAAAGAAAAAACCTTCGCCAGAGACAAAAGTAATGTGATATTCAGAAGGTAACAGATACATAAACCATAGTAAAACACCTCAAACTGCCCTAAAATAATATTTTACTATTGCTACTATCTACAATTACTTCTTTATGTAATCTTCTCAGGTGCTGGTGTCACCCACCACCTTCTCATGAACCACACAGTGGAAACAATTAATTTTCCAAAAACAGAACGTGAAAAGGGCCCAGTGAAGGGCCGTTCCACTGGATTTCGCAGAAAGGGGTCTGATAATTATTTCAGATGTTACATATAGGAGTCACTGTGGCGTTACTGATTGGTTTGCTGCTTTTACGGTTGTTTGAAGTGATGCCACTGTGTTGGCTCTCTGGAGCAAGAAGTGACCCTTTTCAGACAGTTTACTGACAGTAAAACAATAAACTGCTTAGCAAAAACATTTGATCATCGTGATGCATCCACTGTCTTTGACCCGTCTTGATATTCTGTTTTTTCAAGAAATTATGGCCATAATTTGTTTGAACCTTGGCCTCCAACAAATTTTAGGTCATTGTGTGTCTAGCTGGACTCATGAGCCAAATTTCAAGAAATGTTCCCAAGGCATTCCTGAGATATCACACTCATAGTTTCCTGACCTTTGACCATTAAAATTCCTTAAAGGGGTTCTATGTAGTACTGACATTCCAGACTCTCAACAGCAGGGGGAAGTCACATGCTAGAACACATTTACGACTACAATAATCACCACCGAATCAACACTACGTATCCACAGACTTTATCACACTGAATAAAGTGTAAAGCTCATTGTTTACACACATCTGCATTATGGCATCATCAACTTTTCTTCTTCAAACTAAAACTCATAGACGCTTATTCTAACACAGTGAAAATAACGCTGACTTATAATTTCCACATGCTGAATCAGCTGATAGTTTACATTACAGCTCTGTTAGCTTAGCTCTGTTTTTAGACAGAAAACAGATGCAGTAAAATCACAAATCACCTCTGCTTTCTGTTCAGTTTGTAGAGATCTGGAGGGAAGTATCCAAACAAGATCAGAACTGTGGATTATCAAATGGCAACCCAGCAAAAATAAGAACATCACATAATACCTTTATACCTTCATAAGCCTCATAATCAAATTCACCCTTGTAGAACAAATGCCTTAGTTTCAAACTACATTCTTTTCGTTTAGAGCTGTCCAGTGGTGAAAACAACAGTGCCCTAGCTTTTATCACTTTGTCCTTTTTCTGTAAAAAATGTAATTTGTTTCTGCATAGTTCTCATCCCATCTGGTCACTTTCTGAGGCTTTGGTCAAAGGCCTCATAGTGTTAGTTTTCATCATCATAAAAGCTCAGCAGAGTGACTCACTAGTCCCTCTAGTGGTCATATAAATCCCCTCAACTGTTTTTTGAATAGATTCGGTTCATATACACTCCAAAACACTGACATCTTTAGCTGAACTTCATTAGTCTTTCTTGTCAAAACTATATGATTTTAGGTTTTTTATTTATATACTTGAAAGTAGAAATACTACATATAGCCCAGTAGAAAACTAATGAAGTGACAAACTCAGATTCTCTGGACCTGCATATTTCAGTCAAGCCACTAATAATGTAAGTTTTGCATATCTCTACTTGTTCAGTGTGCAAAAATAATGAAGACAAACAAAGACAAGATAAACAAATTACTGTTATCTTTTAAGTGTGAACCCATGGAGGCCATAACATCTACGCCAGACAACTGTTGAGGCTGGAATTCAGATCTGTAATAACATTAGTCATATGGTTGAACTTAACACTCATCACCGTCTGTATGCTGGCTGTGTGTTTCTAGCTCTGGTAACGGTCCAAGCATGACAGCCCACTCTATCCGCAGAGAGCGGAGGTTGTGCTAACGACTCGGACCTGTTTATTTTCCACTGTTGTTACAGTTACAACCAGGTTACACTGTCCTTAACAGTATTAACAGAGTTTCAGTATCATTATAAGCGCTGGCTGTTGAGTTTGTCAGCTCTGCAAACACTCACAGCATCGTCATGTCATTGTGAAGTTTGTGTTAGACCTGCAGTGACACGGTGCTGTGACTAAGCAAACAGAAGTTCAGCCCTTGGCTTTAGTGGGCACTGTTCCGAGGTCAATCTCTAAAGTTCAGATGGTTTTAATTTCATAAACTAATCTCTAATGTCACAGTTGTACAGCTGAAGTAGTATAAGGCACACACATACAGATTTATTCACCATGCCAACTAATCTGCTTTAACAATCACAGCTGTCCTAAGTTGCTGTAAAAATAACAATGCAGCTTGTAAAGTTGACCTGATTGCAGCATGACTGCTTTTAGACATGATTTTTTTTTTTTTTGCTCGTTTATGATAACAGAGTCTGTGAAGCAGTTGTGCTGACATCCAGGTTTCTCACTGACATAATGTGACTGTCTTGACTTGGTGGTTTTGTTGTGGAAATGGACCATGACACTGCAAACACAGGTCTAACAGGGGGCTCAGATAAACCAGATTCTCATGAGTGAAACAGCTTTAAAAGCTGCGTAAAACAAAACAATGTCAAGCAAAGTGCCTCACCACAAATCAGCCAAGGCATTAAATTAACTGTGGTAAAGTGAAAACATGGTCAGTAACACACAGAGTTGTTTGGTTTACCGCAATGACACACACCACAGACCTTTCCCTGGCTCTGTCATTTCATAAGCAGAGTCTGTTCCTAGTAAAAGACAGTTGTAACTGATGAGAAACTTAGAAAAGATGAGAAAAACTCTCCACCTCAACTTTCCTCTACAGAAAAGACTGATGGGTGGGTGAGGGGATCAGTGCTGCACAGTTGGAACAATGATGTCACTGGTTTCTTGAGCGCCTGTGAAAGGAGGTCATAACCCTGTGACATGAGGACTGTGACACAAAAACAGCTGTTGAGTCTGACAGTCTTTTTGTCTTCCCAATACGGTTGCTGAAAAGTCTAAGTGAGAAGCTACAAGGTCCATGAGGTGCATCTACAGGCCCCATCAGTAATATACATAAGGATCACTTAGATTTTTTAACATGGAAGCCACATTGCGGCAAAGCAGGGTCAACAGAGTGTCATTTTGCTCCTTCACTCAAACTTGAGGATTATTCTCCCACTTATCAAAGAAAATGCCAAATCTGCGCAAATCCCTGACCTCCTTCACAATAGAGTAGCGAGAGCACAGGAGAATTGGCAATCATGCTTTCATTTTCTGATGTGAATCCTTACGAGAATGTGAAGGGAATAGAGACAAGGGCTCATCTGAGACTTTGTGTATCAAGGAGCGACACTCGTGTTAAATAATCAAGCCATCTGTGTTTCTTTTCACAATGCACACAAAGGAACAAATACCACTTTGATTACCCACATAGGCTAATCACATTACTTACTGTTCAGGACAATAGAAGCTTCATTTAAAAAAAGCAGAAAACAACACGAGTTAAGAGTGTTTAATACTGCTGATAGCCCGTGGTAACTGCTGAGCTCTGTAATTTCAAGCTTTCCTATGAGTCACTGCTTTGAGCTGCCCCCTGCTGCCGCAAATACACACACTTATGCACACACATCACAAGACTGAAAAGCATCAAATCAGTGTCAGCATACAGGGGTCTATATGTGGCTAACATTCAGTGTTTGGCTCAAAAACCCAGACTAATTTAATAGCATTGGAAAATCTCTAGACATCCACTATCCATTCTGAAAGCCATGCACTTCTGAAGCAGACACATAATTGGTAGCTTTCCAACATAATTAATGTGCTCTCTTTTTAGAGTGAGTTCTGTATGAATGCATGAATCAACTACAGATCACACAGAGGGTCAAATCAAATATTTTCTTGAATAGAAACATATATGTCTAAGTAAGAATAAGTGCATTGGTGGAAAAGCTATATTGTGATTACTGTGGAAAATATTCCAATTCGAGTCTTTTTGCATGAATGGCAAGGAAAATCCAGAATTAATGACCACGTTGAGATGTGTACTTTTGAAGCATAAAGCTTAAACTAGTATAAAAAAACACTGCATTAACTTTTTTAAAATTTAAAATAAGATAGCAACTTTCATTTTTCATGTTTTACTACTTTGCCTTTCCTTAGTCTGTGTCACTGAATCAAAAATATGACCATTGCCATATCACATACAATGGACCTTTGAATTGCTGCCTTTTGTGAGAATATAATTACACAGGCAGCAAGGCTGTGATTTAATTATTTTTGAAAGTAAAGATGAAATACAAGTGTTGCCAATAAAGTTGAAATAATTTGCTTTTCAGACACATTCCTTTTTTATTCCTATTTACACACGTCAGTAATCACCTTTGACCAAGTGCAACAATTAACATACTGAGCCCTAGTGTACACTTCATCTGTTAAGAACAAGTCATATTGTAGCAATTATTTAGTAAGACGAGGTAATTTTTTTTTTTGAAGTTGAAGGGCAACAGTGTATAATCATCAAAGGTTCCATATCTCACTTGGATTTTGTCTGTGCATCAAAATTGTGATTAAAACCATTTCATTTCAGAGCAAATAAATGTACTACCTGTGTCAGTATGGTGACACTAAATGTGAAATTCTGCTTTTTTTTTAAATAGGTTTTGGCTTCAGTTTTGTCACATGTACTCTGAAGACTTATACTTTTAATTCCTTGCATTTCACATCAAAATCTGTGCGTGTAATCAAATATACTAGGGTAGCTATGTGACAGACACTGAGTCAGCTCATATACTGTGAGTAAAGTTCCAATTTTTATGTTGTTTAGTAGCCACAGTGTGTAGTTGCAAACTTGGGATCACAAAGGTATAACATTGTGTGTGTGGGCTGTCTGTATGTGCTGACACAGCATTATCACCTCACTGCAGCTCATTTTCAAACTGACACAACTGGTTCTACCATCCATTCACCCTGGAGTAAAGAGACAGTCCACCAGCCAAACATCATGTAGCTATGCATTTCTTATATTTACATGTCCTGCAGTTGTAACCAAGTTTGCATGACTACACACTGTTTACTTTTCAAGCGAAACATTTTTTTTTTTTTTTTTTGGCAAAACGTAAAAAGATATGAAAGGCATTCTCACCTGAGTAGCACTACTTTTGGTCCATGGTAATAAACATTCAGAGACAAGGGGAGAGATGGTTGAATGACTAAGTTCAGGAAAAGGGTTTGGGACAGGGGAAGACGACGACTCCTCCTCTTCATTGCTCCTAAGAGACAAAACAGGGAGACAGAAAAAAAAAAAAGGAAAGACAAACTCAATGTGCTTTTGATTGGAAGCTAAGAATCCCAAAAATAGTTTGCATCTGCTGAAACTATAAGCAATCGAGTAATGGCAAAATGCCAAATACTGTATATCAAGCTAATTTTAGATGCATACTTTAAGTGTATTTCCAGCTGATGTAATGGTAAAGCCATAAAAAGTGTATCCATGCTACTTTGTGGTCACTTTAAGTACCACAGTGGTATAAGGTATACACAGCAGATACACACACACACACACACTGCATTCATGATACTTTGAGATAGAGTGAAACTAAAGTGGAAAATCAGGCTATAAATATAATAAAAACAGCAGCTCTATTGCCTTCTTTCTCTTGCTAGTGGATTAACTGTAGTTTTTATAAGTTTAAAACTGGTGGTTCTTCTGTTACCTCTGTCTCATGAACAGGACTGAGGAGACCAGTATAAATTAAGCAGGTGATAAAGAAACTGACATTCAAGGTAGAAACAATAGGCCGTCTCTGCTCGGACCCCTCCTGCTCTCAAGTGCTAGACGGCACACCCCACTCTAACAGACCTGTGATAAGAGCGGCCCCTCACTTCATCACTATAATGTAAAATCACTATAAGGGAAGCACACAGGGAATGTCAACTGCTGTTATCGATAGTAGGTTAGAGTATATATATCAAATTCCATAAGCATTCTGTGTATAATTGAGTACATACAGTGTACATAACATACTTTAAGCAGCGTCTGATGGTAAGTAGGACACATGACGGAGCTGTGTTCTTATGTGGAAGTAAGAGGCAGTGCTGGAATGATCACCTATAGTATAATAATCCATTATTGTCATGATAAGGTAAAATAGGTCAGATATGAGCACACTCCAGCAGCAGATGAGAAGGCCTCGGTTTGTTGAAAAGGTGCTTGCTCGCTTGTTCTTTGACTGGCGTTTTCTTTACTGCTCTGTAAACACAGCAGTTACTCAGTTACTAATTATCTCCCACAAACTAACAGGTGCTTGGTCTGATTCCAGCTCTTTAACTGCACTGTTGAAATAATACATTGCACTTCATTGACAGCTATGTTTGGGTCGAGCCAATTGTATTTACAGGTACAAAGTCTACAGTGCAGCTTTCACACAGACCTCTGTGTCTTGCTCCTGCAAATACAAAGAGTGTACTATTCTTCTGCAAGGTAGTAGGCAGGTAGTCATAGTAGAAATAACTTTTACTTTTAGTACACTGGGGTGAACTTAAGTAAGCTGTATAATCAGACTGTAGTGATTCATGGTTAAAAAGAAAAATGAGTCATACCTATTCCCTGTGCAGAGCGTTGTGCCGGTCTTCGGGGCATTTGGTGTCAGTAAAGGAGCTCTCAACGGGATGAGGGCTGGGCTGGAAAAGCCACTCACATTACCTCTGCCACTCTGAAAAATCTCTGCTTCCTCTCTGAGGCTTCTGGAAGTGTGTATTTCATCCAGTGTGTTATTCATATCACTCATGTGGGCTGGCTATATCCAAGGCATCATCTGGAGCAGAGGGAAGAGACGAGCTGTTGGACTGAAGCGCGTGCAGAGCACATTTAGAGCAAGCTGGCTGGCGGGGCTTCTCTGTTCACAGCACACACACACACACACACACACACATACACACACAAGTCTTACTTGCTCATCAGCTGCCCACAAGGCTGGCCCAGTGGGGCAAAACGATCCCTCCTACCCAAACATGATCCATGACAATAAAGATATTTTTAACGCAATGACTCCCAAAACAGCCATCATTGCTCAGCCTCCTCAAGTCTTTTGTAAATGTTGCTGCTTTAATTTCCCTTTTTTGTTTTAATATAGCTCCCTTTGCAACATGGAGGGCAGGAAATGTGCACACAAAGCACACTTACATAAAGGGGGTGTCTTTAGGGCTGTAATGAGTCTGGGAGGGCCGCCAGTACTATAAAACCAATGGTTCTTATTCACAGACTTCAAGCAGGGATCCAAATTGCACTTTAAACTGAGTACATTCACTGAAGGGAGCATGTGGCTGTACAGAGTGGTTTACTGTGGGCTGTGTCATTCGGTGACAGGCTCCATGCGGGGATGGTTGGATGATAACATCTTTGTGAAAGGTAATGTGTAACAGAGTTTGACCAGGAGAGGACTGCCAGCCAGGGATACAGACTAACAAGCAGCACAGGGTTAAAACAACACCTGACTGCATTAACAGATAAAAAACACAAAGTGATACAGCAGCTGAAATGTGATATTTATTTAAAAAATCATCACAAAATAGTAGAATGTATTTCATAATTTAAAAAATGTAGCATGTAGCTATTATTGTAAGCTCCTGAGACCCAGCAAGTAATAGTTTAGTTTTTACATTACATAATTGCATTGATTGGAAGCATCATGATGCAACAGTTTTTTTTTTTCAGTTATATTTTTTATTAGTTTTGTTTTGCACTGGACAGGATTTTTTATTTTTTTTTTTTTTAAGTAAAGCTGTGAAAATCTTGTTCCCTCCAGAGGACAAAAATGTATTGCTGGGTCTCAGGAGGATATGCATATTTGATTTATTGCCACTGAAAAAAAACCTTCAGGAAATGGTAATGAGACTGATCTACATTACCTGGGTTTATCTGTCTCTATTTCACTAATAGGCATGACACTTGACTAGTGTAACAATAACACAGGTCCACGTGGATTGGGTTACTTTCTTTTCTCACCAATATCACACATACTGTATTTATGAAAAATGGATTGGCAACAAAACAAAAACAGGCAACACATCTCTAAGAGCCTGAAAAATGTACCAGTGCCTCTAACAGGGTCAAAAATACAACCTGTCCTGTCAGTTTAATTTTCTTGAGTTTGATTCGGAGAGTCGGGAGCAGTTGGCGTTGGGCAGTGGCGGCAGACAAATGGCTCAGCTGAGGGTCTACACTGGACTGATACAGGGACAAAAAACCGCAGGCAGCATGAGAGGGCCAGAAATAACCCATAGCCTGGAAACATTCTTTTGGTATCAGTTGATGCAAATGCTAATTACACTGCCATAGGATAAATGAGTAATGTATTTTAAGGAGTAAAACACAGCATCTTACAGAACTGTGATATCTGTGAGCTTTTCAAAAAGTATAAATATATTTTTGTAGGCTTTAATAAATTAACTTTTGTATCACAGTAAACTAAAGGACCATGATTACCATGACCGTCTTCATTATATGTCCCCTTTTACATGTGTATTTTTCATGTGTTCACTGTAATATTGTGACAAAGATAGACAAACACAGACAAATAATATGCTACTAATTTTCTCATTTTTAACCCCTTGTAGACTATTGTCACAAATTAACTTCAGTATAAGTATAGTATAGATAAGTATAGTCAATTTGGAGCATTTCTGTTTTATTTGGATTGTTGACTACAAAAATTGAACAATAGTAGCATCAATAAAAATAATTTACATACCTAAGATTGTAAGATTTGTTTAAATACTATTATGACAATTATGCCTAATGTCACTAATTTGCATCATAACAATTGTAGCTGCTATATTCAAATTAACAATCTCCATTTAATTTAGGATCTGCATCACAGCAACACCATAATTTTTTTGCCTAAAACTGTGAATAAATGTAGGTGGTAAGAGGTTAAATGATGCATGGATACAAAACATAACATTGGTTAAACAGTACTTTTTTTTTAAATAACAAATCTACCTGTTTAGGCATACACTGCTGGTGTCTCTGACTGGAAAAGGATGCCACAGCTAAACCCTTCCCTTTCTTTGCTGAATGTTAGTTAATTGTGTTAGCACTTAAGGCAATGTTTTCTCTGTTATTCTCAAGTAAACATTCAGGTGAAAGCACTGAATCAGAGTGAGGCGGCATCTTCTATTTGTTCAGTGAATAGTATCTAAGCGGCTTACAAAAATGGGTCTTTCAGTCTTAAAAAAAAAAAAAACACTTAAAATTAAGTTAAGATAGTGCTGTCCAGATCAATTTCCTATATCTAATACAATTAAAAGATTATTATGTATGCCGTGTGTTTGCTGTATGTACTGAAGTACTGCAGCTGTTGGAAACTCCATGGAGAGAGTGGCTGGTAAACACTGCAGTGTCTTTACAAGCCTGATACACATGCCCATTCTTAATGTGGGACAGTGGCATTATGTAATTTCTAAGAATAATTTAACTATTCTGAGTTAGCCTAACTGCTGCTGCTGCAGTTTCTCCATGTGTCATTTCTGCCATGGTAAATGTTAAAAGGATGTGCACACATTGCCTTTCTAATATATACAAAAATATGCACTTATTATACTTAACTTTTATCATATTTTTGAAAACTTGATAGTTTTACTTTCTTTTGACCAAGCATCCAATGAAACTATTCTATTTTCTGCACTGGCAATCTTTGTCCTGTGACTACAAATGAAAGCAGAGTAAAAGAGCATTAAACTGGGTTTTCTGTGGTGCAAAATCAATGGTATATATCAGGGTAACAGATTAAATTATGTTGCACTGTTTTTCAGCATTTAACAGAATTACAGAAGTACTTTTTTTTTTCAATAATGCAAGATATTCATGTGCATTCATGTACATTAAATTGTCTAATTAGGGTTAACCTTGTAGTTTAACAAAGTTGAGCGTTACAAGTGGATATATCTTTACATGCGTCCTCCAAACATGAACTGCTGAGTTTCTTACAAAGTGTCATGGATCTGGGCTGGGATGATGGATAACAGCTGATGTCAATGTCAATTAAGCTTTAAGACTCTGAAGGGATGCACGACCTTTATGTGTTTTACTGGGTTACTTATCAGTGCAGCAGGTGACAGACATATTCGCATAAATCTCATAGGATTTGGGGGAACATAAAAACGCAGTGATTTTTCTTGAGGTTGAAGCAACAACAGACGCAGATCCGGAACACAGTCGTCGTTAAACGCCTTAAATCCATGAGGTGCAGTGTGCAAATGCGTGGAAGATGGCCAGTCCTTCCTGCTTCTTCCTCATCACACCGCACCCACTTCATCGTCTCCTGTTCGGCATTAAAAAAGCCAGATGCACCCCACACCTCCAGCTGTCCTTACCTTGTGCCTCTTGAAGCAGAGTTCAGTATGGGCTCCTCGTGCACAGCTCTTTCATTCCACTGCTCCAACGCCAACTGAACTCCAGCACGTGCTCTACAGGTGCTCTACAGTAACGTGCTTGCGTCACAAACCGTGCCGACGTTTTACCTGGATCTGGTTGAGAATGACAGGGTATATTCAACAGGATCCGATTTCATCCGCTCATGCAGGGGAAAAAAAAAAAAACCAAAACAGCCTGCATCATTTATGCAACAGCTGAAAGCACTTCCTTATATAACAGCACATATAGAATGATGAAAGCTTTATTCATTCCAACACTGCATGACAAAAGAACAGGAGAACTGTTCCTATCAGTGCATTTTTCTGCAAATAGCGTCATCAAAACTCTGAAACATTTAAATACAGATTCAACATATAGTGAACTTTAAAGTATTACAAGCCAGACTTTGTCCGTCCCACACATCCAGTATAGAAAGTAAATTTTCTGGATTAACTTAACAATATTACAACTCTGGAAATCTGATGAATAATTTATAGAAGTATTCTGTTGCTGCTCATGGTCATGACAATACTAATGCATTAAATGCAGGAGAATTAACACACAAAATAAAAGCACAAAAACAGACAATGATATCACTTATTGAAGTGTGAAGAAAAAAATACAGTAATTATTAATTATATACACTGCTGAAGACTACCAATGGAGGTAACACTAAGGACAGTTTTGCTTCTTTGTTGTGAACTGATACTGAAGAAGTCATAGTAGACAGGATATGCTCCTCCTGAAAGACAAAAAAGAAGTATGGTTAATGTATATGTCGGACTTAATACATAAGACACTGTTGCCCATAAAGTTGGAGTACTTTTGTTTTCAGACATATTCCTGTATTTATTCCTATTTATACTAGTGCCGTCAAACGATTAACATTTTTAATCAGATTAATCACAGGGTTGCTGTGGATTAATTTTGGTTAATCATGATTAAATATCATTCACTTTTAATCTATAATAATCACATTTCATTTTGTGTAAGCAAACAGCCTGAAGAAAGAAGGGAATATATGTACTTAACATGGTTATTAAAACACCTTCAACAGTTTCAACAAAACTTGAAACAACTGTTCCATCTTGGGGTTTTTTGTACTCATGTTTCCATCCAGAGGTCCAATGTGCTGTTTAGCTTCTTCAGTTTTTATTGATTGGTTCTGCTGACTGTCACTACCGGATCCATTGCCCATTCGCGCATGTGTGACAGTAAGTCTACTTGGACAAACTGACCCAAATGCTTTGCCAGAGATGTTCAGACTCATTCTGCGCTGCACATGGGTTAATTGCATTCAAATTTTTAATCAGATTAATCATGATGATGGATTAATCCATGTTAATGCGTTAATTTTGACAGCCCTTGTTTACACACAAAAGTAATCCCCTTTTGACCAGGTTCCAGAGTCCCAGTTACACTTTATCTATCTACAATAAATCACACTGTCATAATCATTTCATGAGAAGAAGTAGACATATTTTATTCCAACTTAATGTGCAACAGTGTCTATTGAATAGTAAATTCAAAATTTGTGGTGACTTTCTTTTACAGTAAACAGTACATACCATCAGAAGAATTAAAGTAGGTCTACACAGTGCTCTCTCCTTCCACTTGAACATTCCCACTGAAAGATGGTGGCTCACTCTCTTCTTCTTGTATTGTGGAGTCTTTGTCATGATGAACCTCTGTGGTTTCACTGTCCTATGATGCAAAAAACATTAATCACAAATACAGATAATTTATTATGTGCAGTCAACAAGATCCTAGTAATGTGTACTCTCTACTGTGTTACACTGTGTACACTGAAGCCAACAAAACCAAGCAGATCAAAACATTTAAATATTCTATCAGGATGTAAACACTGTTTGTACAGGTTAAGGAAAGGATTGAGTTACAGACACAGACTGACTAGAAATGTGAGTCTGGTGCAAGAATAAAGCACTAGAATTGACTACAACATGTTTGTGAGCATATGACACAGTATTTTACAACAAGAAACATACAATGATTATTTTTAATTTATAAAATCTGAACTGACTTACAAGTATTGTGTATGAAGGTCTGTTTTTTCCTACAACCTTCCACAGACATAAGATGTGTGTAGATTGTAAACAGCAAAATAGAAGATTCTAGTTCAGCCTTTAGTCACGACTTAAAGCTCTAGTGGCATCCCCTAAAGCCAAAAATTTGGCCTACTGAGATAAATAACACCACTGTCTCTACTGTGTGTAATATGCTGCAGAATGTTTGTTTTTTTTTTTTTTTAAGTTGGCAGAGTAGTAGTTTTTTGTTTAGTAGATGTTGTAATTGAACTGTGCCCTCTTTGTCTCTGTCACTGTAAATAAGACAACATACTGTAACCTCACTGATCCTCCATTTCAGATGAACAGCAGGAATAGTTCATTTATGGGGTAAAAACAACAAAAGCCAAAGTCTACTGGTTGTATTGTGTTAAAAAGTGGTTTTAAAAAAAAGCATTCCTATGTATCCTCCTGAGACCCAGGAAAGCAAAAGTTTTGGCTTTTTAAAATACTGAATAAGTGTTCTAATTAGAATCAGCATCATGCAATTTTTTTTCAGATATAATTAAATGTATCTATTTTTTCCTATGGAATGTCCTTTGCAGTGGACAGTGTTTCTTTTTTATGTATTTATTTTGAAGTAAAGCTGTGAAATTCTTGCTAAGGTGGGTCTCAAGAGGATATGAAACACTGGACTGCTTCAAGTCAAATGGTCACAGCAACTATCACAAAATATTCTAGTATTTGATAATATCATGTTACACTTGAATAACTCCCTGATGGCCATACTGTGATAGCAGTTACACATAACTTTCAAATCCACTAAAGCCATAACAGAGGGAGGGTTACCCAAGTCTTGTAATTCAATCATCTGTTTTGATCATCAGAGCAGAGTTTTCTATCAAAGCATCGGTGACTTAATTCAGACCTGAAAAAGAAGGCTATTAAAACTAACCTTGAACTCAGGCAGCCCTTTTGACTCTACGACTGGAGAACGTGCGACTGGAGAGAAGGGTGGTGACTTGGGTGACTGTGGAGCATGAGATAAGGACTGGCTTCTTTTAACAGCAGAGGACACAGCCTGGGCAAAGCGGGATGGGGTAGTGGGGGAAAAGGGCCTAGGGGCTGCAAAGCTCCTTAATTTTTCCAAGCTTAGCCCTAAAGTTGGTTCTCTAGATGGCAAACTACACTGCCTAGTTAATCGTGTGGAGGCTACATCCTTCTCATCCACTTTAGGGCTCAGCCTGACGTTAGCGGCCCCTGTTGTCTCCTCTGGACACTGCACAGGAGGTGGGAGAGGAGGGGGTGGTAACTTTGCTCTCTCTGCATTTCCTTGAGCCTCTTTCTGGCTGTAACTAGGACTGGCACTGAGACTTTTCTCTGCTGCTGAAGTTACATAATACCCAGGTGTTTTTTTGTGCTGTGGCAAGCGGAAAGAGCCAGGCTTAGGTTTAGTTGCGGGTGGAATTTTTATTTCCTTGACCTCAGCTGGTGAACCTGCTTGAGAAGCCTGAGTAGCTGTGGATGAAATCTCGTTGTCTGCTTGAGATAAACTTGTTGATGAATGAATGGACTCGGGTATACTTCCATTTACAGTGTGTTGGTTAGTAGTAGTGCTATTAGACATCACTAAGGCTTCCCTGGGTTTACTGCAGCTCAGAGAGTGCAGCTCACTTGTTTCCTTAGAGACATGTGTCTGCCCTATTGATGATGCATTCTCTTCTAGCTGAAGAGAACTAATATTGAGTTCCTCCTGAGGAGCAGCAGGCGGTGTCTCCAGTGTCAGTGCTACTTCAAAATATCTCAGCTTCTCCAGAGATTTTTGAGGCACGATAGTATATGTTGTCATCCCCACCTTGGGGATATAGTCCCTTGTCAGTTCGTTGGAAGGCTTAGGCTTTGGCTCAGTATCTGTGGCATAAAGAGAAGGAGTTTTTGTTGGGGGAGGGGCACATGGTGTTGCGTCTTGACATGATGATGTCTCTGAGGTGTGGGATAAGGCATGTTTGAAGTCAGAGGAACCCAGGTCCTCTGTCTCTGTGGCCATGTCTTTCTTTAAGCCGGATTCATAAGCAGTGGCATTTGATGAAGGAGGAACACTGTCCATGTGTTCTTGTGAAGACACAGGAAGTGACGGGAAATCTGTCTGCACTTCAGCATCCTCTCCAGTGGTATGTGATGTGCTGGTGGCCACTGGGTGGTCCAGCGTGTCAGTCTGCTCTCCCAGTGTTTCAGTGTTCACCTGAATAAACGTCTGTGCTTCTGCTTCCTGCATAACAGGCTGAGACAGTGACAGAGGGGGGGCACCGGGTACAGTACTGCCATTGACCTGCACATTTTCAACTGTAGACTCTTCACATATGCTCTGCTGGTCTACATTTTCAACAGGACACGGACCACTATCTGTAGAGGAAAGAAAATTTCAAACATCAGACATATATGTTGGTGTTTTTGAAAAGCAAAAACAAAACACAGTGAACCAGAAAAGCACTTGGAGAGCCCAGACCAAGGCAGATCAGCACCTCCCCCCATGCCATGATTAATTTACTCCTAAAATGACTTCCTGGACCTTGAAATCCTATACATAGCATTGGACTTGCATTAATATTATCTATATTGTGGAGTTATATGAATATGTTGAAACTGGCCCTATCTCGCAATGATAAAGAATCCTTCAAAAAATTCCTGGATCCAGACAGTGATCTGAATCACCACCAAAATCATTTGTTCTTTGTGCCAGTATCAACATTTCCTGAAAATTTCATCAAAATCCTTCCACAACTTTTTGAGTTATCTTGCTAACAGACAGACAAACAAATGAACAAACAAACAAACCCAGATGAAAACATAACCTCCTTGGTGGAGATAATGAATTATATTAGTAATTGATATGTTATGGCCATGCAGGCATATTTAAGTCAAGAACTAACTCACTTGTATCTGCAATTTCAGGTGAATCTGCACCAACAGTTGTCTCCACATCAACAACATTTGCAGAATCATTCACTGTGTTTTGCAGTTGGCTGTAAAAATCAAGCAAACAGAGGTATTTAAAGTTTTGCTAACACATTTTGAAAACATGACTCAGCTTGAAGATGTCTTAATAAATTTCGTACTTGCCATCTGAGGATAGATCACAAGACTGATCTTCCCCATTGCCCTCAAAAGACATTGTGCTCACTATCTCAGTATCTGGGGATGGGGAATGAAGTGAAACATCAGGTGACAAACTGATGTCCTCTCCCTCGGTATCAATAGCAGTTGCAGACTTTACTGAAGCATTTGCTTCCTCTTGTTCCATTATCTCCTCCAGTGTGTTAGCAGGAGCACTGCCTGTAAAAACGGTCACAATTATTATACATATTCACTATGTCTTATCTGGCTATGAAGTTATTTTTCTGACAGAAAAAGTGTGCACAGAACATATTGCAATTTTAATAGGATAAATCATATACATTTGGTACATTTATCTCAGTAATCATGGTTAGACACATTCAGTCTTTCCAATAAAGATGCCAGTTCTACTTAAAACAAGACAACTGTTACATATCATCCACTTTGGTTCTTAATTTATTATTTCAAAGTATCATATCACAGTGTTGTAGAGAGCAAAAAGAATATTCACAGTGATCTTTCTCTGTTTGCCTATAGCACTGGTCAAGTGAGGAAATAGCAAAGGAACAGATGTTTCATTGTGAGAAGTACAGTGGAAAAACTTCTACATTGTCAGTGACTGGAAGGCAATTGGTAAAGAAATCTGTCATCACGGGTGATATAGACTGTCTAGTAATTGGAATATTATAAGAAGAGAAAACTATTTCTGTGACACGAGAAACATAAACAAACTTTTTCTCACTTCCGATGCATAAAGACAACAGCAGACATCTTATGACAACAATAAAAAAAAACAAAAAACAAAACATGTGTCATTATGTAGCACTATACCACTCCTGAGCTTTAGCACTTTAATTATAGAAATGCTTATGGGATCTTGCAGACTTCTCAGAAATTCCTAGTTTAAACTCTTTTTGTATACAGGACTAGGTGGAGTTTCCCACTCAGGACAACACAGTGTAAGTCACATGTGTCTGGACAATCACAGGAAAGTATGTCAAAGGGACTTAATTATACAAACCAGGAAAAATGCCACAGAAATTTTGAAAAAGCTTTGACTTATATCAGAAATACACATATCTGAACTAGTAAAACTTAATTTCTAATTGAGTTCATATATTAATAAAGTGACAGCGGACTAAACAATCTGAAACTAATACAGTAGGACAATGTATAGATGGTACAGAGTCAGCAGGAAAAAAAAGAGGAAACAAAGAGGAAATGCAAACGATCAATGACAGTTCAATGAGTAATTTGGGGTTTTTTGTTTGTTTTTTTTAAAGCTCATTAACATATGCAATACAATTTCTGACCTCTATGCAGTTCTCATAACCCTGTATCCTGCAAGAAGACCCTAAACAGATCAAATCTTACTTGTAAATTTAAAATGAGACACTGCTCAATAATGACCACTAGGAGGCGCAAACGTCAAATGAAATAAAAACTGTAGAACAGACTTGAAGAGATGAGGCCAAAGTTCTCATTCAAAACATCACATCATAAACAACATTTTACTTCCAATCCAGCAGTGAATCCACCCACATGTGGCATAATAATTACCACAAAACAGATACAGATGTTAACAACAACATACCTTGGGAATGTTCATCTTGAGGAACTGTTTCAGGTACAACAACACTCGGGGAGGTCGGAGGTGGAGGGGCTTTACGTTTGGTTCTCTTCAGAGAGGACTCTGCTGAGGACCCACGGCTTAACCCAGCCATCTATACAGTAAAATACAAGTAAGTTATAGCAGTAACGACCAATGAGGTGTAGAGATGTCAGAGCTTCAGTCCATTCACCTGATCACTGTCCAGTTGGGCGTTAGGTTCAGAGCTGAGTCTCTGGCGAGGGCTGAGGTCAGTGGGGCAGCTCTGAGACACAAGAATCGGGGGTTGAGGTGCCCGTCTCTTCTTTGGCACATCAGTAGGGATTGTAGAAGAGCCGAGTGGAGATGAATGAGAGCTAGGCAAGGCCATGCTGAGGGGTCGAGGTTTGCTCACAAGCACTGGAGAAGCAGGGGCACTGGCTGTCATTGCCTTTAAAGAGTAAACATCCAATCAGAACTTGATAAGAGGTCTGTTCTCAAACAACACAGGAGCCATCAACCAATGGCAGACGAAAGTAAACAAACCTCCCTCTTAACTTTTGCATTTACCTTTTGATACCACTGCATCTTTGCATAATCAGTGCATGACAATGTGCTGCCTTACCTGTTCTGGTTTTTTCTTGCTTTTTCTAAACATGCTGAAGAGACCTTTGTTTTCTTTCTCTTTCTGAGTTTTATCTTTGCCAGGCGTGACTGATCCTTAAGAAAAAAAAAACAATGTACTGTAAGATACCATCTGTAGTAAATGTGATTTAAATGTTATCCTACAGTCTTGAAACTGAATTACCTGAATGTGTTGGAGAGGCTGGAAACACAGGAGAAGCAGGTTGTCCTAGAGAACATACAGAGAATTTAGAAAAATCCACCAGTAGCACACAATAAACTGACTTAACCTGAAAGTGTTCAACCACAAAATCTAATTTAAGAATACTTATTGATATATGGTGATATTCAAGGTTTCTGCACAGGAACTTACGTTTTGTGTCTCTTGCGTAAACTTCTCTTATCGCATAATCATTAAGAGAACTGGACAAGTCCAAAGGAGCCAGTGATTGGGCATCTCTCTGCAGAACTGTACTCTCCATTTCAAATTCACATTTTTCACAGATGGCTGGTAAGAGTTCGACCAGGGGAACTCGAGGATTGACTCTTAATATAGTTTTCTGTGTCTGCTTGTAGTTTATCACCATCCGAACAGTTGCCTGGAGTAATAGAGAAATATGGTGAATATATGTATGATCAAACTTGTTTAGACAACATAAACAGCATATAATAATAATAATAATAATGGTGGTTTTTCAGTGTAGTGTCTTAAGAGTTGAATTTACCTCCGGCATATGAGGACCTGTCTTCTTATTTTTATCTTCCCCTTTCGGTTTAATTATAATCTTCTGTGCATCCGATGTTCCTATGAGAGCATTGGGCTTGAGTTTGACATTGCTCCTGTTGGCGGTGACCAGTTCTAAAGTGTGGCTGGATGGGTTCAGGTGATACTTGGCACAAAGTGTCACTAACAGGTCCATTAGAGGTTTGCTTTAAGAAAAAAAGGACATACACTTAACATAAAGGTTTTGGTTAAATCAGTCATCCTGGCTTTGGTTTTACATAAGATCTACTCCTGAAACATAATGGCTCATTTGAATCCTCAAAATAACATTAAATATGTTTTGCACACAAAGATTTAGAAGGAGAAAACAAGGTAAAGAAATTGCATAATCCTTTAATATAGGAGTGGATCGTTTCTCAAGAAGCCAAAGTGTCAAAGATACATACGAAAGCATATTTGTGAACTGTGTGCATTGTGAGAAAGATAATGATATCTTAGGTAAACTCTGCTGATGGAAAATCTAAGCTGTGTGAATGAGTAGACTCACAGAAGGACACAAAGACCTTGTTCGAGAAAGTGTTAACATGAGGTATGCAGACATATAGTTGCAGAAAAAATTCTTAGACCACCCCTTGTTTTCTTCAGTTTCTTGGTCATTTTAATGCCTGGTCCAACTAAAGGTACATTTGTTTGGACAAATATAATGATAACAACAAAAACAGCTCATAAG
>JAPQRP010000016.1:27036973-27053913 GCA_037367295.1 Apogon hyalosoma | reverse complement strand
TAGGCATTCCATGTTTTCTTTTCTGTCTGTTTTAGTCACATGATACACACAGAGGTTAGTACTTGATTGCATAACCATTGCCTTTGATGACTTTTGATGGGTTAATAATTTTTTCAGTGATTGTATGTCCTAGTATTGGAGAGAAAGATCTGTATGTCTGCTTGAAAACTGCAGCAAAACACCTCAAGTCAATTCATCTTTGAATCGTTTAATGGCAAATTAATAACAGCAGCCCTTTTTGTACACAAATACGATGACAAATTCAGTTACTCCACCTATCTGACTCAGGGTCATTGGAACTGAAATCTATGACTTAATCTAATGTCAATGCCATGATGTGGTGTTCAAATGAAGAACAGAAAGTCTTGACGAGAAGAAACACGATTTACAGGACTTGACACATCATCATTACAAGAAGCTGATTTAGATTTTGGTCTGACTGTACCTGCCATGAACCGTGGTCATCTTCTCCACTCCACCAGGCAGAACCACAACCAGTGAGAGCTCTTTATCAATAAGATTCTCCTTCTGATCCATTTTTAATTCAGGGCTTCCGGGGTACCACTGGGAGAAACCTGGGGAATTCAGCTTGTTTAGTCCTGGTGGAGATGGGGCTTTACTTTTGGTTGACACCCTGTTGAGAGACACAAAAGTTGAAATAATTATTACAGTTCCTTCAGCAAATGGCCAACACTTGACAAATACAATAAAATGTCTCAATTTAAGAATGTCATTGAAATGATTTCTCTTTATAAGTATCAGTATAATCTGGTAGAAAAATCAAACTTGCATCAAAAGGCATAAAAGGAATCCTTTCTTCCTCAGATTTTAGAAAACCATGAGGCTATTAGATCAAAGAGCTCAAGTCCACTTTGGAAACAAGTCACAAGACAACCAAGTGGGTTCATTAAGCCTGAAGAAATGGCTGCGAATGGACAGACATGTGAGACAGACTGATAATAAGAAGCAGGACAGAGACCTCACTTGTTGTCACTGTCGACATTATGGTTTACACTAGCTTCATAGTTTTCATTAAAGAAATATACATCATGGTATATAATTTACTTTGCAGTAGTGGCAACATCCCACGTATTAATAAACATCTCTTGTTAGAATTCTTTCAAATACAACAAACTATACCACTTTTTCAGTTTATAAGTGCAGTTTTGAGTGTTTGTCTGGGTCTACCATGCTTGGAAATAGTCAACATAGTGTGGAAGAGGCCAACAGCAGTCATATGACTTTAACACACAGACGACTTAAGCTACACATACAAAAGCCACATGCAAATAATTTTGATAAAGCACTGATTAAATTCATTTAGACTGTTAGCTGAGTATCTTTTAGATTATCCTGCATTAAAGATCTGTGACTCTTTGAATGCTTTCTGCTGAACAGTGGAAAGCTGTGGACTGTAAACAAAACCATGTATGAATCTGAACAAGGTATTTATTATAGGTGTAAAAGATTAGCTATAGCACAATTGTGGAGCCATGGTCTGACGTAAGGGAAGTGTGCTCAAATTTAGACGTCTTGATTAGTTAGGCAATAAGCAAACATAGAAATCTGCAATGAAACAGCAGCTCTTTGACATTTTCCATTTGGCTTAAGCTGAAATGTGAGTAACTTGCCTTGTGATTTCTTGCCTGTTCTCTTAAAACCCTAAGCATGATTTATTTTATGTGACAGTTTAGTTAAAAGAGCTGCAGTGATGATAAAGAAACCAAAGAAACACAAGATAATTCACAAAAATCACACTATTATGTGTCAATGTCATCAAGTCATTCATTTGTGTGATGAATCAAGACCTCTTAAAGATTCAAAGTCAGCATTCACAGAACAGAAAAAGTGTGCTTTTGCAGACCCAGTGTTCTAAACTATAGCCTGTAAAGTCTCACGTGGGGCACTGCTTATTCAAACAGAGGAATCCGAGCAATGCAAGGTCATTGGCTCCACAGAGGCACGTCTAGCAAAAGATTATTAGTCTTGCTGTGGAGGCAGCTGTCCTTAAACTCTATGACATACATGAAAACACACACAAAAACACTTATACACATACCAATACTGTGATTCAGGGTTATTATATTCCTTAAATAGCTTAGTGGACCATGAAGTTGCTATTATGTACTTGTTGAAGTTAAGTAAAATTCCTTTTCACTGAGAATAAGATGCTAATTCCACCTGAGAAACCTCAAAATAAATGTTCAATTGAAGGGCATTAAATAATTCTGCAGCATTTTCCCATAATGCATCATTTCCCTAAAGACAACAGATGGGTAAAATTACTTGAAAGTGTCAGAAGTTCTAGTGTTAGCATTCAACTAATTCCAGGCAAAAATTACAGTCGGATAGTGGAAGATCAGTTGTGATATATAGACACATATCTGTTTAAGCCTGGAAGTAAAATGTTTTCATCCTACTCACAGATGCTCTGATACAGTAATGTTATTTAGGAAATACTGGGCTCACGCCAACACATTTTTCGTCATGTTCATATCCGCAACAAAAAGGTGTGTTTCAAGCACTTCATCAGGTGAAAAGACAGTAAGATAGTTACACAGTTAATTAATTTACACCTTTCCTTCCACGTTATGTAACAGTATCAGATGATAATGCTAAAAAGTAGCTAGCTAGTGAGCTAAGAATATGGACAACTGCTAGCATGTTAGCTGTTAGCTCAAACTGTTTCAAATACATTGTTGTAATATAAACACTGGTCCAAATAATATCTCTCCAGATTTTTAGCAAACATTGTTTGGCAATGATAGGCTTTTTTACATAAATTTCTTACATTTGTACAACCACAGCAGTATTAAAGTTTCCTGTGATGTCGGAAGAAAATGGCCACTGTGTGAATATGGTCACAAGGATTATGTTTACATGTGTGATGAGACAAAAGCATCCATTATAAAGCTCTAATGTGACAATTCACAATGCAAAGAAGAAAATAATAGTATAATAGGAATATTATTGTATATTCTACATTAAAAACTAAGCAAACGTGAACTTCGTTGTAATCTAATAACGACAAAATGCAGGTTGGCACAGCTGAACGTGAAAGAAAACAATGCAACTGAACAATAAAATGAAAAAGTCTTGGAGAAGTGTTCTGATAACATTGCAGCCATCCTAATATGAATTACACAAACATGCACTTGCAAATCTGGAGTGATATGGTCAGGAATTCATTCAGGAAGACATCCAGAAGAGAAATATGCATGAATTTGGTGACATCTACCTTGTGCAACCATGAGGTCAAACAACTCATTTATGGTCAACTGAATAATATAAAAGCAGCTAAATTATCAGTGTGATTCAGCAGACTCATATTGTCATAATTTAACTGTTGCAGTGTAACCACAGAACCTCTATGAGAAAGAAGCATGGATTAGGGTGTCTCCTAATTACTGTTTAATACTAAATGGGCAACCATAGCAGGATGTAGAGCAATAAAGACTTCATAAAGACATAAACACGAACACTGATACATACAATATCACTAATCACAGTTGAAATCCGTCAAATAGAGTATGACCATGAATGCATTGAATTCTCTGCACATCTGTCAATAGACAGAGTAGTTTAAACAGGCGTTCAGAGTGAGGTCTCTACTGGGTACAAAGTCCTGATTTCATGGTTCTGGGTGTTTATTTGGCAATGAGAATATAATCCTTTAACACTGTCTAAACTTTTTTCTACACATTTCACAACTGCTTTTAAGCTGGGGCTTAGAATCGGTGTATTAAGAGCCAATATTTGATTTTCAAGATAAAAAGATTGTATCATATATGTCCTATCCCAAATAGAATAGTTAAATTAGTATGGAAAAATGTTAATATAATAATAATAGCAGTACCACAGGTTCAGGGTCAGCCCTAGTTTATACAGCTGTGTCATCAGTAATTTTATCGAGACACCTCTAGCAGGTGACAGACATGGAGACACAGGCTGGTTTGTTTTTGCCATGCAGGCCTGTGTTTTTTCAGAGGCCCAGGATGTGTTGCTGAATGAGAAGAGACGTGTCGGTGCTTGACTGTGCTGATGCCTCATTCACAGGGTTTCCCTGGGAGGTCTGACAACTCACAAACAAGTCCATTCAATACCACATGACATGCTTGACAGACATGATCATAGAGTACCAGGAAATAGCAGACCTGTTGCCATTGTGCCATTTGTAGTGTGTCATAATATAGTAATCTTGTAAACTTAAGCAACACAAATAAATGGAGTGGAACAAATGTGTGTTGTGGCAATTAATATCAAAATCTAGTTATGATATTATGTTGAACACGGTATATTGGTTCAGCTGCAGCCATGAAGTGATTAGATTTTGTGAAATGGTTAATAGATGTTTTTCCTTGCACTTGATCTTGGGGTAAAATACCTGAAAGGGCTTGATTCTGTTTTTATTCAGATTTTTCTATGGATAAATCTCAAAATGACAAATAATATACAAACTCTTGTGAGTACAGTATCCAGATGCTACTTCTCATACACAGAATACCTCAAATACTTTTGTGCTGATGTGTAAAAGAGACAGAATTACCAAGGTGGAAAGAGAGAGGGGAAAATTTATACTGTATCTGTCTATTATAATCAGTAATAGAAAATGAAAAAATAATCGGAATATCAGCTGGAGTGACCCAGTTGAACAAAGGAATATCCAAATTCCCCACATTCCTCTGTACTTTGTTCCAGCTGGCATGATTTCCACCAGAAACAGCTCAATCACTTCTATGTATTTTTTCCACCCAATCAATTAAAGCCCCTTCAGGCAAAAGATGAGATGTTTAACTTGTACTAGTTGAAAGCAGCTGAGAGAAGGAAGCACAGCAAATTATTGTGGTGGAAATTTAACCTTCTTTAGAGGTTCTGTGAAGGTGAAGGATTAGCAAATATGCCTCCTGTGGTATGTTAGCAGCTGCTGTGTTGTAGTCTGGCCCCTTGGGGAATGGTGAGTTTATGTGCAAAGAAACAAACACGTTTTTTTAAAGAGGCCCTTTTGCACTGCCACATTTCCAGACAACACCCCAATTATTTTAAGTAACAAGAGGAACAGCTCTGTACTTGACCAAAACACTCACTCTGGTAGCATTACTTTACAAGGTAGTCATCTATGCTGTACAGGCTTCAACACGTCACAGTAAAGCAAGACACCCTCCTATTCAAGTCAAACACACACATCATCTAAAAGCCCGATAGAAAACACCCAAATACGCCAAAATATTTCAAGGACTTCTGCAACACTTTTAGAGGAAGTCACTGACGGTAACACTGTGCAACATCAAGATTATATTATTGACAGCAAGGATAAAGAAGCAGAAACTTGAAGAACAGGTGTGACAGACCTGCTTTTCCTCTCAGTTTGCCAACATCTCTTTCCACGCTCTTACCTCTTCGCCTTAGGTTGTCTCTGCTTAAATAATTTCCATTCTGCTGTATATCTCCCATGAGTAGTCACATAGACTAAACTGTATCAGAATCACTTCAAAGGGCCCACCTTATCGCCACGCCCAGCTCATGATGTCAGAAAAGTGTGTCCTCTACCTAAATCCCGTCAGCCCCCTTACAGCGTCTCTGAAAGCTGGAGCTCACAGTTTGTCGGGAGCACTCCCTTTAGTCTCATGGCAAAGGTAAGCAGCTTTGCCTCCCTGTGCAGACATGAACCTGTGGGTGGGGCCAGTGGAGCTACAGAACACTGAAGTAAAGTGCACCGTGTGAACTCTCACCACTGCAGTAAGCTAAATACGCCAAATTATCATGATTTGTTTTTAATCACAAGTAAGACTGTACTCTGCTCATGTCAGTGATGTGATGAGATTACCAAAGCAAAGAAAGACCGATCTCCACTACTGTTGTCTCACAGGGTTAAAAGTCTTCAAATCACTCCCACACTCCTAATTCAGTTAGCTCTCCAATGTTTGCTTTTCATTACAAAAAACACTGCCAACTTTCGAAACCACACCTTGCTTTTACAGAACTGAGTCACTACTAAATCATGTTAGAAGACTTGTCGGTTGAGCATTACGAAAATAAGAGTTTCATCCAAACAAAGGTGTGAACGCACATAGTTAGTTTCACTTCGTACCCACTGATGAGTCTTACACCGGGCCTGTAATTTAATTACTGGTGCCCTGCTTTATTCTCAGAAGAAGTTCAGATCAATTCAGACTAATAAGACAAGATGATTTAAGATAAAACGGTTTAACCTTACAGCATTATGCTGGAAAAGCTCTGAATACACAAACCAGCACTCATATTTATGAAAGACAGATGGCAACAGTGTTAGTAAAAGCTGTCAAAAGAGTCAGCACCTTACACTTAACAGATCCACCTAAGGATAACATTGGCTTTGGTCAATTTCTGGAGGGTTTTTTTTTTTTTTATTTCACAATCTAAAATGGGGAAAATGCATCAATTCCTAAATTTATATTTTTAACATATACATAAAAAAATCAGCATACGGTATATCTTTAGAATCATGATTAAAGTTTTTCCTCAATTAGTGATTTTCTGCTTATGCTGAACTCTATGACCCATGCTGTAATTTGTTGCAACTCTGTGATTCAGTGTTAATGGAATTATTTTGGCTGTTGAGAAATAAATTCATTTGACTCCCAACATGACATAATCGGTCAGTGCTATTTATCGGTACACTTTCACTTAAGTATGTGCAACCCTTTCTACAAACACATCACCAAATTCCATCACATGATAAGAAGCTAAGTGGTGAATGAGATCTTAGTGTGCAGCAGCAGCAGGCCAGAGGGTGGAGTTAAGGAGTTACACAGAAGGGGGGTGATCCCTGAGGAAAGATAAAACACAGGGCCAGAGCCACAGCTGGTAATTTGGTGAGAGGTCACTCACAGTAAACATAAGCTTTTTAAACAGGGTCTGGAAAGGCCATTACTTCATAAGCTGTGTGGGATGGAAAGAGATTAGGAAGAAAAAGAGCACGGGGACCCTATGAGAACTTCCACTTCCTATGTGTATCGTTTATTATTACAGGCAAAAACAAAAGCTTTTTCTCAGAGTATTTCCTAACTCTAGCCTGATAACTCTCAGAACGTACTAAGTACAGTTATCATTGTCCAATGTTCAAGAACCAATCCTGGGACATTATTAGCTTGCAGTATGCAATATCCATTTGTCATGATCCGGCTCATTTTCATTGTTATGGCTCCCTGTAGTGCCTCTTCTTTCACTATATCTAGTACGGAGTCGAATACTTCAGCAGAGCTACAATAAGCCACCAGGTTAGTATGTCTGCCGGCCAGTTAGGCTGTGAGATTTGAGATTATCAGGGCAATCTCTCTGTTCTCCACACAATGACATAACAGCGGTGGATATTCAAGCCTGTGAGCTGGGGTCTGCTACAGCACATTACCCTCACCTTATCTCAAAGCACTTAGACTATTTTCACTCCCTATTTTCCCAAAACAAACTTATATTTATGTGGAGAAGAATACACGGTATGGTAACTATCACCATGTGGTTACTTGACCAAGTGTGTCTTCTTTTTTTATGTGAGACCAGTGTTTAGGTAAAATATCTTGGTGAGAATGAAAGCGCCCCCTTTGACTCATAATTATAACTATCACACAGCATCCTTTCATTTGAAACAATGCCGCATTGTCTTCAGTGGGGCATCTTTCTAAGGCACACAGCATGCTTTCCCTCTTCCTGATCATATGGACTGAGGTCTCTAAGTATAGACTGTAGAATATACACACTGATCCTGTAAAAAGAATAGTGTACATATAAGTTAAGCATCCCAAGAGAGTTTCAGATTGAGTTGCACCAGTTCCATTTATAAAGTCATCAAGCAGACATTAGGGGACCAACAACTGACCTGACCTTTAATCCTAAGAGCAGGGCCTTTTGCACCTTTCATTCAGCTTTTTCGCTGACATTTTTCAAGTTGCCTAAGTATAGACTATATTACTACAAAAAGTCATGTGCGTTTCTGTTCCTCTGTGTATCCTTAGCATGAACCGTCTCAGTCAAAATGAACAAGTCAGAGGCAAAGTACTTAATGAAATTTTAGCAGAAATAGAAACAAATTCACCACATTTTAACACAGTGGGGCTCTGCTTTATATGTTTTCTTTCTGTGCATATATTATAACTCGGGCTGAAAGCTGCTTTTTGTTTGCATCAGGACACAGTTGACTGGATTGCTTCAGTATATAGAGGTAAATTACCGGTTTGATATTACGTCAAATCAAAGTAGGAGGTAAGGCCAACACACATCATTCAGTGAGATGGTGCCATCTAGAGAACAAATCTGAAGGTGTATAACTGTCATGTCATGCCTGCTTTGATGCCTCAACATGCACTTGAAGAAATCTAAATCTTACCGAGATAATTTTCACTTGTTCCGTTGGCAGATTTTTTGCTTGAATTAAGTAAAGAAAATCTTGAATTAAGCAAAAAAAAAAAAAAAATCTGCCAATGGAACAAGTGAAAATGAGCTTGGTAAGATTTCTTGAAATAAAATTTTCAAGCTCTATTGTCTTAAAATAAGTTCTTTACATCTCACTGAAAAGTTACTCTTTAGCTGATTTTGTCTTATTTTAAGTGTGATGAGATATTTTGACTATAAATGAGAAAAATACTCTTGGTAAGATTTAGATTTTTGCAGTTTGACTTCAAAATTGTACTTATCGTGTGCTAGTTGTTGCAAAGCTTGCCGAGGCCTCATAAAACAAACCTGTGGCCATCTAAATAGAAAATCTGAAGGTATATGACTCTTTATTTTCCATATCATTCCTGATTTACTGCCTTAAAATGGCTTTAATATTCTATTTATCATTTATAAATTGCTGAAAGACTTATTGAGGCCTCATAAAACAAACCTGTAGTAAATTCAACCAATGTCAGTCATGACAGGTTTGGCCTTTGCTATAAATATCTCATCTAAACAAGACAAACACTGATAATGAAGGTCAGATAGATCAAGGAAATTTGTTCCTTTGTCCCATGAAATATTTCAACCCTACTGGAGATAAGTTAGAAATTCTTATTGAGGGTATACAAAGAAGTGATTCATGTGAGGTCATTGTGAATGTTACACAGGCTGAGAGTAGGAGGTATCCAACTGTTATGCCCTGGAAGAGTGCACAACCGAAACAAAGAGAGGCCAAGACTTAGAGTCTGCACAGACACAATCAACACAATCAGCGCTGCTACTGTCGCTATTCAAACGGGCTGCTGTGATCGGCACATAGGAACAGTCCCTACTTTAGAAATACTGTACAATTTTTAATAATAATAACTAAGTATGAGTGTTTATCTTTTCAGAACAGCCCAGTGTTAAGTATTTGCTGGTATTTACGGTCACTGCGTTGGCTTCCATGTCGCAACAAAGACAACCCATTATTCCCTGTTCTTTGGATGTTCGCCATTTTTTCTGTTTTAGCCCTGTGAGGCAGAAAGCATCTATGAGACATCCCAGTATTCAGAGACAACGAGCTCATTCCCAAGGCAAGCTTGTTGAGACTTAATGCTCATTTTCCTTTTGCTTTATTACATCTTGTGGGTGTGCGTCGTTGAATGACCCTCTTTATCTGGCTTTTTGCAGAAGAAAATCTCAGTGGGTTTCTTAAGCAGCCTACTGTGGACACTGACGTGTTGTCTCTGAGAATAATTTAGAGAAGGAAACACTTTAATATGATTTAGGCCCTGTGAACTGTTTGACTCTTCTTTAGTGTAAACATTGTAAAAAAGCCTAATACTTGATCACGTGTGTAGTTGTTGTGTATTCACGGTCATCCTGTTTCAACTCACCATGCCCGCTCACTTCAAACACCATTATCAAAGTTTCACCACTCATTCTTGCCATAATTTCCAGCTCTGAATTCATGTGAGCAGCTGTGCCCTTGGACTGCCTGCATGTCGGGAAACAGCTGTGGGGATTCACAATACCTTAACTAATTCCACATTCAGCCTGAGGAAAGCCAGCCATGTGAGATCATGGTTTAAGGTGTGTCTAATTAGCAGGGCCAGCTCCAAGCAGCGCACGGTTAGACTGAGCAAGATTGAATGATCATGCTTTTTAAAGATGCATGGTTTTAACTAATACTACTTAAATGTACTGTGTATCTATTTAATCTTCTAAAGACTTTCCTTAAGTTAAATAATATATTGCACGTGTTTGCGAGTAACATCTCTGTCTGGAGAACAGCCCGGTCGTTCTGGCAGGGTCAGTAGTTGGAAAACAAACGTAGCATAGCTTTGGGGGTCACATGAAATCTTCACATATGACGGCACTAGAAAAGATGGTTAGATTTTCAACAGAAGTGCTTTATTGCCTTCAAATATAAAAAGCCACAAAAAAGGGGCTGAGACCATGTGCCTTTCCCCACACCCCAGCAAGCTTTTGGAAGATGGTGGTTTACTTTTCCAAATAATAGTCAAACCACAGAGAGATTTAGGTAGCCTGCTAGTGTCTTTTGCCAGGGAGTGTGGCTGTGCTCCCAGATTACACAATTCTTATTAAATAGGAATACAAGTCACACCAAGACTGTTTTCTTTGTATATGAAGTGCCTGAATACTACTTTTACTAAAGGAAAATTACACTATCCAGGGCAGGACTGGAAAATTTGCCTAGCTTCCATGGAGTACTCCAATGGAAAGTGCACGCATGGTATCAAACATTCAAACTCTCCATCTCACCTCTAATTTATTTCTCAAAAACTGAGCAAATCTCCTGTGAACGCCAAAGAAGTGAGTGGTGACTCTAAACGAAGTGAGATCTGGAAAGTCATTTTTCCCTTTTTAATGATTCCAACCACTGGAAGACAAGAAGCTGACATCATCTCAAAGTCCCTGAAGCAAAACTGATTGGAAATTCCATCATGTCATATAGTCACAGCACTTTTACTGTGAACGCCTGTGCGTAATGTAAAAGACACATCAGTATTTTATAGAATATCGGGTTCACGCACAGTGAAAGAATGATTTCCGCAAGAAAACCAATCATCAGGCTCATCTCGGGGACAGAGGAGGCAGAATGTTTTGCTTACAAAATACTTCCCATGACCTCTACATATGGTCAAGGCAATTTCTCAGTAAAAACTCTGAGAGCAGGAAATGAGTAGAGTTCAAAGGTTGAAACGTCTGCAACAACTCCAACTTCACTGATATATACTGAGTGAAAGGAATGTTAGTTTAAAGCTGGTTATTATATGATGGGTAATAGGCTTATACCTTAAACAGATCAGCTGGATAATAGATTTTATGTGATTTTTTTTTTTTTTTTTAAATTTTGTCTCCTGTGCAAATAATCACACAATGTGCCACATAATTAGGCTGAAAACTTACATTTTCAGTAGAATATTCAATCAGTTTTATTCTTTATTAAACATCAATAATATATAATTCTTAGATTTTAGGTCATTTCCTGAACTTTGATGGTAAAATAAGTCTTATAATTTTCTTTCCCTCACTAGTTTCTAGGGTTTCTGTTGTTTCTGGCAAATTAAATGTACACATAAGAGGATCCAAATGACAGTCCATGGTATACATACCTCATACCAGAGCGCCGTGGATGTGGCTGAGATCCATGATCATCCATGACTAAACTCATTTGTTTGACAAAATCCCTCGGACTAGTCAAAAACACACAAAAAGCACAATTCATTTTGGTAACAGCTCACATACTAAGGACTGAATTCGGACTTTCTCTTCTTTCAAGTCATGAAAACTGGCGAATACTGGATAATGGGCGAATCCCACATGAGGTCATCAGTTTTATGTACAGTGTTTTTTTTTCTGCTTTATACGAGAGACATGTCTGAAGAGTAAAACCATATATTAATCACTTCTTACCATAAATGCAACTGGTGGTCTGGACCGTCGTCAACTTCCATCAGCCTCCAAAAAGGTTAATTCTTGACCTCCACATACGGATTTTTGTTAGAATAAAAGACGCATATGTTCGCTTCAAATCCTGCGCCTTTTAACCCAAACCATTCCACTGGCGCATACTTCTCTCTCTTCTCCCTATAACCTACACTCAGTCACACACATCTAAATCATTTTTTCTCCAGACACCGTGGACAACTCTGCCAACTTTTCCCCGCACATCCACGCACCGCATCACAACACGGAGCAGCTGAAGTGGGGCGTCTCTCCTATTTACCTTCATTCTGATGGGGCGTTTGACGCTGCGTAATTGTGCCAAAGTTTGCAGCTTGGTTAAAACATGCAAAACGAGCCGCAAAACAACACGACATAACCATGCCTTGATGAAATAATTAAACTATTTCCACTCATTTGATGGAATATAAGAAAGAATGAGACGTCAGGTTTGTTGTTTTGCACTTCCTTTACGCTTTATTTGTCTGCAGCGACATCCTATGGCTGCTTTGGGAATCACTCAATAAATATTAAGACTAAAAAAAAAACAAAACAAAAAAAATCCTCTAATATCTTTTTGGCACAGAATATAATCTATGTTGAAATCCATCTTAAGTATGAAGATATCTAAATATTGCAACATTAATAATAAAAAAAATATTGGACTCTCAAAAGGCTTCCCACTGGTTTACTACACTGTTGCCCATACAGTTGGAATAACATATTTTTTTTCCTTTTGTACTGAAGTGATTGCAACAATGTTATTTATTCTTGATAAAGTGCAACTGAGACTCAATATGTAATCATTGCACAAGGTCAGAGGTGATTACTGATGTGTATTAACAGAAATATTGTTATAACAGCACAACAGTACATTGTGCTGTTCTTCTGTCTTAGGTTGTCTTGATTGTTGCTTTTTGTATTATTATTTATGTTTTACTTGTTCACATATATGTTACATTTCATTGCATGTTCAGGATAAATCACTAAAATTTAAAAGACAAATAGAAAGAGGAACGTGTGTGAAAACTAAATTATTCCAGCTTTAAGGGCAACAGTGTATTATTTACCTTTATCCCTAACATTTTTGTCTCTGTAGCTAGAAGTAAATTTTGTTTTATAGTTGTTTTGCCCTTTTAATTAAGTAAATCTTACAGGCATAGCCCAGTTTATACTATATGGACTAAAATATTGTGGCAATGAAAGTGGGAAGGGAATATTTCACTGTTTTATAGATGCACTATATGGACACAAGGACATGTCACACCTAGAGTTTGTAGGACTCCCAAAGCTGCACAAAATAGTATAAAAGCGCTAATGACCTTAGATTATTTTGTACAGTTTTGTGGAAAAAAGTGATTTTTTTTTACTATATGGTTTATAACTTTTATTCTATATTATATTTATTCAATAGTATGTGACAGCTAAGGTTAAACCAGTAGCAAATTAATTGTTTGTTTACACAACTTGACCAATACATCTGATTCTGGTTGCTGTTGTGTTGAAATAAACTGCCCATAAAGATGAAATGATTTTATTTTCAGTCACATTTTTACTTCCCATTTATACAAATATTGATCACCTTTGACCAGGTACAATAATTACATGCTGAGTAAAGCAAGAATACACAGTCACAATCATTGCATGAGAAGAGGTAAAAATATTTTATTTTAACTTTATGGGCAACAGTGTATTAATACAACAAACATGTTTATGCCACTTATTATCAATAATTATCATGATAAATGTCAAAAGACATTGTTTGAATGCTGATTTTTCTTCCTGAGGGAGAGTTAAAGAAAGCAAGTGTTTACTTGTAGTATTTGTGGTAAGAACAGAGACAATATTTGTGAAATCAAGAGATAAAATATGTAAAATGATTGTAATAAAAAAAATCTTCAGTTTTGTATATAAATCATATAAAAACCCCTGAAGCATTTTGTAATAGTTATAGATGGCAGTGTAAACAAAGTGTAACAAACTTAGCTCTAATGATGAAACAAAATATTTATTTAATGTTCTTATTGCAAATTATGTTATTATATGGTTTTGCAACCCAGCCCCGTTTGCAATGAAACACCTGAATTCAGTGTGTGCCAATATTTTGTCCATATTGTGCATATAAATGACTACAGACAGGTGACAAATTAAAGGAAAAACATAATGTTCTCAACAAATATTCATAACAAATTCTCCATATATAGGGTATGAGGGCTGAGTAAAAGCTTTGATGATTATGATAATGATCTGAAACATAAGTTACGGCCTTCAGTCGCCAGATCTCAACCCAGATGAACACCAACAGGATATTTTGGACTGATGAAGATATTAAACAAAACACCAAACTGAGAAAATATCTTAGCTGGATGGTGTTCATCTTTGTTTTTTTGTTTTTTTCATCTTAAAGTTATTGTAGCATCAGTGCAAAGGCACATTGTTGCTGTTGTAGCAGCACAATAAGACCCTTTCCTGTTTTTTTCCACAAGTTTCAAAGCTATTGTACTGTTAAATTGTGATGTTTCCTTTTTAACATCTGATACTATATTTTATTACGTTCTATTGGTGACACTAAAGTGGATTTTCCTTTCTGAACTAGAACCCGAACCTTAATACCCCCCCTCAAAAAAGGGGAGGCAAGGGGTATTGTTTTTGGTTCAGTTTGTTTGTTTGCTTGTTTGTTTGTTTGTTAACACTTTAGCAGCAAAACTATTGGTTGAATTCATACCAAACTGGGTTTATAGATTGCAAGTAACCCAGAATAGATGTGATTACATTTTAGGAAAAGTAGGTCAAAGTTAACATTTTTTATGAATTTTTAAAATATCCCCCCCCCCACCCACATACTTATAATGGCTGAAATGTGTCTATGCTGTCTATGTCTATGCTGACATCAGCATAGACATAGACATGATGACATCATCTGGATCAATGCCAAAATAAGCCTCAATACTTCTCTATTCTATTAATTTGTCACCTGTTTGTATGTAAATAACCCCATGTGTGCATTTTTTTCATGCAGGAGGTACAGTAGCAGAGACATTGGCATCTGCACAGTAAAACATCTCCACACCGTGTGAACACTCTTGAGGGAAAATGCCAGTCATGGTCAAACCAGTAATCATGACAAACAACCCAAGTATTATCAAAATACTAGGTATCAGGTTTTCACTCTGGAACCAGCGACCAGATGAGAGTTTGAGGAAGCACGCAGATGGGATGATGAAGATCAGAGGGATGGCACTCAGAGCTCCCTGGAAGTAGAAGACAGAAAAAGACCCAGATAAATGCACACATATATTTATACTATAGACAATTTCATGCATAGATACAGGCCAAATGCGAAGATATGACTTACATTCAACTCCAAAACAATTCCCAGACAGTCATAGGCCAAAGATATCGATGTGCACAGTGTAATAATGAGCATGGTTATGGCCACGTGTTCAGCTTTTGAGAGATTCCTGTTGCAAAAAACATTGGACAGCACCTAAAAAAAGAGAAAATATACATATATAAAAAATGGGTCCCTATGTAAATGTTTTGACTGCTTGCACGTCGAAAGTAAGATTTTAGCTCTGTATTTGAAATTTGAGATCAAGTCTCACAGAAGCACATACATTTTATAAATAACTACCAAAAAGCCACTACAGGTTGTTGCAAAATTGAAAAAATAACTCAGCAGGAGTACAGTAACTGGGTATTATTTTGCCAACTATTCTTTTTATTCATTTTGACACAAGCCACTTCTTAGACCTTCAGAATACCACTTTTCCTCACATATGTAAATGTTTAACCAAGTATAATTCTGAGGTTGACAAATGGAAGAGCACTACTTACCTCTCGTGTAACAAAACACTCCAATGGAAATGTGGTTATTATGCTGAGGCCAAAACAGAAGCGACCGAATGTTGCCAGGTTATCATTCCGGCAGTAGTTCTCAAATACGTCTCCTAAAAAGCAAATATAGATGTATAATAAATAAAAGCGTTGTGAGAAAAATAAGTGGCATATTGTGGTTTAATACCCTCTGCATCACAGGCGTTGATACCTTGGGTGTAGCCAGTGAAGGTGGAATATCCAGCGACAGCAAATACAGCACTGATTATTAGCGCAGAACCGACAGAAACGTGGGTAACCCGTGACCAGTTAGCCAGTGTAGGCTGCTGCAGGGATCCATAAATGAGAAAGCTGTTGTGGTGACATATGAAGGCTGAGGACACACAGGGACACAAGACAATACTTCAATAATACAGTTCCATTATGCTGCAAAAAAAAAACTGAAAAATAAAAACATACTTCAAACACTTTTTAAGATATTAAATACAACAGCCCTAAAATGTAGGTCATCAATACCATAAATACATGTGCTATATGGACAAAAGGATGTATTGAATTCAGAAAAACTAATTATAACAAATATGATTGCAATAAACATTTTTATTTAATCAAACCTCAAGATTTATGACATATTTGGCATGTTCTACCATAAATAATCATTTCAAACTACAAGTAACTGTCTGGAAAAAATATAAAAGAAGCACTGTTTTTACATTTATTCTGACAATAATTTATATTATAATTTTTATCATGTTAGTATTTCAAATCAGGTGTGATGTGTTCTGATATTTTTGTCCATATAATGTACCTATAAAACAATGGAACATTCACTGTATATTATCCTTATATATACTATCCTCATAACATAATAGACCTGGTGATAAAATGTGTATTTAGTCCACTATAATACTGTGAAACTCTGAAATATACCCTTGTTAGCTCTGTATATTTTGTAGTGAATCCACTTTCCTGCATAGTCTCATCTCTAGCAGTAGTGTCTATTACTATAAATCAGTGTTTTTCAACCTTGGGGTCGGCACCCCATGTGGGGTCGCCTGAAATTTCTAGTAATTCGAAAAAAATAAAATCTTACTAATAAAAAGTATATGGTGGGTTGACAGAGACAATCACAATCCATAAAAGACATGGCAAACTGTGAAGCTGAAACTGAAGCACCGTGGTACTGTTTATCTGTCAAATGTTCATTGTGGTCAGTTTCAGATGCTGCAGCTCTTTCATAA
>JAPQRP010000016.1:27024476-27036873 GCA_037367295.1 Apogon hyalosoma | reverse complement strand
TCCTGACCAAGGAAAATCAAATTCTCCCTTTGTGCAGTAATCTACACCTGGCTTTTCTGCCTCCGTCCATAATAATAGACATTATGTTGACTAAATGTCATCTAAAGTTAACGTTTATTTGCAACATGGTAGAGCAAACTATTACATGAACAAAAACAAATTAATTTTAGCAGAAAAAAGTCTCTGTTTTGAATGTCTGGGGTGGCCAGAAATTTGTGATGTTAAAATGGGGTCACGAGCCAAAAAAGGTTGAGAACCACTGCTATAAATACAGTTAAAATTCCTTTTCAACCATATCTGAGCTGGTGGAGGAGTCTCATATTTGAAATGTGTTGGAGTAATTTAGCCCAAGCATATTTAGACATTCAGCAGCGTACTGTACAATCAAATATTGTAAAGTAGCTTCAGTCATCCTATCTTTCAACCATCCATTATGTCGAACATGCACTTTATGGAAACTGTGACAGTGACAGTTTGGGGCTTTTTCCTTATGATGGAGTTTGCATCATGTAGAATAACTCACCAAAAGACATCACGCCAACCGCCTGAATTGCATTCCATTTTGCAAATGCCCACGCGTTCTCTGTTGGGTTTCTACGGAGTGATCATCATTGTCAGAGAAAAATAAAGCCCTGATCAGGTTTCCCAAATTCACTCACAAGGACATGGAACTTAAAACCTAAACAGAATAGGCAGTCATACATTTGCGGTCCAAGGGTCGCTGCTCTGATGATTACGATGATGAGGATGGTTAGTGTCAGCGCCATTGACAGGAAGGAAACCTAGCAACACACACAGATGTTTTACAGCAGCTTTCAAATCAGTAAAATACACATTAATAAATACGCTCACCTTCCCAAGTTTCTCCACATTTCGATAAAGTGAAAGCGGTAGCGTGAAGACAATGGTTGACATCAAGATTACAAAGTGACGCTCTGCGAGTATGTGGCCAGGGCCAACTGCAAACAGGATATTTGACAGCACAGAAATAAACATATATGTTTATCACCTTAAACATTGGGATAATCTGTTAATTTTGGATTTTATTTAAAAGTCTTTGCAGCGTACCTCCTGGTATTCTCTGAAATACTTTGGTCAGTGTGTCACCAGTTGTGATGTTGTAACTAATCATAGCTGAAGGACAAAACAGAAGTGAGGCTTGTCTCTACTGTTCATTTACTGCAGTGTAATATAGCACTAAATTCAAACAGAATTCACATACACTGCCAGGGCAAAAAAAAAAAAAAAAAGTTTACATCTGGATTTAACTAAGCGAATAGTTCAGATCCTTCCATGGGTTAATTACTGCAGTGGTTAATATGTTCCAGCTGTAACAGGTTATTTAACTCAAACTAATACAGTGAGTAGCTTCTCATTTCTTAAACAACCATCAGTTTGATAGAGAGAATAAAAACTGGATGATGCCAGGAACCATCAGGCTCACTGGGCCTATTAAAGGGTTGTTCAGGGAGCATGAGACATCATTTTCACACATGGATTGGCCACCACAGAACCCAGACCTGAACCCCACTGAGAATATTCCCGATGTGATGAAGAGGAATTTACACAGCATTAGGACTGTTCATCATCAAAACAAGATCTTGGTGAAAAATGAACACGACTATGGATGTAAAAATGTTATTTATAGTTATTTATAGTAACACTGCATAAGCATTATGTGTGGCGTAAACCATGAAAATATGCTCTGTCATCAAAACTAAAGATGGTTCAATTAAATATTATATGTGGGACTTTTTTTCCCAGGCAGAGTATGTTCAAATGCAACACAAAGACAAGTAGGAAAAACAGAATTTGCACATTTTAAGGTAAACAGACACATATAATAACATAATATGCTAGTTCTAATATATGTGACATGATATGTGTGTAGTGCAAAACTAGTCAAATGTACTGGATAGCATCACATTAGTAATAAAATGTACATTAAATAATTTCGCTGAGTGTGTAATTGAGTGAATAGTGTGAAGAACCAGACTGAAATGAAGCTATACCAGAGCAGAAATTCAACAAACTCACCAATGAAAGGATAAAGGAACTGCAGTCCAGACAAAATCAAGAATCCAGGGAAACCAAATGTGCTCTGCACCAGAGCCTGATAGCTGTTTGTCCCTGACAGGTTGCCTCCTTTAATCAGTAATATGATTGAGTAATCTGTCATGAGATGAGAGTATGAGCATTATTTATTTTAATCAGTTCGTACAACCTTTTAAAATGAGCTTATACTTACAGGGTACTTACCTGTGATGACACCTACCACTATCAAAAGCAGAAGACCAAATGGGAGCCCTGCCTGGTTTAAAGCATACGGTAAACCTAGGTTTTTAAACAGAGAAAGAGTTGGATTTTAGCTGGAGAATTTACATAGAGAATATAGAAGTTACCAAGTCAATGTAAAACACTTACTAAGATGTAAGATTATAATACTAAGACATGGATTCATGACATTTGGAAATGCTAGCATTAATCAAATACCTCTCTTTTTTTCCCCTTCACAACTAATAATTAAATTTATTTTTACTTTTGCCTTAAATATAGTTAAGGATAATGACGCCTCTTATTCACAATCAACAAAAATAATGTAGTCGAGATAGAATGCAATGAATTTTCTTTGTATGGATGGCATGCATTCTGTTCAGTTCATTTCTACAGATGATGGAATTTCCGAAAAGGTACATGTCATAGACTGTTAATGAAGCAGAGAAAGAAAATGGGGAGAAAACAATCAGCTGATAAATTTGTCTATAAGGTTCAAAAATTGTGGTGTGGTATGTTTACTTGACTCAGAAATACTTTAAACAATAAACTGTGACTGATTTTTTTTTTTTTATAACAATAATTTTGTTAGATAACCTAATAATAGATAAGAAACTTATACAAAGTTGAATATTGTAACTATATGTGTGTGCAGGTGGTTTAGGGTATAGTGTTAAATCAAAACACAAAACAGCCTTATGTAAATCCATCCACTACATGAGTAAGGTGCAGAATGACTCAGACTTTTTTGAGGCTGAAAGCGTTAAAGGGGAGTATTGGGGTCAACAGGCGCTAGTCATATGATATGAAAGGTTTACCACTGCAGGGTTTGAATCGGATGAAAGCGTCTCTTTATACTCTGACAAAAATGTGCAAATAACTTGTTATTCAGTCTTCTCACAATCAACAGATTAAGACCCAGGAGTTGATTTGTCATTGATCTGAACTCCAGAAACTCACATGGGTATATTTAAGCGACACTGATTTTTTTTTTTTTTTTTTTTTTGCTTCGAAATATTGATTCTCTGTTAAGAATACTCAAGCATACCTATTATCCCGGATCCAATGATGGAATTAATAAAATTAAAAGACGCAGAAATCGTTGAACTTCTCGACTCTCCAGCAGGTGCCTCACTCACTTTTTGGGAAGAAATCAATATTGTCCCTTCTTCATTATTTTGCTGTGGGAAAACACACAAATATATCGATAAAGGTAACACAATCCCTGATTTAAATACAACTTTAACGCACCTCCAACCCACCTGCTGAGCCATTGTGCGCAAAGATTTGGTTCCACTTTGTCCAGTTCTGCTGGGGTTAACTCTCACATATCTGACGGGTCTGAATTAGGAAAGGTTTTTGAGGAGTGTGTAATGAATTTAACTCGATTATTGCTATTGAAGAAAACTGCAACAGCGCCCCTAGTCGTGGAAACAAGAGAAACCAAACTGAGCTGGAGCGTAACGTGACGCACGGCTGTGGTTCACGCCGCTTTCTCCCACACCCTGACCCTGTTATGTTGATGATTTTTAAATTATCATTTCCGGAAAATATCTTTGTCCTATTGACATTTAATGCCGAAAGGATACACGTGGGAAGAAAAATAGGAATCAGCGGATTAGTATGAGGGATTATATTTGAAGCTGTCAAAAAGAACCCTTTGTTCATGGTTGGAAACTGTGACGAGAATGTAAAGCGGAAATCTGGAGTATAAACTAAGACAGAATCTGTATCTAAACTAGGCGACTTTATTATTTAGCTGTATTTGCACTTAAATAATAAATAATTCACGACATTTACATGGCAACAACTACACGTACTATTGTAATCCCTTTTTCACGCTTTATTATAAATTATTAATATGGAAATCCCACATGTACCAAACATTTGTCTGTTTTCTGTAAATTCCCAAAACTTTTCAGATACTTGCACTTCCAAAGTAAGCTATTGCAAACGTCTGTGAGGCTGTTTTTTTTTTTTTTAACCACCAGGTGGCATCCGACGGCATCAACGTGAGTTTTTCCAATGAAATCACAGCCAACTTTCTGAAACTTTTTTTTTTTTGTAGAAAACATTAATAAACAGCATCCAACACATCCATATTTATTCTGTCTATAATCCCGTTTTAAAGGAAGTGTGTACGTATTCTGGTCATATTTGTAAGAAATTAACATACGATTAAATCCTTGCCAGATAATACACACATGACTTTTTTTTTAAGCTTTTCTCACTGGTTCTGCGTCCTCCGCATAAACACACAACACGTTAGGTTTCCATGAATTTAGGTGACATAGACTTCATTCATTTCCTGGATACACCATGCCTAACCCTGCCCCTGACCGTAAAGCTCTAACTCAAATCATCTCTTAACCCTCATCTCAATTATTGATGTTATCAAGACGTGTTTTTTTTATTTTTTTTTATTCCCTAATGATAATGGAAACAGATTAACCCCTCATAACGCAATAAATGCTCAGCCCACACTGACACACAGCTGAAAAAAAAAATTGAGTTGTGGTTAAAGCTTTTAATTTTTAATTCCGTTCAAATTGTAACCATTTGGATTCCTGACAATTACGCACGATGCCACAATATTATCCGGACAGCCATCCTGGCATCCCTGCCCTCATTTGGTACCTTGGAACATCCGGAAGCGCAGCGCACAGTGCTCAGTGCCGCACGGAGGGGCGGATGAAACACTGCGAACAAACTATCAGGCTTTTCCTGTTGAAGTCGTGGAAATTACCAGAGAAGCGAGAAATCACCTTAAGCGCACGGAAAGTTTGTGTATAAACATTTTCTTCACTGTGAAGCTTTACAACGACATTTTCCTCCTGCGTTCACCTGTCGAAGACAGAAAACTGATGGTGAGTTGTCTGTTATGTGCAGTGACAAGTTAGATCCTGCACTGGAAATACTTTTCCTCACAACAAATTAAGCTTAAATGAGAAGATCATGGTGTATTTTCTGGAAATAATTTCTGTAACTCAGTAGTGGAAGAAAAGAAAGAAAAAAACCCTTTAATTTCTGAGTTTCAGCATCTGTGTCTTTGGTAGAAAGTATCTTTCGATTGTTTTTAACGTTCAGAAAGAGGTTTTTATTTAACAGATTGTGCCTGAGAGCATTCACACTAGATAATATGATACATCCTTTATATATAAAGTCTGTTCTGATTTTTTTTTTTTTTTTTTTAATGTTACCTCTGAGGATGCTCCAATAGTGAAAACCCACTGTGGAAAATAAGTGATTCATCTTGTTTAGCTTATTGACAAAGATCTGAGTGCAAACATGGGTTACCATATATTACAGCTGTTAATGGGCATGGCAGTAATTATTAGCCCACACTCCAGTTTAGAGGACTTCCTGCCTGCATGACTGTCAACATCACTATTAGATTGCTGTCAATTAGAGATTAGACTGCTCTGTTTGCTTCCAGCATGTTCAGTCTGTACTGTGTTGCCTGCCAGTTTGTACATTTAAAGCAAATACATGCCAGAGACCTATTTTACCAGCACCTCATCACCAGCTGTTTTGCCAACGCCCCGAATGAGGACAATCTAATCCAGTAGTCTGTAGGAGGCAGCAGCAAGCATTTCATGTGAGCACTTAGAGCTGTGAGTGTGTTTGTCCCTGAGGAGTCTGTAATGACTGCACTGTGATCACTTAGTTTGCAGGTATGTTTTAGCCGAAAAGGAACGTGCATCATACTCCGTCCATGTATGTCTACTTACACATGTCATGTCAACTGTCTATAATTACACTTAATCACTTCAGGGACAAACAGAACAGTTCATACGTTTGTCAAAGTTTACCTCAAAGTAGTTTTTGTTGTCAGCAATAAACTTTTAGCCCCACAGACAGAAGCTGTGACAGAGCAAATTGATGAAATCTCCTCTGTTGTACTGATGTTAGTCTTCCTTCATGATGTAATGTGTGTGCTTGTGTTTGTTTAAATACAATAACTGTTTGTAGATGAAGGATCTAGTTTGTTATCATCATGTTATGATAATCTGTTTTATAATGTGGACAAAATGCTGTCTCAAGTTGTATGACACTACTAACATAATGCTGTGGTTAAAAACACCACCTCACGCCTTACATTACAGATATGTACAGCTTTTCAATATATCTCTAAACTTAATGTTCAGGCAAAATGTAATTTTTGTAAATGCACTGTAAAAGATGACCATAAAATTAACACCAAAAAGTTGTAAAATTGCAACATAAAAAACTGTAAGTGAAAATACAATGCAAAGTTGTTTGAAAAGATTTTTGTGTTAACAATTAAATCAAACATAGCTATAGTTTTACAGGAAGAGTATGTTAACAAAACCAGATTTGTGTGTAGAAATGATGTATTTCTATTGTTTTGAGAAAGTAAACTGTAAATTAAAAAACAGTGTGGTGCCAGTTAAATTGCAAGACCACAATGTTGAAATAACAGCCTATTAGCTTTTTCTAAAAAATAAATAAATAAATAAATACGCTATAAAAAAGTAAACATTTAACATTTTAAACATGTAAGTTAAGGGGTGGCTATGGTTCAGTTGGTAGAGCGGGTCGTCCAATGACCAAGGGGTCGACACTTCGAATCCTGGCTCCGACCGTCCACATGTTGAAGTGTCCTTGCAAGACACTGAACCCTAAATCGCTCCCAGTAGGTCCTGGTGGCTTTGTAAAGCACTTTGGGCACCATGAGGGTGTATAAAATGCACTATGTAAATGCAGTCCATTTACCATTGAAATCCAGTGTTTAAAATGTTAAATCTACATGTTACTCTGTAAAATATGTTTATGGTTTGATGTGTTTTTTTAGTATTGTTCTGGTAACCACGGCTGCCAGGTTTTTTGGTTTTTTTTGCCGTAAAAACAATGGGATTTTTTTTACAGTGTGGTAGAGGAGTTAAGACATATCATTTCCTCATAACACCTGTTTTAGTTCGATGCTGCATTGAATCTATTTGTTTGTCTAAAAGCAACAGATTTCCAGATTTGTCACATGTCATCATTTACTTTATCTAAGTAGCAAGAAGTATTTTGAGGTCAATAAAATGTATTTTTGTTTGAGTAATGTACATTAAATATTCAAGCTGAGCTTCCCCTTGACAGTGTTAGATGTTTTGTATCATCATAGGTGAATCAGGTGGACCAAGGCCAAGGTCAGTCATCACTTACAGATTATCAGCGGGACAGAGTTAAATAGAAAATGAATGGCAAATATTACACTTGTATTATATCATATTATATCGTATCGTATATCGTGTTTGTATATCGTGTTAGAGAAACATGCTTGTTCTTTTTGGGTTACCACAAGGTCATGATGCTGACAGGCTGGAGATAAACTGAAGTGGATCTGTTTGAAGGTTCAGAGTGGCAGCTCATATCTCAAGTTGTTTGTAATGAGTTGAGAGGAAGAGAATGACACATACTTCTGTAAAGGTTAGTCACTGTTTGTTGACCTTCATTGGTATTTCATACCAAGACTGATTATATATTTGTCTGATGTGTGATAGTTAAACTTTTTCTTTGGCTTTGTTGTTCTTCAGTTGTTCGTTTGTCCCATTAAATCAAGACTGTGTTGATTTCCTCTGTGTACTTATATGGATGATCACATACAGTTTATTTAGAAAAAGAATGGGCTCAGTACATATTGTACCATACCTTTATCCTGCAAATCAAAAGAAGGTTCTCTATTGCAAAGGGCCACACCTTTTACTATTTACTATGTAAGTGATCAATATATTTTATGTACACAACACAGCGTACCGGTAATATGTTTTTATTTGTGTAGATGAGTCAAGAACAAAATGTTTTGTGAAGAGGGAAGAATATTTGAAGCATAAAGCACCGTTCACCAAAATACATGCAGAGCTAGCAAATGTGTCCTATTATTTTCACTCATCTATAAAAACTTGTGAAATTTCATGAAGCGTATTAACCACCATTTTGTGTGCACTGGTACTGGCATAGGTGTGAATTACTGTAAATGGCTTGTTTTGTTCTCTAACGTAATGTTAGATGCAGATCCATGTAATGGAAAATGTGCATAAATGAGAGCCCAGCCTGCCTCTTTCTGCCCAGACAAACCAGCACCGCTCAGACACGTGCTAATGATCTCTATAGCCATGTGATGTTCATGCACCATATTGATCCGAATATTTTTCATAAACATTATTTAATGTAACAATAACTTAAAATGTATAACAGTGAGATTCAATTTTAGATTAGGGTCAATATACTGTGTTTAATCTTTTATCTCTGTTGTTACCTCTGTCTTTTTCTTTTCATAATGGTTAAGCTCTTAGGATTTTAAATATATTTAGTTTTTATGTTGTCACTATTACATGCCACATGTAAAATCCAGTGCTTTGGGCAGTTGATTGACCAGTATGTTACTGATTGATTTCTTGCATCACAGCACAAAATGTGGAAGTATTGTATTACACAGTTACATTTAGATCAAACAAGGGCTTTCTATGGCAGGACACCATGGAGATGCAGTGCAGTCTGTAGTGCATTCATATTTAATACTGCATAGTTCTGCCTAACACATCATACCAGGCCTATTAGTAGGATGAATCTATTCCACCCACCGCTCTGGCTCCGAGGGAAAAGTGGACTCTGCAGTTTGAAGGATGGAACCGAGGAGCATGAATTTCACCTGGAATTGATCATTGTCATGTCAAATCTTAATTTTATCTACAGAAGGGTGGATAATTAGATCTAATTTTACCATAGCTGTCTGGAATTTATGTGTATGACAGTCATCTCTGGTCTCATTATAGCCTGCCACTTCCTGAGCTGATCTCTGACCAAAGAGCTAAACCACACCCAACTCTTCTCTGTAGACATTAGTGCTAATCTGACAGTGGAAATTTGTTGCCAGAAACACAGGTTTCATTACTTTCATCATTACTCATTAATCATGAATCTTTCAGTCATTCATTTTCATAACAAGAACTCTGCATTTTAAAACTTTCTAAACCTCTAATGAGGCTCTTCATCTAATCTGATTCTCAGGAGTTTATGTTGGAGATCAGCTGTTCACTCTGAAGGTGCAGGATGAAAAGATGGAACAGTTGCTTGTACCACCAGGACCAGATAGTTTCCGCCGCTTTAGTCGTGAGTCCCTCACTGCCATTGAGAGACGAATTGCAGAGGAGAATGCCAAGAAGCCAAAGGGGGAGAAAAAGAGAAGCAAAGGTGATAATGACCTTAAGCCGAGCTGTGACCTGGAGGCAGGCAAATCCCTCCCCCTTTTGTACGGGGACATTCCTACAGGAATGGTGTCGACGCCACTGGAGGACCTGGATCCATACTACAGTAATCAGAAAGTATGTTTGTCTGATTTCACTCTTGAGCATGAGTCCTAAAGATTGGATGGAGACCTGAACATGAAATTGCAATAAATCTCATAGAGTAGAGTCCAGTAATTTTGACAGGAAAACATATTTCACTTGTAACTGCAGTGGGTCAGTATTCATCACCTGATCTAAAGACCAAAGAGTTGAAAAATGACCTTGCACAGTCATATTGGATTGATCATATAAGGTCATAAGCATTATTTTGGTTTACGAAAGCGCTATCCTTTCTGATGTTCCCCACAGGACTTAACTTAGGTAAACATATAAGCAGTGGTCAATGGAGAGAGACAAATACATTTTTGTTCTGTATGAATTCTGCCACCATTTACATATATGTTTGTCAACATAAAACGTAATTTTAGGAGCCAAGAAAGTCATGATTTGTTTTTAACATTTGTTTTGTGTTTAACATCTGAATGAACTCATTATAGTCATTACACTTGATTCATGTCGCCAACACCAAAACAGCCGCTACAGTCGAACATTTTACCTTAATCTTCGAGAGTGAGGTGAAAAAAATCTTACAGTCCGGTTAGAGGTTAGGTTAAAGCTGCAGAGATGTCTTCAGCAGCTCTGAACAAATCATAAAAACAACGTGTTTACAGTGACATCTCTTCTGTTACTTTCTGGTGTGTAGTTTATTTATTTATATATTATTACAGTCTTATAGTTCAATAGTTTTAACAGAAACTACCATTTTCTTGCCTCGTAAAGTTATAATTTTCATTCAACAAATATTTAATGTGTAAATGATGCCATAATTCAAACAGGACACAGAAATTACTTGTCTCTCATTATTGGCTAGAATGCAATATTTATCTGAAATAAAGTCCTGTGGGGCAGGACCAAAAGGGGCTGGCATTCACCTCTGTAGACCTATAAAATGGTTGGACAGAACCTTATACAGCTGAAAAGGGTTTCTGGAAAGAAAGAATGGAATGGGAAAAATACTTGTTATTTCCCATTAACTCTATTTTAGTTTACTGTGTATATTTTTGCTATTTCTGTCATTGCTCCCCTGTATGAGTATGTTTTTGTTAGTTTTTCTTTACATATATAGAAGTTATATACATGATGTAAGATGCTGATAAGATAATGCCACCTGAAAAAAATAATTAATAGATAATTACAAAAAAAAAAAAAAAGAAATGGTTGGACAGGAGTAATAAACTAAAGTGGGATATTCTGATCTTGTGCCATGTCATACTGACACTATGTTCAGGCATTAGAGCAGTAAACAGGGAGCTGAGGGTTGAGTTTACTGTATTCTTTACTTAGGATTCCTATTAGCTGATGCACACACGCTAGGCTAGTCTTCCTGGGGTCCTTTAAAAAAAAAAATTATAATAATAATAAAAGAAAGAAAAAATAATAATAAAAAAAAAGGTTCAGGATGCAAAATTACAGTATACACATCCAGTTACAATACATACAGAGATCCAGTTACAGCAAAAAGAAAGAAAAAAAATCCCAAAATGGTAAAAAAAAAAAAAAAGGATTCTTTAAATGGACTAATAGGTAATCTCACATCCTGAAAACAGTCTAATATTCTAAAATTATTATTGTGACATGTTGAATTTGTTCTCTTTCTTGCAGACTTTCATAGTATTAAACAAAGGGAAGTTCATCTACCGCTTCAACGCCACTCCTGCCTTGTACCTCCTGAGCCCCTTTAACATCCTGAGAAGAATATCAATTAAGATTTTAGTTCACTCATATCCTTTAAAACCTTTTGAATGATGCTGATTTTATAAACTTGTATCATGTTTTTGGTAACTCTCAGTCTCAGTTAAAGCTAAATTGCTTGCGGCGTCGTAATAGTCATGATGATACGTGACGGTGGTTGATTCCAATAAGTGGCGTCCTTAACAGCCCCCTGCAGATTGTTCAGCGTGGTGATCATGTGCACCATCCTCACCAACTGTGCATTTATGACACTGTCCAGGCAGCCTGAGTGGGCAAAGAATGTAGAGTGAGTTCCAACAACAGATTTCATTGCATATTGAATTTCTACTGTTTATATATCACACTCCGATTGCCATGTGGTCACTGATACGTTTTATGTCCAACAGGTACACATTTACTGCAATCTATACGTTCGAATCCCTCGTTAAAATATTAGCACGAGGGTTTTGTATAGGAAAGTTCACATTTCTGAGAGATCCGTGGAATTGGCTGGATTTCTGTGTCATCGTCATGGCGTAAGTATATTCTCTATGTATGTAAATGTGTGCTGTATTTATGTCTGGATGTTGCTGTGACTTTGTGCTACATTTATAATGGTCAGTATTTTATAGTAACTCTCTGTTTTTCTGCAGGTATGTTACTGAGTTTGTAAGCCTAGGCAATTTTTCAGCTCTTCGCACATTCAGAGTGCTCAGAGCTTTTAAGGCTATTTCAGTTATTCCAGGTAAGCTTCAGGATAAAGTGCGTGTTTAAAGTCTCTCCTCCTCTGACTATAATACCTTCCCTCCTATAACAGTTGTCGTCACTTGTGTATCATTCCTCAAGCCCACTTACCATGACTCACAACCGCAGATATGTCACAGTGTTTTTTAATATATTAGAACATGTTTAAGGTCACGTTATAATGAGATCAAGGCCAAATTGGAGTGTTTTGAAGTAACCAGTGGATCATTTTCTTTGGCCTTATGTGTCACGATATACAGTTGCAGAAAAAATTCTTAGACCACCCTTGTTTTCTTCAATTTCTTGTTCATTTTAATGCCTGGTACAACTAAAGGTACATTTGTTTGGAC
>JAPQRP010000016.1:27010827-27024376 GCA_037367295.1 Apogon hyalosoma | reverse complement strand
ACAGTGCTTTTATTCATTCCATGTTTTCTTTTCTGTCTGTTTTAGTCACATGATACACACAGGAGTTAGGACTGGATAGCATAACCATTGGTTTTGATGACTTTGATGGTCTAATAATTTTTTCTGCGACTGTAGCTGCTGAATTAAAGCTTCCATTTCTTACTCTGTGAGATCTGTACCATTTACTTTTGTCCATCATGAAAGAACATTGCACTGATGTTTTTGTGATGCTCCCCTTTTTTGCTTGTTTATCCTTGTGCTATCTGTAGTGAGGGTTTGTCCCATGATCCCATTATTGCTGCATGTATGTTGTATGTACATATGTAGACACACATACTACTTGTTTCCACTGTTCCACTGTAAACAGTATCATTGTTTAGATCAAAGGGTTGAGGTTAAATATAGTATAAAGATGTTATTCATTGTCAGTTTATATCTATGAAACTATTGCTGAGCTATGAAAGATCCACATCTCATCCCTTTGTAGATGACATGAATGACAAACTTAAGACCTCACTTTCCATAATTATGCATAATCTGTGCACACTTTAAGCTAATGTCAACCTGTTTTAACCCTGTAAAGCCTGAACCATTAAATCATTGACAGAAAATTCTAGTTCTTTGAAACTGGAACATTTATTGATCTTTCTGAACAACCAAAAAAAAATTTTCTTTTTTTCCAGATATCAGTTTCCATGTATGAGTTTCAATTTTGTATCATATTTGATACATCAGGCCTCAATGCTCAAATATAATTATTTTGGAACAAACAAGAACATAATATAATACAAACATGTCTAACAAATTGGTAATTCCTTTTTAAAATTGGCAAAGTTCTGCCTCCTTCCTCATTAATGACAGTCTTGTAGTGTCACTGGAAAGGCCTCTGGTGAATGAATTACTCCCCCCTGGTGGATTATCCGTGTATTGCATGTATCTAATTGTACACATCAGGTTTTTCAAGAAAAAAAAAATCACACTGATCATGTAGAGGGCTTCAAAACTCATGTATCAAATATGATATGTTTGGCGTTATAGGGTTAATAGACTACAGGAGTAACCAGTAACTCTCTGTCTGCCAGGCCTGAAGACCATTGTTGGTGCATTGTTCCAGTCTGTAAAGAAACTGTCCGATGTGATGATCCTCACTGTCTTCTGCTTGAGCGTCTTTGCCCTGATAGGGTTACAACTGTTTATGGGGAATTTAAAGCACAAATGTGTATTAAATACTACTGGAACGGCTCTCAATACCAGTGAGTATTTCCTGAGTTCTGCTTAGAGCTGATCACGACATGGAAAAATCATAAAACAAATGAAAGCAGAGGTGCAGGGGATCTTGTGTGGAGTCATCATACTGTTAGTGACTTATTTTGTTTTCTCACCAGGTAGTTTTTACTACCTTAAAGGCAAACGAGACCCGCTGCTTTGTGGATTTGCCAGTGAGGCTGGGTAAGTTCACTGCCGAACTACTATCAGATAAGCTGTATGTGAGCAAGAATGAATCGATACATCATTCCTCAGACTTCTTAGATGCTTAAAAGCCTTTCACACATTTTCTGTTTGTTGCAGGCACTGTCCAGAGGGGTATGAATGCCGCAAGGTGGGAAACAACCCAGACTATGGTTACACCAGCTTTGACTCATTTGGTTGGGCCTTCCTCTCTCTGTTTAGACTGATGACACAGGATTACTGGGAAAACCTTTACCAGCAGGTAGGCAAAAACAAGGTAGAAAAGTAGAAAAGCTCGTACCTATACGCACATATTTGTACAGTTGTCAAAAATTGTGTTTTAATTATGGCCAGATGTTATTGTGTATTTTTTAATGACTTTTAGTGTAACATCTTCCTTCAAATGTCATGTGTGAGATCTAATGAAATTAAAGAATTAACAATTTGGTAGCAATTAGCAGTGCCATGCAAAAGTCTCAGGCTACCATCAGGTCTATTGTTGCAGCAAAGTTGAAAGAACAAATAGGAAACGTCAATAGCATTTAAAAAAAAAATTAAAACAGTAGGAGAGCTCTATGGAGCTGTTGGAAGGAGAAAAGACTGAAAAACGTCTTCAGAAAAACTCAGTGGGAGCTTGGTGTGATGTACCACCAGATTACTTCAGAAAACTTTTAAGACAGTCGACCCAAGACACTTCAAGGTCTTCTGAATTAGCGCATTGACCCGTGGGGATATGGTAGTTTTTATACTGTTGTGTATTTGTGCATGCTGTCCAGCAGTCACCGCCAGAGTGTTTTGGCCATGGCAATGTGATTGTAAAGCTATTGTATTCCAAAATTACTAATATCTCCCCAAATATTGTCCCTATCAACTTGCTGTTTTTGCTAGTCTGTTCCTTGACCAAAAATACATAAGTATGCCAAACTGCAGCAGTCAGCTCTTTCCAGATTTTGTGTGAATGCCGAGACACACACAGAGATCACTTGGCTTTTATAATATAAATGCAAGTAAAGGTCACACTAAATACTGACCTTTGCACGTAGAGGTCATGTAGTTCTGTTTTTTTGTTTGGGTATGGTTGTCACTATGCATATGTGCTATTTCGTGTGTTTTCTTGTTTTATCTCAGTTAAAAGAGACTGAGAAATAAAACTATGTCCATGTAAATGTATACAAAGATAAGAAAGCCAAAGGTGGCACAGCACTGTATACCCCAAGAAATAGATAGGAATATCCAAAAAGCAGTCTTAGTAAAGGTCAAAATGTACAAGCCATGAAGTTGTGAGTTGGAATCCTGTTGTCTATCACTTTTTATTCACAAAATATAAATGACTTAGGGGAGTTTTAGGCAGCTCTTAAATGTCTCCACATAGCACTTAGGAGTAATATTTTTATCTGTAAAGCTTATATTTTAATCTTTTAAATTAATTTTCCTTGGTTCTTGATTTGCTTAAAAAAATATATAAACAATTGGCTGATGAAAGATCAGCCTCATGGGTTGTTCAGAAGCTGTGTTTGTTCTGTCTTCTTTGAATACAGGCTGTGCTCACAGTTTTAAGGTGGGGCACCATAAAAGACAAAGCATGCTGATATTAAAATATTTGTACCAAAGAGAATATTCTGAGAAACCCTGTTCAAACAAACCTTTGAACAAACATGTAGAGATGGAAACAAAGATGATTTAAGCAAACACAATATGAATAGCCTTAAAACGGTGAATGGATGCCCAATAAGTGGGAAAAAGCTGGTTGTAATCCTAGCAATAAAGCAAACAATAGAACAACAAAGCTTCTGTAAGCAATAAACTAACTGGTAGGATGAGCTAGTTCTCCTTTGCAGGTTTAATACCTCTTAGTCAAGCATTACCTGTTAATTTGTATGCCTTTACATCAGCACCTGCAATGGCAAGAGGCAGAATGTTTTCAGGTTAACTCTTTTTCATTAACCCATAAAGACCCAAACATCCACCATCTGCCAAAACCATCTTCTGATGTAAACTGTTTAATACCTGTTGATCCACTAATCCTATCAATTCATGTAAATAATTGGTGTGAAATAGAGTTTGTCATTTTTTCACGGTCATCAGATATGACCTATTTGGACGTTCAGAGGCTCCGTAGTTACTGTGGAAACATTGTCATCTTCTACAACATTGATTCACCAGTAAAGCCCATGGAGTTTGATCGATGACAGTGGATGGAGACACTGAGCGTATGTTCAGTTAATGATAGATTTGCTGAAAAAGTCACTTTCTTCAGTTGTCTCTGTTTCTTATGTAATAACCCTCAAGTTTACGCTGAGTTTTTATGAACATCTACGTGATCAGTAAATTAAATGTAGGAAAATACCTGATTTTCCCTGAAAAAACACAAAATACAGAAGATAATATTATAATAAATGGTGATAAATCACTTAAGAAAGGTTAAATATAGAGAAAAATTTATTTGGGAACTGACACAAAAGTAACACTTGGGTCCTAATGGGTTAATTCGTCATCTCAAGAACATCATGTGGAAATTTCTTCAACTTGCTAATCTTCCCTTGGACATAACCTTTAAAGACCTAGAACTTCCTTTTACATTTCTAACCTGTTTTTCCAGTCAGCATCAGTGTCAAACGTCATGCGATTCAGGAGAATCTACTTCAATTTAAGTCACAGTTTTAAATTTGCTTTGTTTAAGAATGAATGACTTTCTTTAAATACTACCATGTGAACTCACAGCAGGCCAATTTACACCAAATGAAACTACAAAACAAATGTTTCTCTACATATAACCTTTTAAGTGATTTTCAACCTTTTATTATAATATTATTCTCTAAACTTTTTGATAAAAAAGTAGGTATTTTCCTATATTTAATTAAGAGACCACGCTGATGTTCATAAAACCATATCATTAAGCTAAAAACCAGGATCTACATGGATTTTATTAGTGCTGGTGTTTCCACATTCACTACAGTCTCTGAACATCCAAATTAGACACATCTGATGCCAACAAAAAGAAGCTGTAGTTTACATGAATATTTAAGTGCAATGATAGCTTTAGTGCTTCCAAACTTATTGAGCATTTTCTAACTACGAAACCAAATTTCACAATCCATGCAATCAGTGAAAGGAACCATTTTAAAGGAGAAAATAACAGGGGAGTATAAAAAAAATTGCGTCTATTAAAATGGATAAATGAGACAATTGTGACACTAGAACAGGGTATGAATCTTCACAGCAAATTTCAATTAACTTTTATAATTAACTGTAATTAAAAGTAATGTACAGTCACTTGAGAATTAAACATCACATAAATGGAGTCACAATATTCAACTTGATAATTTGCCAAATGATGTCAACCGAAGCTAGAAATAGAAACAATAAGATTTAAATAAGAGTAGAAACACAGTAAAAGTGTAAATGCAAACAACTTTGTGACTGCCAATCATCTGTATCCACTCTGTAACACCAGAATGTTGTTTGTGTTCCAGACACTGCGGGCAGCTGGAAAAACTTATATGGTGTTTTTTGTGCTGGTGATCTTCCTCGGCTCCTTCTACCTCGTCAACCTTATCTTGGCCGTAGTCGCTATGGCCTACGAGGAGCAGAGCCAGGCCACCATGAAGGAGGCCAAAGAGAAAGAGGAGGAGTTTCAGGCCATGATGGAGCAGCTGAGACGGCAACAAGAAGACTCTCTGGTACGGGACAATTCAAGATCCACATATATGTCACATGCTATAACATACAACACTTAATGTAAAAACGAGATAGAATTTTGAACAAGTCTTGGTCAAAATTCTTCTCACGGCAGGCAGGGAGGCCATAACAAGAACCTGGCTTGCTATGGACCCACTTAGATACAAACAATGGTTAGATATAGTACAGGAAATATAGATGATGGAAAAAATAACTTATACCTTAAGACTAAAAAAAGATGAGTTTGATGGAAAAAACAAAGACATCAGCACTGAAACGGTTATGTGATGCCCTTATTTTCCTTTTATTGTATTATTTATGGATATATTTTGTTGAATACTGTAAACCTCAACTGACCTGGCTGTACTGTTTGTTGTATTTTATGTTTATGTGAAAAAGAAATTTAAAGAAAAAAAAAAAACGAGATAGAAAATATTGAAATGTGGGATAAACAGATAAACAGTAGCTTTAGACTAACATCTCTTTAAATTTGTAGTGCGGCCTGACTCGCCTCATTTAATATTGGTGAATATTCTTTAAAAATATTTGCTTTTATGCTTAAAATCTGCCCTACAGTGCACTGTGAATTGAGGTTTACAGTACATTTACTTAACAGGTGAAACAGGTTCGTTTTAATTTCCTGTGTGGTATGATTTCATACAGTGGATGACATGGCAGCTGTAATGTGTTGATAAGCAACAAATTAAACAATGGTTGCTAGAGACAGGGTGAAGAGCTTTTCACTTTATATTTTTACACTTTATTTAACATAACAATAAATTACCTGCAATTTAACTCTCACTCCGACACTATGAATGTTTACATAGTCCACCTATTCAAGCACAAATCGTTAAAAAAGACAAGTTCAGCACTTATGATTTGAGATATTTTTATGACACATAATAGGTATTATATTTATACAATGATGAGTTCTGTTTTACAATAAAAAGTTAACTTTCTGCAGCTGTTCTATGCAAACTAATTTCTTCATGTAGACTATGGTACCATTTTTTAGTGCCACGCAAACTCATTAATCAAAATTTTATACATGACAGAATTACAATGCTTTATATCTATTCCTTACAGCAGAACATTAGAACAAACATATACTATAAAGGCCCAGTCATGTAAAGTAATAAAAATACAAAAACATAAGCACCAAACTGAGTCAATATCTGATATACAATATTCACTAAGCTTATTTGTTTGTGTTTTCCCTTCTAGGCAGCAGCGACAGCAGCTGCTGCGGAGGGAGGGGGGAAGGGTGAAAATGGCGGCGGCACCGAGAGCTCCTCTGACATGTCCAAGCTTAGCTCCAAAAGTGCCAAAGAGAGACGAAACAGACGGAGAAAAAGAAAGGAAGAGGAGGGCAAAGGGGCCGAGGAGAGGTTTCCTAAATCTGAGTCCCAGGACAGTATAAAGAAGACTCGCTGCCACTTCTTAGAAGATGCAAACCTGCTCAACTATGACATGAAATATGCACCAACACATCAGGTTCAGTACCATGAATTAGAAGAATCTGTTTTTACAACCTATTCACCTTTAATTATTGTCCATCTTTCATTTTAAAATATGTCTCATCTATTTTACCACCAAGAAAATATAAAGTATTTTCAGACATTCCAACTGTTATATTCTAATCCCACAATGTTATAAATTTACATGTTTGTTTTCAGAATAATGCAAAACTGAACCTCAAGAGTGAAAAGATCTTTATTCAAGGCTTCACCAAAAAAAAAAATCATTGATCCTTTTTTATTATTGTCAACTGCTCTATAAGAACGAGTGACAGGCAGGAGAAGCCAACAGATTGTGCCTTTTCATCATCATTTTCATCATCATCATCATCATCATCATCATCATCGCTGTTGTTTTCTTCAAGGTCTTTGTCAACTAGTTTCTTGTCACTGATGATCATCAGAGTTTTTCACCATTATTGTCATCTTTACCGTCGTCATCATCACCGTCATCATCATTGTCACCATCATCATCACTGCAATTGTAATCTTTACCATCATCATTATCATCATCATCTTCATCACTATTAACGTCACCATGATTGTTGTCTTTGCTATCATCATCATCATCATCATCACCACCATTATTGTCATCTTTACCATCATCATCACCACCACCACCATTGTCATCTTTACCATCATCATCATCATCATCATCACCACCATTATTGTCATCTTTACCATCATCATCACCACCATTATCGTCATCTTTACCATCATCATCATCATCATCATCACCACCATTATTGTCATCTTTACCATCATCATCATCATCATCACCACCATTATTGTCATCTTTACCATCATCATAATCATCACCACCATTATCGTCATCTTTACCATCATCATCATCATCGTCACTACCGTCCTCAGCATCAACATCACCTCGTGTCATTTCATCAACATCATTTTCTTCATTCTTGCACACGTCACCTCATCATCCTAACGGTTCTTTTTTTCCATTATGAACAGAATTTTAAGTGCATATTGTTGTTCCCAACTGAACTAAATCTTTCTCTCTTAGTCCTTTCTGAGTTTTCGCGGACCACTGTTGTCATCCAGACGTAACAGCAGAAACAGCCTTTTCAGTTTCCGAAGCCAAGCACAGGACATGGGCTCTGAAAATGAATTTGCGGATGACGAGAACAGTATTTTTGACGACACCCTGAGTCTTCGGGGTTCTGTTTTTTTCCCTCGGAGGTGTGATCGCCACAGCAGCAGTTTGAGCCAAACCAGCTTCTTGCCACATCTCCTGCTTCCACCAAACGACATCAAGCATAGCTCTGTGGACTACAATGGGGTTGTATCACTGGTAGGTGGGAGTTCACTCCCACCGTCGCCCCTGGGGCTTCTTGTGCCTTCATTGACAATATACCCCGCCTCCACTGGAGACAATGTAAGAATGTGTTGTCTGGCCAGATGGAACCATATTGACTGACTGATTATCTGTTGCGTCGTTGGTGCTTCTGCTTTTTTCTTTTCTTTTTACTTTTTTCCATGACCATGTTAGTGTGGGCTGTCTCTCATGTGTTTAGGTTGACATACAGCATCAGCACCTCAAATGACACATGACACATATTACAGGATGTTTTCCAAAGCATGCCAAAAGTTTTGGATTGTTTTTGGGCAGCCATTGGTCTGTGTTTTTTCAGCTTTCTGTGCTATATGTATTCAGTTGTTGTGTGTTAATGTTGCATAATTCATGTTGTGCTAATTGTCCATGTATTGCAGGCATGTTCCACTTAAAGCAGGGGTGTCCAAACCCAGTCCTGGAGGGCCGGTATCCTGCATGTTTTAGATATTTCCCTCTTCTAGCACACCTGGTTCAATTAATCAGATCATCATCATATTCTGCAGAAGCCTGCTAATGATGTAATGGCTTTCAGGTGAGCTGGAAGAGGGACATATCTAAAACATGCAGGATACTGGCCCTCGAGGACCTGGTTTGGACACCCTTGACTTAAGACATCTGAAGTCATGGGTCAGAAGGAGCTACAGTACCCATGACAATAGAGCCTTATTAGATATCTAGCCCTTATGTTAGAAAATCCAATGAACAACCACCTTCGTGGAATTCATAGAACTACTCTAGATCATTATTATATAATACTGTAGCAGAAATATAACTTTGAATACCTGTATTTTGGCTGAATTAAAACATGAATTTTTCCTAATGCTGTCCTGATTCCTAAATCCCAAGGCCAAGTGTTACGCCATAGTGGATGTTAGCGCTAACCTCTACAGTTAACCTTAATGCCATATATAATGGTCTTAGATCAGTAAACAATATTTTCATTTTCCAGGCTGACACCACTGACACAGAGTGCAAACAAGGTAGTGAAGGAACCTACCAGGAAGCTATGGACTTCCTTGAGGGCCCAGTGGTCAGAGATAGAGCTTATAGTGTAAATAGTGTCATAACAAGCACCATGGAGGGTATGTATTGCATCATTTTTATTTTATCTTGAATGTTAAAATACATTACAGTTCTTTCCACATGAAATAAAGCTGTTATATCTTGTCATCAGAGCTTGAAGAGTCAAGACAGAAGTGTCCTCCTTGCTGGAACAATTTTGCCCACAACTTCCTCATTTGGGAATGTTGCCCATTGTGGCTTGAGATCAAAAAGGTGGTTAAGATAATTGTGATGGATCCATTTTCAGACCTTGCTATAACAATCTGCATTGTGCTCAACACACTTTTTATGGCCATGGAGCATTATCCAATGTCCCCTATCTTCAGCACTGTGCTGTTTGTTGGTAATCTGGTGAGTAGACCATAGAGTGTGAAATGAAAATGTTCTTACAGAGAGCTGCCATATTTTTGAAAGTCAATGTTTTTGGTATTTGTCTTAAAGGTCTTCACTGGCATTTTCACGACTGAAATGGTCCTCAAGATTATTGCGTTGGACCCGTATTACTACTTTCAGCAGAGATGGAATATTTTTGATGGACTCATTGTCACCCTAAGCTTGATGGAGCTTTGTTTGGCAGATGTGCAGGGCATGTCTGTTCTGAGATCTTTCAGATTGGTAAGCTTAAATATAAACTATGTCAAGTTGTCTTCAGGTACACTCTGAGCATAAATAAAACCCTTGTTTTTCCTGTTTTTTTACAGCTGAGAGTATTTAAGTTGGCTAAATCCTGGCCCACTCTGAACACATTGATCAAAATAATTGGAAACTCAGTAGGAGCTTTGGGCAACCTGACTCTGGTTCTGGCCATCATCGTCTTCATTTTTGCTGTGGTGGGCATGCAGCTGTTTGGAAAAAACTACAAGGACTGTGTGTGTAAAATCTCTGCCGACTGCACACTGCCCCGCTGGCATATGAATGACTTCTTCCATTCATTCCTCATTGTGTTCCGAGTGCTTTGTGGAGAGTGGATAGAGACCATGTGGGACTGTATGCAGGTGTCTGGGACGACCATGTGCATCATTGTCTACATGATGGTCATGGTTATTGGAAACCTTGTGGTACATTATCATCTTCTATTGTCAACCCATGAGCCCATCACATCTAAATGTAGATTTATCTCAACAATATAAAGAATAATCCATGATGCAGTCTTACATTTTTTAATGATATCATATGTGTTTCTCAGTAAAGCCATATCCTTATGTTATAGGTGCTGAACCTGTTCCTGGCTCTGCTGCTGAGTTCATTCAGTGCAGATAACCTGGCAGCGACAGATGATGACAGTGAGATGAACAACCTGCAGATCGCCATTGGACGGATTCACAGAGGAATTGCCTTCACAAAGTCCCTGCTTCGAAGCACCTGCAACAGTGTCTGTCTCAGGGATAAGGAGAAGAAGCCGGATGAGGTTTGTGGGGCCCTCGATGAGCTCCACAAACCTCTAGGGCCGAACGGTGTTCCCAATCATACCATCAAAGATTTTCCTAGGAGCGGCAACGGGGAAGTGACTGGAGTGGACAAAAATGGAGACAAGTATATAGTCTGCAGCAAAAGTGATGACTCTATAATGTCTTTCATCAACAATCCTAGTCTCACGGTCAGTGTTCCTATTGCTGTGGGAGAGTCTGACTTTGAAAACCTAAACACAGAAGACTTCAGCAGTGCCTCATCTGATGCACCAGGATGCCACCTGGTAAGGATCCAAAAGATTAAGTAATAATTTTTATGATGTGTAGTGGACGGCAAAGGATTTCAGCTTTGGTTTTGTCTGTGCTCGATGATCATATCTATTACAGATAGAAGTATGAAGCACTTAGTCTACAGTTCATGCCAATAAGGTATGAACGCGTAACATGACATTTCCCCTAAAGATCCTATATAAAGCGGCTCTTTAACAAGGAGAGGCCATATAAACAGGAAAATACTAGCGTGCAGATTACATTATGTGCCATTTAAGTCTGAGTGCTGGGTAGCTGCATCCTCCTCATAAGGGGGTGTGGGGGGGGGTTGTTTTGTATTGGAGGTAAAGCTGAGAATGTGAACAAAAAAAGGAAACATATAATTGTTTATTTTACATTTGCAACAAAAATGTTACTGCTATATTTCTATTTATTAGTTATGTTATATGTTAATAATACTTATTAAGGATTACATTTATTTATTTATTTATCACATAACTTCTTTCACTTTAAGTGTTGAATTGGCTTTTCTTGAATGATTTTTAAGTTCAGATTAATGTCCATGGAGTGAAAAATGTAGAGAATTTCGTGCTCTCAGTGTTTTGCAGCAACATGCTTACATCATTCTCTGCACTGCATTAGCTGCTCCCAGGACAACCAAGTACTCCCGCATTCTCCAGGAAGGCATTCAGGCTGTTCTCATCTACTGGCTATTAGGAGACACACCCTGTAGGAAGCTGTACAGCAACCGACTCAGGGAGAGACCATGTAGTTTCTCTACAGTACTGACAGTTTTAGAATACTTTTTGCTTTTATGTGCGCTTGATTTTACTTTATTTAACCACATTAGGGAAATTGATATAGCATAGAAAGATGTATTTGTGTTTTTATTTATCTAAATATACATCTGCCAGTGCACAGCTTAAATGGAAAAGTACAGTGACTAATGCATGTCAAAATCACCTTTGACATAATGACCAACCAAGTTGTCATGTCTGTGAGAATCATATTTCTTCTCCCGCATTAAGCAGAGTTGATGACAGGCAGGCCAGACGGCAGTAGCAGCTGAAATGTAGACTCTGTAATGACTTCTCTGGTGACCAGCACTTGACTCCTCTTCTACTGTCAAGCTACTGTAATTAGGATGCCCAAGTGTTGTTTTATGTTGTCTACTATACAGAGAGAGGGCAGGCAGGTGTGTTTTCATGTCAGGAATTAAATATGAGATAAGGAAATAATGCAACAGAGGTGATAAAAATATTGATCCAGCTCTTGGTCATTATATGTGCTTTCATTCATTTAAGTGGATGCATGAAAGTCATACATGTGAAGTCATTCTTACCAAGAAAATAAATCAAGACAAAACAATCTCTTGCAGCAACAAATTGATGATTACAAATTGATGATATTGTCTCAAACTGATTAATGAATTTCTATGGTATATTTGGTCATTTAACACCAGTTTAACTCCCATTTTCAGAATGTAGATGATGATGGTCAGCTCAGCTCATCTGAAGGCAGCACTGTGGATTTCGGTTCAGCCAGGGACAGAGGAGAGTCCATCGACTTTGAACTGGAAGAATTTATGGAACCTGATGCCTGCTTTGTTGAATGTAAATACTAATGCAACTGCTGCTTTCAGATACAGTAGGGGGAAATTTTGAACACCCTTAAAATTTTAGATTGATAATCTGAAATATTATCATGAAATATTTGTGGGAAAATCATTATTGTGTTTCAAAAGGTGTGGGTGCATCAGACAGACAGACGTAAATGCAAAGATTATTTTATTATACATGCAAATTATTTCTTTGGTTATTGTTAGCAAGGAAAAATAACAAAACTAAATTCTTGACAGTTTCAACATGTCATGGCCTGGATGTGTTTCATTATCTTGCTGAAACATCCAGTTTAGACCTCGACAGAACAGAGCATGTGCAGAAGGGAGCATGTGGGTTTGAAGAATGGAACAAAACATGGCTGAGTTCACTGATTAAGAGTGATTCTGAATGGAATATGAGACAAATGTATGGGGTGTCCAAAAACTTTTTTTTCCACCACTGTAACTACTGTCGTGTACTCAGACATTACAGCTTTGGTATTAATACTGCACTGTTAAAGCACCGTTTCCTCTGTCTCTACTCAGGTTGTGTGCAAAAGTTCCCATGCTGTCAGGTGAATGTGGAAGTGGGCTGGTGGAAGATGTGGTGGACGCTACGGAAAACCTGCTACCGGATAGTGGAGCACAACTGGTTTGAAAGTTTCATCATTTTGATGATCCTGCTTAGCAGTGGAGCCTTGGTAAGACTCAAACAGTGTCATTCAAAGGAGTCATATTTTGCTAAACCACTTTTATTAGTCTTTGGTTCATTTATTTGTGTATTTGGACCCTAATAGTTCAAAAAGTTTGAATTTGAGCCCTCCAGGTGCTGCAAAGCTATCTTCATATTCATTTTGGCAAAGTCGAGTGGATTTCTACAACCCGTTTTAGTTCCAGCTTAATTTGTTTTGTCTATAACTAGCTACATCACGACATTTGCACACATATAAGGTCAAGACTTCCGGCAAACATTTCTCCAAATACACCATAATTGTTTATCAGCAGCAGCGGTTGTAGTCCATACTGAAAATATGTCCAAACATCAGTTGATGTTGTATTAATGAACACAAGAGGCTGAATACGACAGAGAAGCACGGTCAACAACCTGGAGGGGGTGGGGCATGAAGTGGCTGATTTGCATTTAAAGGGCCAGCGCTCAAAACAACCTTTCTGGTGTCATTACTCAGAAATAGGGTTGAAGATGGACCTG
>JAPQRP010000016.1:26986695-27010727 GCA_037367295.1 Apogon hyalosoma | reverse complement strand
GGGTTGAAGATGGACCTGTGGAGTTGAATTAATGAAGAATTCAGACCCAAGCAGAGCATTTACAGTTTATGTAGACCCCAGGGAAATGTTTTTAAAATGCATAATTCCATTAAAAAAAAAAGCAAAATATCACTCCTTAAGAATGTTTTCTCCAGACATTTTTGTGCAAATTTGCCAAATCATCTAACATTTTCATTCAAAGTGACATTAATACAAGTAACATTAATATTCTGAATAAGAGCAACGAGTTTCAGTTAAGCACAAAAACATATTTTTTAGCAATTGCTCAAATTTTCTTTGTTGTGTTCACATGACTGATATTTGCATGAATTGTTCTTATTCATAGGCATTTGAAGACATCTATATCGAAAAGAGAAAGACCATTAAAACAATTCTGGAGTTTGCAGATAAAATCTTTACCTACATCTTCATTCTGGAGATGTTACTGAAGTGGGTGGCATATGGATTTGCCAAATATTTCACAAATGCCTGGTGCTGGCTGGACTTCCTCATTGTTGATGTAAGTTGAAACTACTCTTATCTAAGGTAAAAATAAAAGATAGAATACTTTTTTATATTTTTTATTGTTCTTGTAGACGACACACATAAAGATCTCTGTGCACAATTGGAATTCACCAAGAATGTGTTAATTAATCCTCAGCAGTGGCAGCAGTGAATTCCCCATCTCTACCTATCACATAACATCTGTGTGTCTGTGTGTGATCCAGGTTTCACTCGTCAGTCTGGTAGCCAATGCGATGGGATTTTCTGAGCTTGGTGCCATCAAGTCTCTGAGAACACTGCGAGCACTGAGGCCCCTGAGAGCCCTGTCACGGTTTGAAGGCATGAGGGTAAGAGTCACTTGATTTTGTCACCCACTCTGGCTCACAGTGCTACATCTCACTGCACTGATACCGAGCACAGGGCCTATGCAATCTGGCAGACAGCATTATATGATATAAAATGTGTTGCATGTAAAGGAGGCATTCCTCTTCTTCCCTAATCCTCTTTCTCCAGCTGTTTGTTGTTAAGGTTGACTTTGAAAATTCTTGCTAAATTGCAAAGTTGTTCATTTTAAATTAGCCTCCAATTATACTGTACAACAGTGATGCAATATTATAACAGAGAACTAGACATTTTGGGAAAATAGTCATTGTTGAGACTTAAGAAAAATTACATAACTTAAATCTGCCTGTTAACATGGAAGTTGGAACCAGGAGATGGTTATTGTTTTTAGTATTAAGAAAACAGCAAGAAATAAAAAGAAGTCTAAAATACATGAATTCCCATTAATTGTTAAGATGCTCAAGAGTCCATTCTGTAAGGTTTTTATCAACTTTTCCTCTGCATATGTTTGTAGTCACCACTTTAACAAATTATATATGTATATATGTATGTGTGTGTGTGTGTGTGTGTGTGTGTATATCTATATATATATATTTATATATATATATACACACACACATGTTTATATATAATTTCATATATATATTTGGATATTATTAATTTTATGTTTATTTTTCATTTACATCTCTTAGCATCAAACTTCAGAATTTTCTTTTATATTTCTATTTGCCTTTTTCATCATCTAGTCCTTACTTGTGCTTTTTGCAAATGATTGTTACTTTCATCAGTGTACCGGTACTTTCAATATTCTTTTCTATTTTATCATGATGTAACAAAATAGGACATGACAAAAAGCTTTTTTGCTATATCACATTTACACTTATTCCTGATAAAAACTTACTGTAAATAAATTACATTAAGTTTTGGCCTTTTTTTGATACATCTGACTTCACAATCCTGACTGCCAAGTGAGAGATATTGTGATTCTAAGCCTAATGCAAAATAATAAAGCATCGCGAATATTTATCCCCAATTGTCTGCTCCTTTTTACAGTTTAACGATATCATCAAACCCATGTCATAAATGCAGTATTGTCGTCATGGTCAGTGTACAAGAGATACAAGTAGGAAATCCTCCCTCCCTGCCACAAACTACTGTTATGTCCAATTGTCGCAACTATCTGTTATTGTGATTAAAGAAATTGTATATAGGCATTAGTCATTGATCATTTGCTGAGGATAATTTGTTTGCTTTTGAACAGGGACAGGGTAACCACTTCTGCTTGCTTGTTTTCTTCATACTAAACTAATAGTCTAAGCTTCTGGCTCCAACTTCATATTAGACTATGAGACATGAGAGTGACATCACTGTGATATATATACATATGTAAGTCTTACCAACAACATGAATATTTCCCATATGTCTTGAAATGAAATTATATTTTACATTTACTTTAAATAACATTACAGTATGTTATGCAATGCAAGCGTGGCCTAAAAAGTGTTGATATGTTATGTAACTGTTTTGGGGGAGGAGTGTCAGCTGCTGCAATCAATGTAGCATGTATTGATTAGTTGCCTTCATATTGTGATGGTCTAGATTTACTGCACTGTTATAATGATGGTCTTTCCTCTTATGGTAGGGGGAATCATTACAGTATGTGCACATCATGTAGGAAGAAGACTATTAAGCAACAGGCCTATAATAAATGAAAGGAGAAGCACCTGCACATTGTCTCGTGTTGAAAATCTGAGCTGATAAAGAAAGAAGTTGAATTAAAATGTTGTCTTTGAATTAATGTTGTGTCCTGGAGACAGTGTGTAGGTGTTCCTCCCGGTGAAATACCTCTTTTGCATGAACACATTTTCAATTAATTAGTGCTACATTATGATGCATTAAAACTGTATTGTTTGGATATTGTTTTCTGGGTTCTTTAACATGATATTTTTTATTTATGTTTTTCGTTTGCAGTAAGCACATTTTGTTGCATCCTCCTGCCTCTACAAGGTGTTCTGTTTCAATGTTTGTTTGTTTTTTGTTTTTGTTTTTTTTTAATCATTCAGATCTAATCCCATAAAACACTTTAATTAATAGCATATTACGTTTAATCAGTCTCCTTCCTCCTCTCCTAATTCTTTCCGCACTTTTTCCATATAGCTGTCACTGTGAATGAGTTTTGGTGTTAGTCATTTTGTGTTGTGATGAGCTCATGCCGACGTGCTGAACATTCACTCTTGTGTTTTCCTAATCTTACCATGACCAAAGTATAGTTTTTTTCTCTACTTTCAGTGATATCTGCAGGCAGTAAAGTTGGCTTATATTTGTGTCTTGGCGTGCAGGTGGTTGTTAACGCCTTACTGGGAGCCATTCCCTCCATCTTCAACGTGCTGCTTGTCTGTCTCATCTTCTGGCTCATCTTCAGCATCATGGGAGTCAACCTTTTTGCGGGGAAGTACTACCATTGTGTTAATACCACAACAGATAAGAATTTCTCTCCAAAAGAAGTGAACAACAAGTCAGAGTGCGTGGGGGAAGATGCTCGATGGAAGAACGTCAAAATTAACTTTGACAATGTTGGTTTGGGTTACCTTGCACTGTTGCAAGTGGTAAGTGATTCATAAATCCAAAAATGTCTGCTTTTTATTATTATTTTAAATATGTGTAATGGTAGAAACATTAAAAGGCTGAAATGAAGTTTTTGGTGAAATTCTTTCTATTTTTGCTCACAGGCTACATTTAAGGGCTGGATGGATATCATGTATGCTGCTGTGGACTCTCGAAGGGTGATTAAATTTGACCTAAAACTCAATCTAAATTTTACCCTTATACTGCTGTTCTGATATTATTATTTTGTGTGTTATTATAGGCAGGAGAGCAGCCAGATTATGAGATCAACCTGAAGATGTACATGTATTTTGTTGTTTTCATCATTTTGGGAGCCTTCTTCACACTCAACCTCTTTATCGGTGTCATCATAGACAATTTCAATCAGCAAAAGAAAAAGATAAGTAGCAACCCTGCTTTGCAAAAAAAATGGCAGAATTGAAAAAAAAGATGTAAAGAAAAGACTTTTTCTCTGTTACTTTTCAATGATTAACTTTGCTTGCATCCCCTCTTTACTTTGGAGGTCAAGACATCTTCATGACTGAAGAACAGAAGAAATACTACAATGCCATGAAAAAGCTGGGGTCAAAAAAACCACAAAAACCTATTCCTAGACCATCGGTATGTATCATTAATCATTAGGCCTTTCATTTGCATAATCAGATGTGTTCTTTTGATATTACATTTATTTTCTCTCTGCATCTTGTATCTCTTTCAGAACAAGCTTCAAGGCTACATCTTTGACCTCACAACAAATCAAGCATTTGATATCGCAATAATGGTTTTGATCTGGCTAAATATGGTAGCCATGATGGTTGAAACAGATGACCAATCACCCCAAAAGACCATTGTTCTCTACCACATAAATGTGATCTTCATCGCCGTATTCACTGGAGAGTGTTTGCTGAAGATGATCGCCCTCCGCCAGTACTATTTTACAAATGGCTGGAACATATTTGACTTCATCGTAGTCATTCTGTCAGTCATTGGTATGAATGTAATTTGTCTACTTTTATGTTCAAATGAATTCAAGTGATTACTGTCAGTGAATACGTACTGTTTCCAATTTAACTAATTTGTTTTCTTGTTTTAGGGATGTTTCTCTCTGAGCTGATTAAGCAATATTTCGTCTCACCGACCCTGTTCCGAGTTATCCGGTTGGCTCGCATAGGACGCGTCCTCCGTCTCATTAAAAGTGCCAAAGGAATCCGCACTCTTTTGTTTGCCTTGATGATGTCACTTCCTGCCTTGTTCAACATCGGTCTCCTGCTCTTCTTGGTGATGTTTATCTATGCCATCTTTGGCATGTCCAACTTTGCTTATGTCAAGAAGGAATCGGGCATTGATGACCTTTTTAATTTTGAGACGTTCCCCAACAGCATGATCTGTTTGTTCCAGATCACCACTTCAGCAGGGTGGGATGGCCTTCTAGCCCCCATTCTCAACAGAGGAGAAGACTGTGACCCTACGGCCGAGCATCCTGGCAGTACTGTGGTAGGGGACTGTGGAAATCCTCCTGTGGGAATTGCCTTCTTTGTGAGCTACATCATCATCTGTTTCCTTATTGTGGTGAATATGTACATTGCTGTCATCCTGGAAAACTTTGGTGTGGCCACCGAGGAGAGCGCAGAACCACTGAATGAGGATGATTTTGAAATGTTTTACGAGGTCTGGGAAAAGTTTGACCCTCACGCATCCCAGTTCATGGAATACAAAAAATTGTCTGATTTTGCAGATGCTCTGGCCTCACCACTACGCATACCCAAACCAAACAAGATTGAACTGATCTCTATGGATTTACCCATGGTGAGCGGTGAACGCATTCACTGCCTGGACATCCTGTTTGCATTCACAAAACGTGTTTTAGGTGAGGGTGGGGAGATGGACATCCTCAGGGGGCAGATGGAGGAGCGTTTTATGGCTTCCAATCCTTCTAAAGTGTCCTATGAGCCAATAACTACGACCCTGCGTCGCAAACAGGAGGACACATCAGCTGTTGTCATTCAGAGAGCATACAGACAGTATGCAAAGACACTTACTGCAAATAAGCCCCGTGGCACATCCAATGAGAACATTCAGAGGGATGAAACACTCATTGACAAAGCAGATGTTGCCACAGACAAAGTCAATGACATTTCTAACACAGAGAAAAATGACCTACCACCTTCAACAGCCTCTCCACCTCCATGTGTGACATCAAATGGGAAAAATAAATATGAAAAAGACAAAAGTGAAAAGGAGGTTGTTGGCAAAGATGTCAGGGAGCATGATAATTAAAAGAATCAAGATGCAACAAAGAAACACTTAAATGTATGACAAAAATGTTTACAACCTTTAAAGGCAACATCCAGTGGACTCCCTTTCTGAGAATGAATTTCATACTCCAAAGTGTCCATGCTTGAGTCTCAAAGATGGTGCCCAAAACAGAAAAGTGACTTATATGCAGGCTGTATTGGGACCATTTTGTTTTGGCTGTGTTCAGGACCAAGGATGCCTTCTGGCTGTTTATGAGGATCCAAAAGACTCATTAATTAGTTAATGCTTTAACTTCTATTGCAGCTAGCTCTGCTCAACAGTGTCTTGAATTATTGTTATATCATTGACTGTTGTATGACTTAACCTTCTCATTTTTCCAAGCAGTTTTAATGTTATTACTTTTCAAATTTGCAGCTTGGTTATTTGACTTTTTATACATTTTTTTTACTGTCAGAAGTTATTCCTTTAGGGTTAATCTTTACAATAGTCAATGCTGCTTTTACTTATAGCACTTACAATACTCTTCAGATCCAGGGGACAATGTTAGAGCTGCTGTGGTTAATTAGAAATGTATACCTGCATGAATGTTCGTCTGTCATTATGCATGCCAGAGTGTACCATTTCATCAGGCTCTCTCCCTGTGCATAATGCTTCATGATAGTATGTTTTGTACAATTACACACATAGCCTACAGTTCAAACAAACACACCAATGTACATTAAGTACATGACACAAGTAACACTAAGCAGAAATACTTTGCACATTCATTTTTGTTGAATCATCACATCATTTAGTACTTCCTCTGTGTATGTCGCCCATGGTACCATTTACTGTATACTACTTTTATCATTTAATTGTGCTAAAAGCAGAGTCTTGCACTCAAGTGTTGTAATGATCAAGAGGAAGTCTGTGTTGTTTGCACACTGTTAATGATCCTGTTATAAGTTACCTCTCTTTACCCCAAACCTCTGATAGTTTCTGTAGATGGAGATTATTGCTGAAACATTGTCTGTAATGTTGTCCATTTGTAGGACCGGACCATCACGAGTCTGTACTTCAGATGTTTTGATATCTCCAAACTATGACTTTCTTTTTAACATCTGCTTTTCCACTTTCATTTTTTTAAGCTGTTTTGATGATGAACCATGATGTATATTCTATAGTGAATATAAAATGATGTAATTTATGGAGTAAATGAAATTCTTTTGCTGTATTCCGGCTGGGAAGTGAAAAATGTATCTTTATGTATGTGTATGAAAACGGTTATATGGATGCTAATTCCTCTCAATATGGCCCATATGTAAGTACCAGTTACCTTATATTTCATTTCATAGTTGTGACTGAAAAAAAGGACACTGATATTTTGTGTTTGTCTGTGTGGTTTGTAAGCTCTGATGACAGTTTACCTCAATCTTTATCATGATAAATATCTTAGTTGGATGACTAATAGCTCAGAACATTCTGAACGATTGTCTAAAGGATATGGCGTCACACATCTCGTGTGCCCGTCGCTGTTTCCTGCTTCTGTTTACATTTCATCACAGCAGTTGTGTTCCTTTCAGTTCTTCCCAAAGCTAAGAATTCCACCTTGTCTTTGTCACAATTACATCTGTTTTTCCATGCTAGGAAAATTATAATCCTATTCATGTGAGTATATTTTGCATGCATTTTAAAGGTTTATTACTTACCCTATACTTTATACCTAAACAAAGAATGTTTTGATCACATAGAACATCTCCCATCATTCATATGCATAATGCTTTTAGTGAAGAAATTAATTGCATGCAAGACATTGCTATAACCCATTTCACTGAAAAGCCAAGAGAATAAAGATGACATAAAACTTGAGTATGCCTAAAATACTCTTTTGTTTTTTTTATGCTATGTAAAAGATGTTTTAATCAGTGTTCCTTACTTTTTTCCCACTCAAAGTAGATTCCTTCCCATGTGAGTCTTAACTCCTCAAATCATGTTCACTTTGCTTATTTGTCATATTGTTCATTTACATCTTATTCTATTGTTTTGATAACATTGTTTAGTACTTTTTGTCTGTCTCTTTCTTTCACAAATTATCTGTTAACGATGTTGTGTCTTATGTGTTGACATTCAGCACTTTTATTAACTTTTGTTTTTAACTTGCATTAATGTTTTAAAAGTAAAATGTGTGCAATATTTGTATATTTATGAGCATATATACAGTACACTGAGGTATATTATTCATTTAGGAACAAAATACAAAAAAACTGGACTGGTTTGAAACGGTACAACAGTATTTTTTTTGGGTGGTGTGGTGGCATATTATAAATGTTTCATAGCCATCCTCTATTATTACTTTTAAGTAAAATACAGATTTTTCCACTATTATCCATTTTTATTTAAGGTGCATTTTTTAGGAGCATTTAGTCTTTTTCAGCATCATTGTTTTTTGTAATCAGTTTTGTTGCAAACCATGTAGATTGTTCATATACACTCAGCTTTTACAGTTATAAGGACTGTTAAGATCCTGATGACTATCAAACCTCAGTGGGCATTAGCGTCATTTCCTGTGCAAAATGTAAACAGCACTTAAATTACATTTGGTTCAGCTCATATTGATCTGTCATTCTTGATTCTTTGCGGATATTGTCTGATTATGTGTTACATTAGGCAAATTATCTTGAGTGACAATATTACATGTAAGCATTTCTTTAAAAGTTTACAATCTAAAACAGTTGTACTTCTTTGTAATATTTTAATTTCAGTGTGTAGTACTCTATGTTTTGGTAAACATCTGTGCAAGTTACAATCTGGTTTCTGAGTGCGCTTTGTGGCTTCTACCGGAAACTATTATCATCTTAAGTGGGTGGAACATTTTATTAATTATTAATTATAGTCCAAAGATTCATTACAGTACATCACTTTTACCTATTGTAGCAGCTGAATCCTGAGGGCAGTAAACAAGGGATTGATGGTAAAGTGCTGATCATTCTTGCCATTCTGTCTCACATCGATGATATGATTAGTTTGTGCCACACCCACTTACAGTGCTTTATTGCTCACGTATTGTTTTCCTGACAGGCTGTTTCTACATAAATGTTTATCAGAATGCTCCAAAACTGCAGACACTTATCATACAAATAATGATGTATTTCTTTAAATGAATTTGTTAAAAAACTGTCTTGGTTAATTATGTCATGCACCCTCTGCTGCAGAGAACCCCTGCTCTGAAATGCAGCATCAGTGAAACCACTGTACAGTCATGGCAACAGGTGGGTTACAGATAGTTTATTTTAAAGACCAGTAAATCAGGAATGAATCTGCAGATTCACTGGTTGCCCAGCAACATGACATCAAAGTCCTTTATTAGAGTGGATTAGGGTGGAAGGTCGGAAGTTGGTCTGCCGTCTCCACCCCTGGACTTTCACAAGATAGCCGATACTGTATGAAGACATGATACAGTGCATGTGGAAGGATCTGTGTGGACTGGGATCCTGCCATTGGCATGCATGGATGAGTGAAAACAATTCAGTGAGAAATCTGAGAATGCTACCCATAACTGCTCTATAATTTTATTTTCTGTAGATAGATGGGGAGAAAATCATATTATATTAGGTAGTGGTGAGTTCCCCTCTACCTTCCCAATGTGCTAATAGACAGACACACAGGCTGACAGCCAGACATGCACACACACACACTCACATTTTATCCCAACCACTAAACAGTACATGCACGCGAATATGCACTTGCACACACACTAACCACATACACACTGTGCAGTTCCAAGGGAACCACTCCCTCAGTAATTCACAACACTCACAAATACAAACGCTGCAGTGTACAGACAACACTTTACCTAACAGAAATACAACAGAGGATAACACTGTTTTTATTTTCTGTATCTGTATAATCAGATATTACAAATAGTGTTTTCTACTCTCCAACGTGTTCTATTGTATCTTGTGATGTAGAGGTAAACTTTCACGTGCATGTCAGTTCATTGAGGTCCAATCAAATCTAAAACAACTCTTCTATACTACAGCACATATGGAAAAACGAAATGAAAGAGTTCATTAGCAAGTGAGCTGCTTGTATTATTGAGCATAGCTCTTTGATCAATAATGGTCTGTACAAACCACAATGGATATAGCCATTACAATGTTATAGCAGAATATCCCAGGGGGTACATATTCCACAATCTTTCTTCTAATAGGTTTTGAGATGCCGTCTTTGTAAGTGCAACAACACATGCAGTATTTATCACACTTTGCTAAGTACAACACCTCAATTATCCATCATGTAAATGCTCTGAATTGGTATTACTGAAAATGTCATTTATTAAATTTGAACTAATAAATGTATTAACACAGTGTTAATATTATTTGCAGTAGGTATAATTTACAGTATAAGCTAATAACCTTTAATACTATGGGTTAAGACCTGTAAGCTACAGTGCACAGACATTTCCCATTGCTGCACATGCTCAAAGCTCGATACGAACCTGATTTACTCTTCCATTGATGTGTGCTGCAGAGGGTAATGATTATGTGCCAGAGTTAGTGCTAAATAGTATCTGACAAGGCATGGAAAGGCCTCTCTTGGAACAGTTGTGCCCACTCTGGATGCTAGTCTCTGCTATGGACTCAACATTTCACTGGACTGTAGACATCAGGAATTTATACTTAACAGTCAATGCATGGTGTTGCATAACACCAGGACACCAGTTACCACTGACTGGATGGAAGTATCTTTCCACAGCCTATGGTATAATTAATCTTACTGGTATGTTTGTATGTTTGTTTGCATGCTTGATTGTCTGGTGAACTGCAATAATACAACTGACATTAGACAATGTCAAAAATGAGATGATAATCTCTACATATATTTGCTAAATTAAGGATATTAAATTATGTGAAGGTCTGGCAACACAGCGGGCAGCCCAACACCATGTCTGCTTGCCACATTAATACAGCATCTGGGAGTGTGATCCCAGCCACTGACCTCTCTTGGGTTATTTCCATATATTCAAAGTACGTAGGTTAAACTTTGACATGTAGCCTATTTTTTTCATTGTGCTGCTTTAAATACCGAGTGTACAGTAATTTACTTTATTTTCATTATATTCCCATAACTCTTTCTACATTATTATAATTATATTTTTTTATTATAATGATGGTAATTTATTATTATTGTTGTTGTTGTTATTGTTATTATTATTATCATCATCATCATCATTATTATCATTATTACAATGTAATTATTCTTATATAGAATACATATTTTTGTTACTCTTGTTGACGTTGTAGGAATACATCGCACAATTAGACAGACTACTTTTACTCTTTATAGGATAAGTGCGCCCCCCGGAGACACAAGGGGGACAGTAATTCGACGTCGACTCAAATACAATGATGACCGTCACAACAAATTGGGGCTTTTTAATCCCTGAGCAATACCTTCCAGGCTTCGTCCTTGCTTCTTTGAATCGCGCAGTACAGTTTCCAAGTACATGTTTTAGTAGTTACAAGCATAGTGAGCACTATGTTTGGGGTTCTGATCTATTATTATTGCAAAGGAGACGGTTGACACCCATACAAGGGAGTAAATATTGCCTGAAAGGATAAACACGGGTAGAAAAATTATTAAAAGCATTACCAAGTTACCAGGCAACGCGAAGGAGTTGGTGCAAGATGGCGACCTCACAACCGACGTTGTGTTAATATGGTACTTTAACAACACTATTGCCTGAACAGCGTAAATTGATAAACTGTTTCCCCGATTTTCAGTACCTCCGAAGCACAAAGCTTACACGCAAAGATGGATGACGAAGAGACAGTGCTGGTGAGTGAACACGTTGTAATGACAAAACGCTGATAAACTTAAACCATGTAAGCTAGCGTAACACTGAAAATATTAAAATATGTACTTATACAACTCTGTTAGTCTGGGATTTTGCAAATGCATTCAGATACGCCAGACAGTTTGTAATTCGTAAACACTGCTAGCGTTATTATAAATTCAATATATCTAATGGTAAAGTTACCAGTATTAAGAAAGTCAATAAACAATAAAGTCTCTCTAATCTAATCTAATAGGTACAGCTGCATGATTCATGGTAATGATATGAAGGATATATGTGATTCCTTGGCTCAAGCAATCATTTTTCCACATCAAGCTAACACATCTAGCACTACCTTAGCTACTTAGCAATACGTACAGTATGTGTCAGGTAGCTTATTTTGTTTTATGAGACTTTTCTGTTTACGTTACTTTACTGTTATAATATATGAGAAGACTAGAGGGATGTATTCGAGAGCCTGTGTTGTTGCTAATGGGTGTAAAGTCAGTCCTCATCCTGCCCGCACCTGTAACTTAAAAAGTACAGGCATGTCGACTTGAACGCCTCACACAAGGTACATAGGTCTGTCCATTGAGATGGTCCGTATCAGGATAAGGAACTCCACTTCACCATTGGGATATAGGACACTTTTAACATTTCTGTGAATTTCTCTCAAGTACCAGTTATTACTTTGAACGCACACAAGCTGCGTAGAAATATACGTCAACGTGACCAGTTTCTTAGTGATCCGTACAGACATCTAGAAAAGAGGATAGCAATGTTTTCATTTCTAAATCTGACATTTTTATGAGAGCTCCTCAACTCAGTTTGAAACATCATTTAACTACAGATTTATTATTTACAGTCATTGAACATTTTGTTTTCATAGAAGACCAATTCACACTGATTGTGACAGTTGAATTGACATTAAAATTTCAAACATGACTGAAACATGGATCCAAACCTTGAATTATAGTATGTTTGGTGTATTCACTTCATAGTGGAATTATACAGCAGTGCATACATGAGGTGAGGTGGCAAGGGTCTGCAATATCTGACTGTCTGGTTAAAGATTAATGTAAACTCCTAATTTACCCTGTTTTTGTTTTTCAGGCATTGATCCGGCACTACTGCTATGAGAAATATTTCCATCATGCTGTGAATGTTGCAACAGCTGCACAGAGGAAATTCAGCAATGATCCTATCTATACTTTTCTACGTGCATATGGCGTCCTAATGCAAGGTGAGCACACCAAGTGATCTTGAAGAGATACAAATACCTCTTACATTGTGCCATGCATACCTTATTGCCTACTACTAATGTGAATTTATGTAAATGTTTTTTTTATCCAGATCAAATTCATAACGCCACAGTAGAGTTGGACTCAATAAGAGACAGTCGTGATGTGTCTCTCTGCACGTTAATGGCCCTTGTCTATGCTGAGAAGAAAAAGACAAACCCAGGCAAGCCATTTTTATCACATTATTAATTTTTCCCAGACATCTCATAAAGGAAGCCATACTGTATACTTATTTAAAGTGTCATAATAAATGTTTCTGTATTCCCAGACCGAGAAGTCATTCAAGAGCTTGATGCAAAGGTCAAAGAAGATCGTAAAAGTGCCTCTCCAAAGAGTCTTTATTATGCTGGAATGTTTCTGTGGCTATTAGGAAGAAACGATAAAGCAAGGGAGTATATAGAGAGAATGATCAAACTCTCCAATGGCTCTAGAGAGGTGAGACATGTGGTTGGGGAACACTTCATTGTTATACCAAGTCATTTGTATGAAACTATAAAGGTGGCCTTCAGGCTTCTTCATTATTTGCACTTATGAAAACCATTAGACTGATATCGTATCTGTTTTTCAGGGGATCATCCTAAAAGCCTGGATAGATGTGACATCTGGTAAAGATGCATATGCAAGAAAGGCTGGAAAATACTTTGATGAGGGACTGAAAGAGAGACCAGATGTGTTTGGCCTGATGGGAAAGGTGAGGTGGGAAATACAGTTCTGAATGAAATAGTATTCCTCAATCATAGACATATCAAGCTCTTATTACGCCTGATTTCCTGCGCCTTTAATAGTATTTTGTTTCTGTTCATGCATGATTTACTTTGTCTCTTGACACCATTGAAATTTATGTTCTTTCAGTGTTCTATACACTACTATATATATACTTCAGTCAGGACAGGTCATTATTTGGTTGTTGTTAGATATAAACTACATTATTTCTAACTATTAGTTGCTAGCTTTTATGAATGTGTTTACTAGCCTTTGGATATTGTACATTCTAAGTGACATATGGTCTGTTTTAGGCGCAATACTATGAATATCGTCAGAACTACTCTGGAGCATTAGAGATGGTTAACCAAGTCATTGTTAGTTTCCCTGCATTCTTGCCTGCCCTGGTCAAGAAGATGAAGCTGTTGCTGAGCCTTCAAGACTGGGAGCAAACTGTAGATGCCGCACACAGGTAACCAATGAAGCAGGCAGAACGTTTTACACTCACAATATACTGGAGTTAAATTCTACTCAACTATATCCTAACCCTATTTCATAAACTCAGCACTCTTAAAAATGAAAAGGGTTACAGTGTCTCTGATGAGATTAAAAAGTGCCAAAAAATATTTGGAATCACTACCATGAATATAAAAAAAAAACTCACGGTCTTTCTTTGCAAATGGCTTACCATTCAAGTGCAAATTAAACACAAGCAAGACTGCTCAAACCAGTGCATACTGAGTGAGCCATTGTTTGTGCTAACTCACCCTTTTGGACCTTAGCCAATTTTAGCCTGCATCCAAAAAGCCCTTTGAGAGAAAGGATCACACAATTTCAAGGATTCACTGCCTCAGGATTGCTGAACAGGATGAACTCATTATTCAGGTTGCACCAGGATCAGAGCTGCTGTTTAGCCCTCACTCAGATGAAGCCAGAGGGTGCAGCAAGTTAACAGGATACCTATCATCTTTTGGAAGTTTCACCTCTCCTTTTAGTTTTAATGTTATTTGTGTGGAAGTTCAACACACTACTGTAGCAGTATCAGATATTCTATTACTACCAATCAAAGAAATCCAAGCTCATTGAGATGTCAGAGATGCACTTCATTCACAGGCACCTGTGTTATGTTTCAGGCTTTTACAGAAGGATAAAAATAACCTGGAGGCTCTAAGGATGCTAGCTTTGCATTCTTTGTGCAGAGATGGTGATATTACTGAGGTAAAGTTCACATATACATATGTCGATCTCATAGAGTAGTAAAAATTCTGAAATAATAAGTACATATATTTTTCATACAGCAATGGCAAAATCATTTTACAGGAACAGTTTCAGGAACAGTTTTTGTCTCTCTTTTTAGTCTGTAAAGCATCTGTCAAACCTCATCAGCAGTTTGGACATTGTGGAACCACGTAACCCAGAGCTTTTGTACAGGATGTCTCTGGCCTTTGCCCGTGTAGTAAGATGATGTTTAGTATTGTTCACAAAATGGAACTTTTTTCATCTTTATTGAAAGGATGAAGAGAATATCAGCATTTTTTACATAGCTTATCATGCTTGTCTCCTTGCAGTGTGGGCGTAATGAAAAAGTGATTGAGCAGACATTCAGAATGGTGGAGAAGGCCCTTTCTGTGGCATCAGGGGACTCGGAATTAGCCACAGAGATGGGTTACCAGATGGTACTTCAGGGCAAAATCAAGGAAGCGACAAAGTGGTACAAGACTGCCATGACTTTGGATGAGACTAGTGTTGCTGCTTTGACTGGTAACGGGACATGTCTACATGACCCAAATCACCATATATGCTTTATTTGTAATATTTCTTAAGGTGTAGCATGTTTGTTGATTTTTTGTATTTTTTATTTTTTACAAAGGTATAATTCGTTGCCAGCTGATAGAGGGCCAGCTTGAAGATGCAGAACAACAGTTGGAGTTTCTTACAGAGATTCAACAGTCCATTGGGAAATCTGGGGTAAATGTTGGAAGATGATAACCCGCTTTATACATGTTTAAGAGTATTCTGGTTGTAGAGACTCTATTATATTTTATCCTTTATAAGTTAGGTTCTGTTTTATTTCTAAATCTTCTCTTTTTACTCTAATAGGAGTTAATGTACCTGCGTGCTGTTGTGGCAGTGAAAAAGCATCGACCTCAAGAAGAGGTGACCAACCTGCTAAATGATGCAGTTGACACTCACTTCTCCACTCTACAAGGTCTGCCTCTGGGTGTGGAATACTTTGAGAAGCTCAACCCTGACTTCCTTTTGGAGATTGTTAAAGTGTATCTTGCACTGTGTCCTGCTAAGGTATGATTGGAGAAGTTCTGAATGAAAATAGATATGTGACTCTTTATAACTTGAGTAAATTAGAAACTTTAAAGAAAGGTACTGCTCTACAGCTTCTGAGTGAGAGACAGAATGATGCCTGTTTCAGATCCCACTTGTCTAAATATTTCTATGATAATTTAGTAGCTCCAAATAAATCTCAGACGCAGTGGTGAGGATCAGAGGCTGTTATGTAAAATGTTTCCAAGTACAGTTGTGTTTTTCATTTCATGGTATGAGCTGAGGTATGCATACTTATTTTTTGTACTGAGACTTGTGAAAAGCTGGAAGAGGTTTTCAGTAAGTAACTGTTTTTACTGTTCATGGTCTAGCCTCCAGCTCAGGGTCAGCCACCTGCCCCTCAGCTGCAGCATTGTGCCACATTATTGGACACTGTGGTCAAGATTGTACCAGGTCTCCTTCAAGGAGTTTTTCTGTTGGCCAAAGTCAGATATCAGTCTGGTCAGTGCAGCACTTAAAATAAGTATTATATTTGTTTTTTCCACTTACTGCTACATAAAACACTTGCCTTCATCTTTCTTCAGGTGATATTGAAGCTGGTCAGAGCAGCCTACATCATTGTCTGGAACAGTGTCCTTCTCATGCAGATGCTCATCTGCTGATGGCTCAGATCCATCTGGTGCAGGGTAACTTCACATTGTGTTCCCAGTCTCTTGAACTCTGCCTAAGCCATAACTTTGAGGTAAGATTGCCAATAAGGTGACATTATTATAAATTGTGCCTCATAAAACTCCTCATAAGGTACTTAGTATCCATATTTCTATGATGTATAATCATTTTTAAAGCTTAAGAAAATAGTTTTCAGTGAACATAGGTGACTATAAATAGTAAGTCTGCAGAATTACAGATCTTTGACGATATTGTGAAAGGTGATAAGATGTGAGTTTGTGCTGTTAAATTCCAAACGCACCAACACATCTTGTAACTCAGCTCATCAAAGTCTGCATTTGTTATCAGCTTTAATGCATATTTTTTTTATCAATATCATCACCATTTCTTCAGCTTGTTTTGAATTATTATCAAAAGGGTTCCAGTGTTAGATACTTTTCACTTTAGTCATTTCATGTACTGTATGTGCAGCAGTATGACAAGTATCTTGACTTGTTGCCAATTCCAGATCAGAGAACATCCTTTGTATCATCTGATCAAGGCTCAGGCAAAGAAGAAAATGGGTGAGTTAACGGAGGCTATTCAAACGTTACAAATGGCCATGAGTCTTCCAGGTGTCCGCAGAGCTGGATCCTCATCCAAGTCCAAGAATAAGAAAACTGAGCTGAGTCCTGCTGACTGTGTCTCTGTCTTCTTGGAGTTAGCTGAAGCCCTGTGGCTTAATGGCGAACAGGTAAAATATTTTTAAGATGATAGCATCGTGCATAAAAGCTACAATAGTATATATTTTACAGCAACAATGGATCAAATGAGCATGCATAAAATGAAAAGTATTACTGATTCTGACAAACCCACTAAGAATTTTCACAAGATTTTCCTGTTCCCCTCCGCTCTACAGAATCTTACAGCAGAGTTCATTCCTGGTTGCAGTTTTACTGTTTCTTTGCTCTCATGATTCTCATCAATCACAGGTCCTGACAGCTGTTTTCAAGAAACAAACGGCCCGGTAAAATTCTTACCTGGCAACAAATACAAAAGAAACTACCAAGAAAGAAAGTACCTGCTCAATACTGTATAACATGTAATACCTAAAAAGTTTCTGCATTAATACTTCCTGCAGTAATTACAGATGAGGAAAAACAGAGTAAAAAATGAGTAATTAAGAGTAATTATCTATTTACAATATGAGTATTGTCTTTACAGTTTACTCTGCTGCCCCCGAGTGGACAAATCTCAATTGACTATTCATATGAGAATTATTTCTCACTGTGTTTCCCATTTTTAAGCTTACAAATTGATTTAATATTTCAGCATGAAGCAGCCAAAGTGATGCAGGATGCAATCATTGAGTTCTCGGGCACCCCTGAGGAACTACGTGTTACCATTGCCAATGCAGACCTGGCCCTGCTGCGTGGTGACACTGAGCTGGCACTGAGTATGCTCCGAAACATTACCCCAGAGCAGCCCTACTACATCCAGGCCAAGGAGAAAATGGCAGACATATATCTAAACCACAGAAAAGAGAGGAGCCTGTATGCAAGCTGTTACAGGTGAGCAGTAACTTTGAGTCCCAAGTAGAAAAACATTGACTGAAATCTTAAAGTGATTTCAATGTTGGATAATAGCTAAGTTTATGAAAAAATACACTGCATCCAAAAATGATTCAACTTTAGATCAATAAATGCACACTGAGGTACAGTACTACAAAATGAGGTATAACATACAGTATTTAGAGTGATATCCATGTTTTCTCTCCAGAGAAATTGTGGAGAAGTTGCCCAGTCCTCACACATACCTCTTACTTGGTGATGCCTACATGAATATTCAAGAAGTAAGTGGGAAATTGGATACATCTGTGTTTTGTAATTTATTTATTTATTTTTTTTATCTCACAGAAACAGATTTTTGGAGGGTTTTCTTGGTCATTTTAAACCTAGACCAGCTTTAACTACACATGTGGAGTCAATATAGTTGAAATATTGACTAAAATAAAAATCCAGAATGGTTAAGGGTAGTGAAATCTCCAGTGTTGTCAATAGTAACATTGAAAGATAATTTTGGACCAAAAACAGATAAAAATGCATGGCTATAAATCAGCTTACAACAGAATACAATCACTTGATCATTGGTGATAAGGTGTCACATTAATAGAATTAAGAGAAATCAGCCAATATGTATTGTTTATCACATCTGACAGAGAGGGAGGACCACCTTACCAACCATACAATTTTTGATGATGAGTATTATAATAATACCTGGTAAGGGGAAAAGAATCAATCAAATCACTGCAGAGTGATTAATAACATGCAATTTCAGTTACAGTTAAAGCATATCTACACAAATAGCATCATACACTAATGCTGAATGCTTACACCTGATATTTTTATAGTATTTTTTAAGGAATTTTTCACACAACAGTTTGTAAACATTCTGTGAAGTAAAGCCATTCCATCTAAAAACACAAGTAAAACATTGCAACATTACAAGTAATATTCTCAGATTGTTTTTGAACAAAATACTTTTGCTGGAATGGAAAAAAAGTTCCCTCTGAAAATGTTCTAAGAAAGTTTGGGTATAACGTTCTAACAATGTTATCACCACACATTTTTAGAATGTTTTAAGGATTGTTATACCACCTTTAAGAAAATCATTTTAGGGACAAAACATGTTACAGCTAAAAACATTACAAGGACGAGTGCAAAGCCACATTTTTTAGCAAAACATTTGTAGTTCAACATAATCTCTTATCTCAACAAAAGTTTCAACAGATAATTAGAATGTTGCAGACAAAATATGACACCTCTGTGAACACGTCATAGTATCGGAATATTTAATAAAGGCTTTTATCATTTGAGGCCTTAGTAACATCCTGAAAACAGTTCCAAACTTTGCAATGAGAAGATTCTTCCTTTTTATCAATAAAGATTATGGAAGCAAACAGGCAAAACTCTGGTGCTGTTTTTGACAACAGCTTTCAGTCCATAGTGGAGATGTAGCCCTGTTGCTATGCAGTCATGTTGTCACCAAAGTTAAAAAGTATCTAAACTCACTCAACACATCAGCAATTCTACTCCCTACTGCTAAGAAATCTGCTCTAGTGTACCGTAAGGCTGACTGTTGTAAATATTTGGAGAATGTTGAGTGACGCCGCAAAACGAATACTGTTTGCTCACAGTGGTACATGTGACTGAAGTTTAAGCTAATTAGCTGCAGGTTTACTGTTACATTCTTGGTTCCAGGCCAAATATTTTACCTCTGTGAGTACATCAAATTGCAGGATTTTTTCCTTAAAACGTGCTCTAAATATCTTCTAAATGCTACATTGAGGGTGTTCTTCCTTTATTATCATGTAACTTAACAGGAACATTATTTGAAATGATAGATGTCCTTGAAATGTTATTCAAACATTAGATTAAAATGTTTGTTTAAAAAAAAAACAAATCCAATATGTAGGTAATGTTTGCCACCATCGTGGGAACATTCCCTGGACACTAGATCCTAAACTGAAACATGCAGTAACAGCTCACAGGGCATTTATTGAATTAAGTAAATAATGAAGGTTGCCATACTTCCTGAATGATATTTATAAAAGCTTCAAAACAACAAACTGTGACACCATTTATTGTAAAATGTGTTTATCCACAGCCAGAGAAGGCCATTGAGATTTATGAACAAGCTCTGAAGAAAAACCCCAAAGATGGTGCTTTAGCCAGTAAAATTGGGAAAGCACTGGTCAAGACTCACAACTACGTCAAGGTTTGTATTGTACACTTGTTTAAAGATAAACACAGCTCACTCAAAGACCAAGCAGTGTTGACATAAAGCTGCTATCACTCAGGCAATAAATTACTATGAGGCTGCCCTGAAGACTGAGCAACAGAACTTCCTGCGCTATGACCTGGCCGAGCTGCTGCTGAAGATGAAGCAATATGAGCGCTGTGAGAAAGTCCTGAATGACGCACTGAGCCATGACCCAGGTACTTAAAACATAACAGTGTTTCACAAGGTGATAAACCATGTACAGCAGTGCTGATGAAGGACATAACAATAAATAAGAAACAGGCTGAAATGCATAATAATGTTTTGCAATATTGTGTATATTTATTTCCCTCCTATGATTTAAGGTATTTCTGTCTTTTTGTCTTCATAATTTTTTGCTTGTAAATCTAGTGAATGAACTACCAGGACTCTCAGATGATTGCAGATACCTGGTCTTGCTGGCTAAGGTTCAGAATAAAGTTGATAAAAATGAGGAAGCTTTACTTTCCCTACAAAGAGTAAGTAGTTCCAATTATACATTTTAGTATGGCTTTCCATATTTAATATAAAACACTGTAAAAATCTAAGTCAGATCAGTCACTCCTTCTGACTTTTTGGGAGACGATGACAAAAATGACAATGGTGGGTGTAGTTACTTTTATCATTATTCTCAGGCCCGGGATGTACAGGCCAAGGTACTGAAGCGAGTGCAGTTGGAGCAGCCTGACGCCATCCCCATGCAGAAGCAGCTTGCTGCAGAGATCTGCGCTGAAATCGCTAAATACTACACAAGTCAGAGGGGCTATGAGAGAGCAGTCAAATTCTACAAAGAAGCTCTTGTGTATTGTGAGACAGATCGCAAGGTCAGTGCAGCAGGAATCAAAACGTCCTGTGTCCTCACTGCAGCTGTGGTTGACAGGCCTTGGCATCTTTTAATGTCTCAGCACTGTGTTTCTAAAATGTTGTGATCTAACTTAATAGTTTGTTTGAGGCAGAAAGCCTGATCTATCTACATTACACTATTCCACAAAAAATGCTGTCACATCAACTCAGTTAATATGAATGCACTCCCTGTTCCCAGGTGATGCTGGAGTTGGCTCGGTTGTACCTTACTCTGGACGAGGTCGATGCCTGCCAGGAGCAGTGCAGCGTCATTTTAAAGAATGACCAGTTTAATGAAGATGCAACTCTGGTCTGTACTGTCTTCCTCTGTTTTGATCATAGTCATTTTTAAAATTTAATTTATTGATTTTTTTGTGTATTTTTTTATTCGTGTTTGTCCCTAGATGATGGCTGATTTAATGTTCAGGAAGCAAGACTATGAAAAAGCAGTTTTCCACTTTCAACAACTCCTGGAGCGAAAACCAGGTTCAGCAGAGAAATGTCTCTACACTAACCCTCCTCAAAAACAGTGCAAACTGTTGAGTTTTCAAAGAATTATTTTGATGAATTGAAATGTAAATGGTTGGATTATCTTTTTCCTGTTGTTTTCAGACAACTACCTCACACTGTCACGCCTCATTGACCTGTTGAGAAGAGCTGGGAAATTGGAGGAGATTCCACGTTTTCTCGATATGGCAGAAAAACATTCTTCCAGGACTAAGTTTGACCCTGGGTTTAACTACTGCAAAGGCCTTTACCTTTGGTATGTTTGGTGTGTTTTTGTGGTGACATCTGGTTTACATTTAAGGCACTATGTAACTCTAAACTTGTGGTTGTTGCTCAGGTACACAGGAGAACCTAATGATGCTCTGCGACACTTTAACAAGGCACGGAAGAACAATGATTGGGGTCAAAATGCTGTGTATAACATGATTGAAATCTATTTAAACCCAGACAACGACACTATGGGGGGAGAAGTGTTTGAGAATTTAGAAGGCGAAATTGGGTGAGTGAACTTAATAGTATTTGAAAGGAAAATTAGGGAAAACATTCATACATGTATTTTATAGAATTAAACTCACTGTTTCTAAACTAATACTGCTGGTACTCTCTCTTTGATTAGGAACTCCACAGAGAAGCAGGAGTCAGAGCAGCTTGCTGTGAGAACAGCTGAGAAGCTGCTGAAGGAGTTAAAGCCTCAAACGCCAGGCGGACATTTACAGCTTCGCATCCTGGAGAACTACTGTGTTCTGGCGACTAAACAAAAGGCCAATGTGGAGAAAGCGCTTAATGTTTTCACAGAGATTGCAAACAATGAGGTAGGTAAACTCCAGATGGTTTGCATAGGTTCTTCCTCCCCCTTATGTAAATATACCCAAATGCTGTTCGTGTCATTATTACTGGTATGGTTTAGTTCAATGTAATGTTCAAGAAACATTTAGCAATTAATTCATCACTTTTTACTTTACTATTTTTTTGCCATTATTTATGTTCAGCGTAGGCGTCTAGTGGGGTGAGGTGTTGTCAGAACCATCCTGTCTAACCACAGTCCTTTAATTGAATTCAGAAAGACCATGTGCCAGGACTGCTGGCTATGGCGACAGCTTACATGATGCTAAAACAAACTCCCAGAGCAAGAAACCAGCTGAAACGCATAGCTAAGATGAACTGGACCATTGTTGACGCTGATGAGTTTGAGAAGAGCTGGCTGCTCCTGGCAGACATTTACATCCATTCGGGGAAGTATGACATGGCCACAGACCTCCTCAAAAGATGCCTCAACCATAACAAGGTAGTTCTGGAAATATTTACTGTTCGAATTTTCAGTGAGTTACAAAGTAGTTCTATTTGCACATTTTTCCTGATATTTGTCATTTGTGTTTTCTATGATTCAGATGCACTTTTTTTTTCTGCCTTTCTCTGTGATAATAATTGTACCTTTTCCCCTAGTCGTGCTGTAAAGCTTATGAATATCTGGGATACATAATGGAAAAAGAACAGGCATTCTGTGATGCAGCACTTCACTATGAACTGGCCTGGAAATATGGAAACCGAACGAATCCAACTATTGGTACGTCAACGAAAATCACATATCCAGTTCTATTTATAAGGACAAAATTAATCAGAGACTACATTTGTAATGTGCCATGTCTGTTTTTTTTTTTTGTTTTTAGGATATAAACTTGCTTTCAACTACCTAAAAGCAAAGAGGCACGTTGATGCTATAGATGTGTGTCATAAGGTGAGACGTCTTGAGCTTTTATACTTTAGGACTGCAGAACAGTTTATAACCAGATATTAACCTCTGATTCTGTCATTAGGTTTTGGCTGCTCATCCAAATTATCCAAGAATGAGAAAGGACATCCTGGACAAAGCACGAGCTGCACTGAGATCTTAGCTGGTGTCAGACTTGCAACGAGTGTGAAACATACAGTACTGCGCCAAAGTCTTAGCTTTGTTATTTTTGCAGAGTTGAAATGGGCACGCATTCATTTCTCATTCTCGTTTCTTCAGATACAACAGGAAAGACACACAAAAAAAATCTGAACTAAACGGGTTCTAATGGTTAAAGTCATTCTTTGGTGTGGTTCCTGTCCCCATGTGTGGTCATTATAACTTTACTAAACCAACAAACCTAATGTTGGCTCAGGACATTTGCACAATACTGTGTGACACCAGTATGTATGAGTTTATTTATTACTTATACTGTGGAAGACTTTAAATCTGGAACATGCTGTCTTTCAGATCACTATTTTTAATCCTGTGTTGATTTCTATTTAAATGTACCTTTCATGTCATATATAAAAATAAATTCAGTACTTTTTTTTTTATCTATGCTTTTGCCTGTTTTGTCATTAAATGAAAACTGAGTATGCTATTTACATCCTAAACATCCCCTCAGACCATTACCACATAG
>JAPQRP010000016.1:26967433-26986595 GCA_037367295.1 Apogon hyalosoma | reverse complement strand
TTGCCTGTTTTGTCATTAAATGAAAACTGAGTATGCTATTTACATCCTAAACATCCCCTCAGACCATTACCACATAGCGCAGGACACAGTGAACGTTTTAATGGACATAATAAAGTGGATGCCTGCAGAGGATAGGAAGTGCTGGGGAACACAGTCGCCTCACATGAAGTCAGCGTGTAACTGAAAGGCAGACCTCAAACTGGGCACAGGGGCTGCGGATGGAGTCCACGTCTCCACTCCCACGGACACTTCATGGAGACCATCCGCTGTGGGAAACATGGGAGATCACATGGATAAATAGAGCGCGGCGCTGTGAGTGTCCACTTTTTATAACATCAGAGTCAGAGGAAAGCTGATGAACTCCGCAGAAGTAGCTTTTAGACGTGAAATGTGTTTTAGTGGGGGTTTCACAGTGTTCCCGTTCATTAGTTGGAACTGTGCGCGGTGCGTTCCTGAAGGGGACCTGATTGGATGCGGTGGTCTGTGAGAGGGGCAATGCGCGTTCCTCCGTTATTTGTATCCCAGCAACTGTCCCAGTGAATGACCAGTTGAACAAATCCTATTAATGACACCATTGTTGAATCACAGCACCTCCGTCTCCACAACTTGTCTCATGTGGGAGTCTCCAGAACCACTCTGGAAAACGCGCAGATCAAACCGGTGGTGCAGCCAGGGTTAAAGTCTGGATGGGTAAGAAGCGTTAGAGTTCAAAACAACGCAACAAACCTTCCACCTCCGCTCTGATCATCCAGTTGTTACACCTAATAAACTTTTTTTTTTTTTTTTTTTCAGGTATGGATTTGGATGCGCAGGAATCCTCTCTGCGCAAGCGCGTCACCACGTCTCCTCCCTCTACCTGAAAGAGGTTCACCTGGATCCAACGAGACGGAAGTTTTATGGAGCTACAACACACAGCAAATCTTTTTGTCCTCCCGAAAGACAAGTTTCTTTGGATTTCACGGAGCAAAAACAGAATCACCAGTCAAACAAGGATGTCATCCACTGGATTCTGTCAGGTTTTAGAAGAACTTTTCCAACATTGATGTTTAGTTCAGCGACTCATGGTAGGTGGTTTTTGGTTTTCTTGTTTTTTTTTCTTCTGAAGGAATTTACTGCAGATTGTTCATTCACATATGTGATTTGTGGATAGCAGCTATACACACTACAACAGGAATGTTTCTGTATGTACAGTAGAGTATAAAGAGGTTTTGTGGTCACATTAATGGGGCTTTACACTGCCCCTAATAGAAAGACCTAAGAGGTTAAGGCAAGACAAGACAAATTTGTTTGTTTTGCACAATTCATACACAGGGCAATTCACAGTGTTTGACAAAAATGGAAAAGAGATGCACTAAAAACACACAATTATAGTTAAAACAAAATCAATAAAACAAATAATAATCAATTAAAATAAAGTAAAAGAGAGGAGTGCAGATAGTAGTTATATGTGTTATCTGTGTGTGTGCGTGTTCGTGCGTGTGTGTGTTTGTGGTGTAATGTATTTGTTTATTCATTGTAGCTGACCTTCCATCCTGAACCAGCCACCTCTCCACCCAAGAAGAATGACATCTCTGCGCAGAGTACTCCGAAGGCGCCTGCACCCACTCAAACTGGTCATAGTGGGTCTTGTCTTTGTGACATTTGTGTTCTTCATACAATGGGAAGTGGGTAGCCAGAGTCCACAGGAGGACCCGTGGCTTAAGGAAATGGCAGTGAAGCGGGATGCTGTGCTGGGCATAGTGATTGGAGCTGTCAATAACTTCAGGGATGCGATTCCAAAGATGCAGATCAGAGCCCCTGTGCGTCTGCACGACAGTGGGGACGTTGTGTCGTGTCTCCCTGGTCACTACACTGCCTCAGAGCTGAGACCGGCTCTGGAGAGGCCACCACAGAGTCCCCTCGCTCCTGGAGCTGCTGGGAAGCCTTTCCACACAGACTCATTAAGCCCCGAGGAGCAAAAGGAAAAGGAGAGGGGTGAAGAGAAACATTGCTTTAACCTGTATGCCAGTGACCGTGTGTCTCTGAGCAGAGACCTGGGGGCTGACACAAGACCACCAGAGTATGTTATCATGTGCAGTCTGTATAGCTCTGATGTAAAACATATTCCTCAATCAAAATATTCCCCAAAGCATTAGGGGATCACAGTTCACCAGCTAATATTACATTTTTCAGTTAATTTCAAATCAGATATATCATGTTATTACACCATCTAGTGGTAAACACAACTGTAGGTTTAACCTAAAACCAAACACTGAAGGAATCAACAGTGTTTAATAAGGATGTGCAATTCAAAAACTGATTGTCTAACTCAAGAAAAGTCATCATATGGGCTTTTTTTTGCAGCGAGGGGAAATTTCATGCAGAAACCACAGAGATGATTGTTCTGACTGAAACTTTGCTGTAGCATGCCTGCCCAGTTACTGTGGCCAGTCCAGGAAGAATCACAGTTTTGTTTGGCTAATTATAGTACATCCAAGTACATGGAAGTCCAAGTACATGTCAGTAGGCAGTCAGTACATGACACAGACATAAAGTGGATCCATGTACTGTATCTTATTAGAGTAAATTACACAGTCCTCCTGTCTGATATGGCAGCTATTTCAAAGGCTGCCACACATGCGGTGTCACCGCTGAAATGGACACCCCACAGGGGAGAGTCTGCAGATGTAATAACTACACTGCTGTGCCACCCAGGAATTATACAGGACAGTTAGATCTTTGTGTGCTTTCTCCTTCTTTTTGTAGGTGTATTGAGCAAACTTTCAAGAGATGCCCCCCCTTGCCGACCACCAGCGTGATAATTGTGTTTCACAATGAGGCCTGGAGCACTCTGCTCAGGACGGTGTACAGTGTCCTCCACACCTCTCCAGCCATTCTCCTCAAAGAGATCATCCTAGTGGATGACGCCAGCGTGGATGGTAAAATTGAGCACTGCTCTTCAGGACCGCCTTGCTCTTTTTTTTGGTGTCAGTTTCATGGAGCGCTTTGGGTGGGCAGCTTTTCTATGAAATGTGCAGTGAGGAGCTCCTGCTCCTTCTGTGGCCCATGAAGTGGGTTACAAGGGGAAGACGGGGTCTGCTCAAGGGAATACTTTCCTCAGAGGAGCCAGCCACGGTTGTGCTGAGAAATGAGTCAGAGTTGTAAACAGGTCTGATGTAGGAAGGAAACGATATGCTGGATGGGAGAGAGGTTTCATAGAACATAGAGCATCTGATTCTCTGAACTGTGTTAATTGTTGGGAGGAGGCCACAGAGGGAGCCCTGCTGTGGGACAGTTTTCTTTAAAGCCAGACGTGTTGAATATGAAGGGCAGACAGCTCTGTCCTTTTTCATGTGCTTGATGTTGTACCTTTAGATATTTTGTCTGTTTATAGTATGTCAAGTTTTTTGGATTTGTAGCAGCATTCAGTCGTGTAAATTCATCATGTTTTCCATAATATTCTTGACATCCTCTGTTAACTCTATGTCTAATGGATATTCTGTTTCCAGATATTCTGAAGGATAATCTGGATGAGTATTTGAAGCAGCTGAGTATTGTGCGAGTTGTTCGTCAGCGAGAAAGAAAAGGACTCATCACCGCTCGGTTACTAGGCGCCTCCTTCGCTACCGGTGACACACTCACCTTTCTGGATGCTCACTGTTAGTCACCACTCACATTAGTCACATTAAACACAATGTTTGACAGGAGCCACACCCACTCCTGTACACCTGTAACTCAACAACTCATTCAGTTCCTTTATAATGTGTATTTACCTTCTAATTTTAGAACAATAACCATTCAGCGGTTATCGATAAGAAAGAGCATGTGATGAAATGCGACGTATCTGTGTATTCACAGGTGAATGCTTCAATGGTTGGCTGGAGCCTTTGCTGGCCCGGATAGCAGAGAACTCTACAGTAGTAGTCAGTCCTGATATAACCACTATTGATCTCAATACCTTTGAGTTCATGAAACCGTCTCCATATGGGCAGAACCACAACCGGGGAAACTTTGACTGGGGCCTGTCCTTTGGCTGGGAAAGCCTGCCTGATCATGAGAAACAAAGGAGAAAGGATGAAACATATCCCATTAAGTAAGCAAATACATGTATAAATATAGAATATGGTCTTTATACACATAATTAATACACTAACTTCTCTACAGGACTCCTACCTTTGCGGGTGGACTCTTCTCCATCTCTAAAGAATATTTTTACCATATTGGAAGCTATGACGAAGAAATGGAAATCTGGGGGGGAGAGAATATTGAAATGTCATTTAGGGTAAGACAACCCCAAGTAGTTGTTTTTTGTTTTTTTTTAATTGTTGGTCGTCAGTTACCCTCTGTAAAGACAATCGTTCCATTATTCAAACAGATGTACAGGTGTGTCTAAAACATGTCATCACCCATCTGCTAGCGTCGTCTCCCATTTATCCTGCAGGTGTGGCAGTGTGGAGGACAGCTGGAGATCATCCCTTGCTCAGTTGTTGGTCATGTTTTCCGCACTAAGAGCCCCCACACCTTCCCCAAGGGCACTCAAGTGATTGCTCGTAACCAGGTACGACTAGCCGAAGTCTGGATGGACGACTACAAGGAGATTTTTTACCGTCGTAACCAGCAAGCCGCGCAGATGGCCAAAGATGTACGTACTGCCTCTGACTCAGACCCACCTTTGAAATCTGGTACACTTTCATCCCTCATGTGTTGAATACGTTTAAGCATATTATCATAATAACTACTTCCACCTCATGTATGCAGTACATCTCATTTGTTACCATGAGAAAAGTTCTTATTACTCAAGTTACTTGTAAACACACACTCAATTCAGGAGAAAACATAACATCTCACTAGATTATCCTCAATGGACTAATTTATAATTGGAAACCCTCACCGACAGCAATTAGAGTCTGAAGTTTTTAAATGGCCAAAACGGAACATGAAGGAAGTCAGCTCTGGTAAATGACATAGGCTCTCAGCGTTTCCTAACACATGGTCCCGTAGGTGCCATAAACAGTTCCCTAAGGGCTATACCTCACACAGTGGGCCAGCCCTCTCCCACTGGCTTCAAAAAGACAGGCTATCATCAACTGCCTGAAGGAATCCACTGTAGTAGCTATCAGTGCACTCTAATGTGTGCAGCATCCTCATCATTATAGTAAGAGCTCTTATTATTCAAGGGTGTAAAGTGTCCAGAAATGCTTTAAAATATGCTGCTACACCACAGTTAAAAAGAAGCAGAGACGTGTCTGCAATGTTTTCCCACTTAACTTGTTTAACAAAAGACGAAGAGGAACATAGTTATTCACATCACGGGAGTAAAGTGTTGATAATATTGAAAGTTTGAAAAATATTTCTTAAGTGGTGTACTTTTATATCCATGGGATTATAACTATTTGATTTGCGATAGTCATATTTTTATATTGTGTGTGTTAAGTGTCTGACAGTTTAGATTGTTATTATTCAGGGCGTTTGCAGTGTGATTTGGCAAAGTACAGGAGTAAGGTAAAGAAACATGACTCTCCTCAGACTTAGAGGTTGTCCAGTTGTAATTTCTCACCAATTAAATGACAATTTCAACAGAAAACTTTTGGAGATATTTCCAAGCGTGTGGACCTCCGAGAGCGGCTACAGTGCAAGAGCTTCTCCTGGTATTTGCAGAACGTCTTTCCAGAGGTCTTCATGCCTGATCTCAACCCACTCCGCTTTGGCTCGGTAAGATCACACTCCCCACCACTGCTCTTCTCGTTCCAAACCTCAGAGCTCTGTCTAGCCACTGTGGGTTTCCACTTAGGATCTCCAGAGGGTACTGAGCAGTTCCAATTTGACACCACTGAAAGCACTCCTGAGACTAAAGTTGTTTGAACAGCTTGCAGTGGATGTTAGTTTTTTATTTTGCTTCCTCTCAATGCTTTCCCCTTCCCCTCTCCGTCTCTCTGTAGGTAAAAAATGTGGGCAAAGAATCCTGTCTGGATGCTGGAGAGAACAATGAGGGTGGGAAACAGCTGATCATGTACCCATGCCATGGCCTAGGTGGAAACCAGGTCAGTTATTCTCGTACCTCTGATCTCCGATTGAAAAAATCTGCATATATGACTCACTTTAATTGCAGAAATAAGTGGCATGTTTTTTTTTTTCTGATTCCCATGCTGTAGTATTTTGAGTACTCCACACATCATGAGATTAGACACAACATTCAGAAGGAGCTGTGTTTGCAAGGGGCAGACGGGGCTGTGAAACTGGAGGACTGCCAGTATAAAGGCAGAAACACATTTGTCGGAGCAGAGCAAAAATGGGAGCTGAAAGATGTGAGTGTGGTTTTTGATTCTCCTGCTATATGCATTAATTTGTGGCTTCAGGTACGTTTTACGGTTCCTTTTTCTTTCTTGCTACAGAACCAGTTATTCTACATTCCGGGGTTGGAGATGTGTCTCAGTGCTCGTCATGAACATCCCTCTCTGGCCCCCTGTAACCCTTCGGATAGATTCCAACTCTGGTCTTTCATCTGAGTCTGCAAACGACCACTTCTCAAAAAAAAAAAAAATATAAGTGACCATGAGTATTTTATACTGTATGCAGCTTTTTAGATTAATGACCACTTTAATTTATTTTTATATATAGAAGAACTAAACTGCTGTTGCTGCAAAGTCTGGAGAAAGCACAGTGCCACTGCTGGAAGGATCAAACTGAGCCTCTTGAAACAGTGAAAATACTCTGTGTTGACAAGTGCCTCTTTTGTGTTTGAGGTGTTTTCACTACTCTATACCAACAGTACCAACACAAGCAGTATTAACCACATTAAACCCACAGTGAATTTTTTTGTAGACATGACTCTAAATCAGAATCATCCACATCAGTTAAAGAATACTCCCAGACAACAAACGCGCACCAAAGAGATTGACAAGTGAAAACCTGAAACACAAATACGACATGCATTTTCTGTTTTATAATACAAGAGTTCCTATGTGCTACTGTCAAGTGCCTTTCATGTAATTTTATGCGGTATGGGGAAGTGGTTGTGGTGTGACGGGGTTGATGCAGCCGTCTGAGGGCTTCTATGATGTTGAGATCAAAAGGACCTTCAGGTTAAGATTTTATTTTTTTTTTTTTTATCTTCATATTTTAAGATCAGAAAATGTTAGTAAAAGGTCACATTTCCTTTAGACACTGATGAATGATAATTTCAACACTATTTTGGACTTGTGTTTTAAGTTAAGGGAAACTGATTTGTCCCATTAAAAATGACTTTCATATTAGAGGGTCATTTGCTGCATTTCAGTTGTTACAGTAGCAAATTTTTGCTGCAGAACCAAGTTATCTATTATTAAAGATTGAAATGGACCTAGTATCTGTGCTTATTTACCAACATCGTAGTGAGGCATCAATGATTTATCTGTTAACTGTAGCAGATTTTCCCCGTGAGATCAAACTTTATGCTAAGTGTTCTGGCAAATGGTAATTTCATTGTAAAAAATAATCCACAAGGGGGTTCTATTTGTTGATCAAATATGTTTGTGGTGATTTGCGCCTCACTGCAGTCCACCAATGAATATCTGGTGCAGGCACTAGTGTTTAGACGGCTGTGGGAATTTTCTTTGTGATGAGGAAAAGAACAGATCTGTGTTTTTTGGCCCGAAATGGAAACTGTCTTATGTTATCAGAGTGCCCTGGTGTAAGGATTTTGTTATTTTGAACTCAATAAATGCAGATGGTTAGCGTGACAAGCATTTCTTTTTTGTTATTGCAGCTGAAATTTGTGTTGTAAAAAATTATTTGTACAGACTTAATTGCTGGTCAACATTTAACATTTGGGAAAAAGGAAACAAAATTGTTACTGCAATTACAGTTGACAACACTTTCTAAAATGAAAATATGGATTCAGCATTCAGGAAATATGTAAATATGTTTATGATTTAACAGACACGTTTGGTTCTAACATTGTGTTTTGTGACCCACAGGAGAGTAGTGACTTTGTTTAGTTTCTCTCTGTGGTCTGCAGAGGGCGCTTTGCACTAAGAAGTGTAATACAATGCATGAAGCACATGCTCTTCATGCAGCAGTAATAGTCTCAGTGCAGGGATGTGATGCATGTATAAATATAAGACTATACCAGCATAAGGTACTGAGATCAAAAGAGCAATTTTAATTAAATTTATTTCAAAATCATGGTAAAAATGAAACATCTGAAATGAAGTAGACTCTATCTACACTTGAGAACCAAACACACTGAAAATTTTGTACCATTGTGCAAAACGTATGCATTTCACAGAATATGAAATAGAATTAAATAAATCAGGCACATGAAGCTTTACAACTCACAACCAGCATGAAACAAAAGACAATTTTAAGATAGTGAAGCAATTTACTCAATACAGACTTTTAGTAAACCACAATAAATACACATTTTAATATATTATTCATAATAAATACTGGAAAATAAATCAAATACAGGATTCTTGGATGCATTGTCATTGAATCTAGCCTCGTCACACTGTATGCTTTGGCACAATCGTCTGTACTGTTGGACATGTTGATGCCTCCGATTGCCTGAAAGCAGTCTGTACACTTAACTGTACCACAGAGGTGGCATGAGAGGTCCCAGATACCCAACAGACACACACAACCACCAAACCTCCAGTACTGACCCTTCTGAATGATAGATAGGTATATTTTTGCAAGCTTGGAAAAGGGACAGATGTCTGTATTCATGCAGGAGCACAGCTCAAGGTAAAGATAGAAAATGTCTTCCATCAGAAGTACTTGTGATAGTTGCCCAATTGTCGAGTGATATAGTCTGTTTCTTTTTTTTACCAAGATGTGGAAAAGATTATTTACAGATTTTTGGTTAACTGTTTTTATATCTGTCATTCATGGCTCATAGGACCAGTCAAGTTGTTTAGTTATTAATTATTACTAATACGAATCATATTTAACAAGAAGATTTGATTGTCAACCTTGAACATTTGTTTACCCATATACAATTACTAAACTGTGGCTTATTTATTATCATTATTTTATTTATTTATTTTTTTTATGAAACTAACGGTGCTTTACATACAATGTAAGCGCAAATGTAAAGTACCATAATGGTCAATCAAAAGCAGTCTCAGTCCTTGGATTCTTATCTAAAAGAGAAAGACTATTAGATAACCCTCTGACTATTGCACTTCAGTTGAACAAATCAACATTATTGGATCCATATAAATAAACATCTTCCTTATTAGACAGAATAACCACATTCAAAAGCAGAAATCCCATAAGCAGTTAGTGTAAAAACACCGACACATTATTTTGGGTCAGTGTGTTTATGGTTTTTTTTTTTTGGTTTTTTTTTAAATTATCGTTTTTGTTTTGTTTTTTTCTTTTTACAGATGGAGACAACTGTTGTTGCAAGTTCATCTCAAATGAATCCTATGAAGCTAATTTAATGTCTATGATGAATCAGAGGGTTTCTCATACTATTGGAGATATGTCAAAGTGCTACTTCATTAATATCCCTGTATCAAATTAATGCTTCAAATAGTATTTATTTTTTTAGTTGCGCCCACTAATCACATTATCTTAAGAGTGAATAGCAGGAACAAATGCAGTGCCATATTTTTCCACCGTCCAAATATTTATCATTTAAAACCAACTGGACCCTTAAGTGCAAAAGACTGAATTATTTTATGTCTTGATGCTATTGATGCTGTAATCCAAACATACAAATAAGATTTCAAGCTGTTTCATGCTTTCCCAAAACATAGAAAAGCATATAATAGTGACTAAAAGAAAGAGAAAAATGTACATAATGTATACAACACATTTTCATATAAAACAATGGCAATTTTTTTCCTAAATGTCACTGAGATTTCCAAAACCGCATGCTTATTGTTATCAAAACATTTACAATATATAAGTATGCACATAATTCAGAAACAATAAATAAACTGACAATAAACTTTTTTGCACATTTGACACATACAGTAGACATAGAAAAGTTCCATCTACAGTACAATATCTGCTTAAAACTAGAACTTTACATCTGAAATTACAAGATACATTGCACAGCATGACATTATTTATGTATCGATCTTTCTTGGAGTTTATCACACTGTGGTGAAGAAACCTCAAGACTGCAAATTCCTCAAAACATTTCCACCATGAACCTATGGCTTTATAGTTACAGATGAAAATGTACTATGGTGCTGTAAATTGCTTTAAGTTTAAGGTCAGATAATGCAAAAGGCCATGAATATATCCCCTAGAAATACCACTTGGTCAGAGTTCCTCTCAAGTAAAGACACGATAATGAAAGAACACTTAAAAAGGCGAGGTCTACTAAATGGCTGTGACCTCGGGGCAATGGTCCGGTAATGGGAGGTTCTTGGTATTGTTCGCTAGTAAGGATAGGTCAGAATGCCCATTAACGTCGGACTCTTGCTGTGGCTGTTCTGATGTCATACACGAGCTCTGACTGCTGTACGAACCCTGGTTGTTATTGTTCAGGTAGTTTTGGAACTGTGTCTGATTCTTGTTCTCTGGCTGCTCCACAAAGGCTGTTTTGGACATCACCTTCTTCTCCTGATCAGGTGTGTAGCAGGGCAAATGGGTAGCTGGGTTTCCATTGGTCAGAGTGAAGTGCTGATTGGCCGAGTACTGTTCCTCAGCCTGGTTTGGGTAGTCTGTGTACTGCTCGGCAGTCATGTTGAAGGGTCCCTGGGTCATGCTGCCGTTTGACGTGCTGCCTGGATCTGGAAATGCTAAGGCTTCCCCATAAGGTTCACTGGGTTGGCTGTTTTGGCCATTGGATATGGCACTGGAGCTCCCCAGCTGATAGTACTCAGCTGAAGAAGAGTTCATTAAATAGGTATTTCCATTCATATGGTTATCATGTGCCACAGAGGCATCATTGTAACACAACACGGATGACAAGGGAACCACTGCAGTGTGGGACACAGATGGAGTCGCCATGTCCTCCTCAAAGTTCTCCGACTTCTCCTCATCCTCGTCATCTTCCTCCTCATCCTCCGAGTCGCTGTTAGCCAAGCTCTGAGTGCTGGAGTCAGACAGTCCACTGCAAACGCTGCTACTATCCTCTTCATCCTCCTCGTCCTCTTCATTTTCTTCCTCCTCCTCATCATCTTCTTCATCCTCGTCCTCGTCTTCTTCATCTAGTGGCTCTTCCATCTCCTCAGTCTGCAGGTGCATGCTGGCAGTCTGTGGAACAGCGTCTGACAGAGAATACTCCAGCCTGTGCTGGGACTGAACCAGAGGGTCATTATTTTCGCTGTGGTACCCGTTGGTAGGGGAAGCTTGCTGCTGCTCACGACTCTTCTCCAGTTCAAGCTTCATTATAGTGTGCAAGAAATGGGTCCGAACACGGATGGGATTAAATTCCACTCTTCCGGTTGAATTGCTGCAGCCCTCTTTTGTGCAGCCACATGGAAATGACATACGATCCACCTAAACAAAGCAAAACTCTTTACTGCTTCATCACTTTAAACAGGATTATGCAATGTGTTATTAGCAGAATTTAATGAAAGAGCCTTTAACCCATAAAGACCCAGTGCTACTTTTGTGGCAGTTCCCAAATTATTTTTTTCTCTCTATTTAACCTTTCTTAAGTGATTTATCACCATTTATTATAATATTATCATCTGTATTTTTTTTCCAGTGAAAATCAGGTATTTTCCTATATTTAATTCACTGATCGTGTAAATTTTCATAAAAGCTCAAATTAAAGTTGAAGGTTATCATATCAAAAACAGAGAAAACCGAAGAAAAAGTAACTTTTTCAGCAAATGTATCATTAACTGCACTAAAAACAAGTGTGTCCATCCACTGTCATTGACTCAACTCCATGGGTTTTACTGGTGAATCAATGTTGTAGAAGATGACGGTGTTTCCACGGTAACTACGAAGCCTCTGAACATCCAACTGGGTCAAATCTGATGACCATGAAAAGATGAAAAGCGGCATTTTACACCAATTATTTACACATATTAATAGGATTAGTGGATCAACAGGTATTAAACAGTTTAGATCAGGAGATGCTTTTGGTTGCCAGTGGATGTTTGGGTCTTTATGGGTTAAAATAGTCTCACAGTCCTTTATAAGATTACAATATATTCATCTATTTCAGTATTTGTTGAAAATGGATGAATCACAGGGTTTCTCATACTATTGGCGATATGTCAAAGTGCTATTTCATTAATATACCTGTGTCAAATTAATGCTTCAAATAGTAAATCTTTATTTGTAGTGGCACCCACTAATAATATTATCCTGTTATTCTAACAGCATGAACCAATGCAGCACCACATTGTTCCATCGTCCAAGTATTTATCAGTTAAAACCAACTGTACCCCCCTAAGGGCAAAGGACTTAATTATTCTATGTCTGAAAATTACTTGATTAAACAGTAATTCAGTGACTGGATAGATAATAAAATAATGAACTAAAACAAAAAGGTCCATTTTCAAAAGTAGCATGAGGGGAGCAACACAAGCTAAAATGAAAATAGAATTGCAGGTAAAATCAGCCTTATTTTCATTTTCTCCTGGATCATGATCTACCAGAATAAAATGATTTTGTTATTGAAAAACACAATCTTACATTTTTTTAGTTTCTATAAATCAAGGCTTTCGTCATAAAACCCAAAAACTAAACTGAAATCAAAGGTGAAACTAAAAGATAAAAATTCAAACCTATAATAATTCAGCTTCAGCTTCCTGAGTAAAAACTGCCTGCTATGGGATTTACCTGGCACTTGATTCCTGCTATGCTGCAGGCACAGGTCTCCGGGTCACAGAACACTCTACAATCACAGCCGCAGTCCTCTCTGGACATCCGGATGGCCCGCAGTTCATGTTTCTCTTCCACGTCAATTTTCTTTACCCCAGAGGACCGGAGCAGTGCCCGACGCTTTTTAGTTGTAAGAGGCTGCAGGAAGAAGTACTCGTCTACCTCTGTGTTGTCCAGATCAATGTCATCGTCAGAAATGTCCTCCGCCGTGAGCGTGTTGGCCTCTTCAGACTCCACTGTGCCATTCTTAGTCAGCTAAAAACACCAAAGAATCACAACCAAGCTGTTTTTATATGAAAGGGAGAAAATAGCTGAGCCAGATGACTATGCTGAGATTACAGATCTTACAGCCCAAAGTAACGCTTTACAACTTCTTTGAGCATCAATGACAAATATGCTTCTATCCACATTACTGAACGTTTACCTTAAGCTTGATTGAGTTGAGTTTTTCCTCTTTTAGGTGGTCCCTCAGCATGTCTCTGTGGAGTCTCTCTTGCTCCAGGGCGAATTCTCCCAGGGAGTACTGCCTGACCCAGCTGTGCCTGTTGGACATGCCCAGCGTGCTGCCGCCCTGGCTCGGCACACTGGTGAAGCCCTGCCGCCGACCGAAGTAGTACACGGTCACATTCTCGAAATGCACCCTCCTGGTCCGCAGGCGCTTCTCCCTCTTCAATATTGAGTCAGCTACAAATAAAATGAAGGAGTCGGAATGTTAAAAAAAAACCAAAACAAAAACGGGTAGACTGGTCGTCCTTTTCATCTCTTTTTGACAGTTCATTCATTTTCCATTTCAAGAACTGAAGCCCTGCACATTATTACGTCAATTAACACCAAGCACAGTTTATTTGTTAAATCCTTTATATGTTCAGATATATTCTTTCATGTTAAAGTAGAGCAGTCTTGTAATCATTTAAAGCCTGTTAAGCTAAGTGACATGTTACAGATAAATGTGGGAGTATTGTCCCTAAATGCTTGAAATATTAGGATTTTTTTTCTTGCCAGCTTTGCAGAGGACTTCTACATATCTTGGACTTAGCCCAGCTTTGTGGGGAAGGATTTCATCACATCTCTGTGCTTCAGCTTGGCATGCAAGTCCTCTGTGTGTCTTTTTAAGGAGAGCTCTACAGGAGGGAGGGGCAGAGAGGAGGGCAACGGTGGAGCATAAATAATCCCCTGCATGGCCCAGAGATGAAGAGTGCTGGTTCACAGAGGCAGTGTTCCCAGCGCTCAAACCATATCAGACAGACAGGACAAATAGAAACCATCTGCTTCCAACAGCTCTCCACCCCACGAAAAAAGGACAATGCTTTTTATTACAGACATGGAGCTGTCACAGTGAGGGAACTGTACAGAACCTGGATTTATTGCGTATAAAAGAAATGCGTAACCGGCTATCAGCTTGTTGTAGGCATAAAAAAAAGAGCAGATCTTATATTTAACATAATGAGCTTTTTAATGAAGCCATATAAAGGCCATATGAAAAACAGCACTTCATAAGGAGTTTGAAAAGCTTCACTAGCTATAATCTGAAGTGCTCTTTTATCCTTTAAATACTCTCTCAGATTCTCAAAATAACAAACACAATAAAGATGTTTTTCTTCTTCTCACTGATATAACAGCATGGGATGCAAAACCACACACAATTTAATTGTTTCATGTCCCTGCCAAACACTCAGTCATTGTAGTTGCATGTCACTTCACAGGAGCGCAGTCTTCATAGTGCACAATCCCCTTGTCGCTGTTAGCTGACCTTCTAGAGCCCCCAGCTACCAGCAGCTGCAGCTGACACAGAGGCCAAGAGCAGCCTCTAGGGATGCAGCACCCTACTTATGTCTCTAAGCCTTGGCTCTACAGGGAGGGGGCCTGGCATGTCATTCACACCGACAAAAAATAGTGCATCATCAACACAAATTTACTCCTGACTGAGACAAAAAAAAAGAAAAAAAAAAAAGAGAAGATAATTTTGAATCATTTAGTTCTAGGATTTTGGTTTTGCAAAGTAGCCGCATGCATTTTGCTAAAACATGACACTTTTTATTCTTTATCATTACTGGCACTTTTGTGTACTTTCAAAATCCCCTTAAGTATTATTAAGCTTCCACTTTATGATCTGTGTCACTCATGGCCTGTTCCTTCTCTATGGCAGTAAGAGTCACATTAGCGCCCTTGTCATCCTATAAAGATGAATCGGTCAGTGTTTGTTTCAACCTGCAACGGCGACATGTCTCTTGTGATTGACATAGAGCAGTACTTACATTCAAATAGGACAAATGTTATGCTACATAAAATCTATGATGCAACACATTTTTGTAAACTAAATCTGCCTGGCTCAGTTTAAACACTTATTACCTTTAAAGAATGTACAACAATAATAATAATAATAATAATACCTTACTAAACTATTTGGGGACCTTCTATGCAAATATAATCTGTGAGCAAAACATTATTTGACCAAATACATTATTTCTAACCAGATAACTAATTTATATTATAATTGATGCAGGCAGACTCCCTTAAGAGTGTACACTGTGACACTTACAGCGAGGCTACATGGTACGTACATGTGCACTATCAGCAGCATCGCTCACTTACAGCTTGACTGCATCAGCTTGTTTATTCGGTTATGTCTGTACACTAATGCTGTTCCTGATGAAGGAGGCTGCCTGTGCATCCTTCCTCTTTATAAAAGCACCGGACTCTTCCCGTCACTCCCTTCTTCGCATGTCTCTTCAATAGAGATGCTGATTTTCTTTTGTTGATGTGCGTCCTTCATAATACAGGATGCCACTCAGGAGATCTTCAAAACCAGACTTGAAATTAGTGTTATTTCCATCTTGATTAAAAATCATTGCAGATACGTTTTTGTTGAGATGAAATGAGGATATTAATCGTGTTGTCAATAGTACATGTCAGACACAGTGAAGACAATGAATGCGTGGGTATAAAAGACACACACACTCACGGGTGAATGGGCCTGAGGCAGAGGGGTTGACACTGTCACTGCTATCCCCACTCTCACTGCAGGAGACCTCATCATCAGACTCCCGCAAGGAAGAGCACGGGGAGGAGGAGGCTTCCACCTCCTCAAATTTCCTCTTCAGTATTCCACTCATGGCCCTCTGCATCTGCACCTGAAACCAAAAGACAGCAGAGGGGCCACACATTATTTAATATCCAGTTTAGGGCCTTCATAATCCTCAACACACTCAATTAGCCATGAGACCCAGACTACCCCTCCCTTTGCTCACACACAGACTCTCCTGCCGCTCTCCCGGCTCCCAGGCGTTCCCTGGGCAATTGATCACCTTGGCACAAAGGAGCTGAGATGGGAGGAAGAAGCTGCTAATTACATACTACGTCTGCTTCACAGGAAGTTCATTCCAATGTCTTTGATTGAGCGGCTGGAGAAAAAAAGAGAGTGGACCAGCTTGTCTTACAGTGGTAGAGGTCAGGGTCGGTGCGTCTTCAAAATATTATTACATATAGATAGGATGGTTCATGAATTATTAGGTGGGTTTAATCATTGCTGCTCCTAGACAGAATAAAAATGAAAACATCAAGTGGTTTTGAAATAAAACTCACACTACTGAAAAAATATTCACATTACTAGTATAGCTGTATATATTCTTGCTTGTCTTTTGTTTGTTTTTACACAGGTACACGCATGATATACATCTCTAGCAAGTGAAGTGTGGTAACAAAACATCTGCACAAGAGTAAGTGATTTATGAAAACATCACACATCACACAGACGTTACCGCTGGCAGTGTAATTAGTGACGTCTGTCTCATACAGAGCATATCTGTAATGAGAACAACATCTATACTGACAAGCTGTAATTTTCCAAAAAATCTAACACACATGCAGTCAATCATTAAATATAATACAACCACAAAAACTGACAATATTACCTCAACAAACATGTCAGTAAATTTCTACTTTGCACAATAACGGTATCATTAATAGGCAGATGTTCATTTTGAAAAAAAGAAAATGCTGTTCTTGGATCTCTGCACAGGTGCAGCTAAATATTTGTGGTTATTGTACTTCGTGCAGAGGCTATTGTGATAGAAGTGTTACAGACCACTTCAATGTCAATTGAGAGGGGCCATTAACTCCATCTGACTGATGATGCAATTAGACAAACAAACAAGGACAAGCTCATCAGTCAACTACACTAAAACTAATCACCATTACACTGAAGCTGACTCTAATAACTGTTCTTGCTGTCTGTCAAATAAAATATTATTTTAATCACTATTCTTTCCTGTTAAATCATATCCTGCCTACTGTAATTTAGCCAGCCTAATTTAATGTTAATCAGACAACTTTGAAATGAAAGTAATAATATTTTCTTGAGCAGCCCTGTGTTCTTTGTTTTACCAGCAGGAGCGTGAATGTCATGTCTCATTTTAAAATAAATTCAGTAACACAAATGTTCTGCTTTAGCACAGCAAAGATTGATATGACTGGCAGCTTTTCCCTTCACTGCTTTCTCTCTTGGAAGCTGGAATCAGAATAGACAGCATGCATCTTCACCCAGTCCCACTCTGTATATCTGCCAGAGCAGCTTGTGGGGGAGTTCCATTCACAGACAGCCACAGCGTTTCATCTGGGCCCTGCTATCGAGTCATTACAGATGCAAATGCTGCCTGAGAGACATGCTGCCTGAGAGAAAGAGGTACAACCCAGAGAGGACTAGCACTGCCAGCAAGAGGGTCATTGTTCCCAGGAGGCTGTGCTTGTTCAGTGCAGTGACATGGCACCGCCAGCATTTGGAGAACCTCCAGAGTCAACAACTCTACCTACAACTGAGGAATGTGAGGCATCCTACATCTGGGAGAAAGCACAGAAAAAGAAAAAAAAAAGCAGTCAGTCAGAATAGCTTCTTTTAAATATTTCTCTTCAAAGACAAATGCTGTTAATTTGGAAGTAAAAATCTCCAAAGAGGCTGGAATCTGAGCTACAGTGAAATGTCTTTTACACAGGCAAATAACTGTACTGGCTGACAAGAAACAGATGGTTGATTTACTCTGTAAAAGGTTACGACTAGAAATAATGACACAGCCTGGAGAAGGACGAGATTATCCAGAAATACATGAAATGGATCTGAACGCTGAGATTTAAAATGTTGATCAACATAGCCACTAATCAGATAGACAGGTAGAAGAGGAAATTTCCATGAGAAATGACCTGTGTAATTTTCATCCATTTCCTAGCAAGGGTCCTAATTACATGCCATTGTAGGGAACCTATTCATAGGCTTGGCCCTCAGCTGATGCTGCACTATGCTTTGATACCAAAAGTGGTTTCCATGGAGATTATAATGTACGCTCACAACTAGTGCTTCCCCATATCACAGTGTTTCCAATGTGACATGCTGTGTATGAGGGTTCATTTAATAAAGTATCAATGTAAGAGCAAATTAAGTCAATGTTTATAAATCACATTTATCAAATCAGTGCATTTCTAATTGCCAGTTACAACCTGTGAGAACAAGTTTAGGTCTTGACACTGATAGGAACAGCCTCATAGGCCAAAGAGCTGTACGTAATATAGGGCAAACCCATTTCAAAACAGAAATGCAAGGTTTTTGTTCCTTTTTTTCTTGCCTTGCAACTAATCAAGGGTGGACAACATGCACGATAGTACAAGGGAAAAATCCCTGAGAATAATGCAGCAAAAGCCAGCTTGGAAAGCCCCTCCCTGTGTTTGCCTCTCTGAGCACACACATCATCTGTGGAAAGCAACTCCTGTCCTTAATCAACAGCGCTCACAGCAATGTAGCATGCTCGCATACTGAATGTAATTATTTTCCCCTAGTCATTCACAAGGTTCCCACTATCACGATAAACTGATGTGACAACACAAGGCTCAAAACACTCATTCCAAGTGATGCCAACAAGCCTATGGCATCTGGAGCAAGTCATGACACATCAGTCCTACAATGACCACATTACACTGGTGTGTCTGCAGGCCCTCACAGGAACAACTGACCTGTATCCACTGGCAGACTGTGACTCCTTTCACCTCTCCTCACAGCAACACAGCCAGACAATCATAAATGTGGCTATTCAGAAGAAGGTGAGACATGATGAATGAAGAGGTTCCCATTTTGTTTCAGTCTGCTGAGTTGCAGCGACCCCAGAGGTCCATGGTCAGAGAAAAAAGGGTGCAGGAGTGAGAGAGAGACTTGTAATTTTCCAGCTCTGGCTGCACTGTCGCTTCCATATGCTTTATTGTTGCAAGACGACAGTCTTTCTCACTTTAACTCCCTCTCTGTCACTGGGTTCCTCTCTCTTTCTCTTTCTCTCTCTCTCTCTCTCTCTCTCTCTCTCTCTCTCACACACACTCTCTCTCTCTTTCTCTCTCTCTCTCTCTCTCTCTCTCTCTCACACTC
>JAPQRP010000016.1:26947146-26967333 GCA_037367295.1 Apogon hyalosoma | reverse complement strand
ACTCTTCTTCTCTGGTTCTAACATCCATCCACATCTGTTTGTTTTGCTCATGTGACTCTAGTTGGACATAAAGGTCTTTAAAAATAATAATAATAAAAATAATAGAAGAAGCCACAGAATTTTTTTTTTAAAGGTAACAATAATTTGACAAAGGACAAAAATTAACACAATAAAGAAAAAAAACAAAACATGAACAAACTGATAAATAAAATGGACCAAAGAATTTTAAACATGTGTAAAATAATTTGAAAAACTCTAAAATTAGCAAAACATTGATAAGAAAAATGAACAAAACCAATAAAAGAATGAAGTAACAAATAAAATGAGGAAAACTGAACAAAATATGTTTTAAAAGGATGAAAAACAAAACAGAATTAACAAAAATTAAAACACGTCGTACAGAATTCAGAGGTGAATTATGGTTTTACTGCAGCTGTTTTCAGTCTAAAATCAGAGCCAAGCTAACAGCTAAGCTAACAGAGCTAAGCTAACAGAGCTATAATGTAAACTATCAGCATGTGAACATTCTCAGACACAGTTGTATTTTATCCACTCTTAAAATAGGCATCTACGAGTTTGAGTTTTTTGAAGAAAACTCAATGATTCCATAAACAGACGTAGAAAATATGAGTTTTATCCGTTAACGCTAGACTTATATTACTTGTGTTTCTTATGTTGACTTTCTTGTATTAAACCAAAATGTAAGATCTTCCCCTCGTGCCTGAACAGAACCATAAAAAGTTAAAATAGATTAAAAAAAAAAAAAAATCACACCACTGCTAAAATCAGCTGATGTGAGCAAAATGAAATATGTCATTTTTGTCTAACATTAAAGGTAGCGTAGGCGATGTTTTCCTGGAGCATTTTTTACTATATTCCTTAAAACCCCCTTCACATCCCGATTACAAACAATTAATTAAATGTTCTAACACAAAAATGAAAAAAATAGTAGTCACCTGTGGAACAGACAGGACTGGAAAAACACCATCCAATCATTTTAACCGGCCTATTGAAATGATTGAACGGTGATATGTCTGTCAAACTCAGCTGACATTTGTCCCTCCCCCCTGCGAGTACAATCCGGTACTCTGGAGGCGTGGCTTCAGGGGGAGGTCTGAAGAAAGGGGTTTGGACTTTGGAATTGTGTATTTTCAAACTGTAGCTGCTCAAAGTGTTTTCCAGGATCTCCTGCCCTGCCTTCAATGTTCAGGATCATCGTTATTGAAATTACAACAGTTTTGCCCCGCCCCTGAAAGGGAGGCAAGGGCTATTGTTTTAGGTTTGGTTTGTTTGTTTGTTTGTTTGTTTGTTTACACTTGAGTAGCAAAACTATTGGTTGAATTCAGACCAAACTGGGTTTATGCATTACCACTGACCCAGAAGAGATGTGCTTACATTTTGGTAAAAGTAGGTCAAAGTTCAATTTTTTTAAATGAATTTTTTAAATCTTTTTTTTTTCCCCATTTACTTTTGATGGATGAAATTTCAAATGTTTATAAAAACATCCATTTTGTTTCTGTTTCCTTCAAACTTGGCCCATGTATGGAGGGAACAGATGTGACACCATCACATGAACAGACATGATGACATCAGCTGGATCCAGGACAGAAGGAGGTCCACGGAGGGCAGGGCTGGAACAGCAGGAAAGCAGTTGATAGTATTTAGAGTCTGGATCCTGGGAAGGATACGGAAGAGGGTTACTGGGAAAAAAACAAACAAACAAATAAACAAAAACAAACAAACAAACAAAAACAAACAAACAAAAACAAACAAACAAAAAACCCCCAACAAACAAAAACAAACAAACAAAAACAAACAAACAAACAAAAACAAACAAACAAACAAACAAAAACAAACAAACAAAAACAAACAAACAAACAAACAAACAAAAACAAATAAACAAAAACAAACCAACAAACAAACAAAAACAAACAAACAAACAAAAACAAAAAACAAACAAACAAACTAACAAACAAAAAAACCAACAAACAAACAAAAACAAACAAACAAACAAAACATTAAGGTCCCGTTTATTTTTTAAAAATCATTATTATTAGAAAAAAAGTCTGAATTCTGACTCTTTTCTCATAATAAAAATACATACTGGAAGTGAATAAATATTTAATTTTTCTTTCTCTCTCTCTCTCTCTCTCTCTCTCTCTCTCTCCCTCCCTCTCTCTCTCTTTCTCTCTCTCTCTCTCTCTCTCTCTCTCTCTCTGTGGCCACACAAAGGCTCATTAGCTGCAGCCAGCAGAAAGGCAGAAGCCTGACTGGAGCAGAGTGGAGCAGAGCAGAGGCAGCCTGTGAGATCACATGGGTGGGATGTCTGAGAGAGAGAGAGAGAGAGAGAGAGAGAGAGAGAGAGAGAGAGAAAGAGTCAGGCGTGCCTCTGCTCCTGCTGTCTGCAGATATTTTTACCAACATGAGCTGGGGAGGGGAGAGGAATAGGGATGGGGAGGTAGGCGGAGGTATGAAGGGGGGGTCAGAAACACTGAATGTTGGAGCAATGTATAGGACTGATATATGGGAGAAGAAGGGCAGTGGGGAAGGAGGGGGTATAACAGAGATGAGGGGAGGATTCAGAGGGGAATAGTAAAGGGGGGGGTGAAGAAGAGGTAGAGTGAGAGGGAGAATGGGGCAAAGGACAGAAAAGAAGAACAGCTGATGCCAAGAACAAACCATAATGACTATCAACAGTGAGAGAACACAATTCAAAGGCACTAGCAACAAAATCATCAGAATGAGATGATAAAATATTGAACACTGATTCCATAAAACAGGGGAACATAACAATTATGCAGCTGCAAACCTGCACATAAACTGTGCACAATAAACCTGAGGATAAATTAAACTACTGTTCCTCATACACAGGAAATAGCATTTGTCAGTATTGTAGTGAACATGGCCCTAGCACTTCCTATGCCAGGAAGTTCTGCCGAAGAGTCAGTGGGACATAAGCCTGTGCAGTCAGAGCCATGATATCAGTCCACTGGGTCGTATGTCAACATAAAGGTCCTGCACTTCCTCGTACAGGAAAGCTTTAAGCCTAGAGGGAGCTCAGTATTACAATCATTACAAACAAATGACAGTTACTGAGCACAAACACAGGATACAATGCAGTGGGAGGGAAAATGATGCTGGAAAATGCTGCAAAATCTAGGACTAATAGACCAATGCATGGAGAAAGAATGTCAGTGGGCTGCCTTGTTTGTTCATTACCAACACTAAACTGTCAAATAAATAAGCACTTTTAGATTATTAAGGGATCTCGAAAAGGACATTATCTAATAGATGGAGTTTCTTGTGACGCCCACATTTATTTACAATTTTATGTATGTAAAAAGATTAGTATCATTTGTATTTGTTTCTCTGATGTAACCACAACTGTCATTTGACCCCACCTCTGCTTCCTCACCAGTGTCCTGACTGAACCTCGCCTTGACAGCATCGCACTCCTCCATCTCATCGTCTCTCCCTCACACTGCTCCTACGCCTCCTTTCAGTACACTACAGTATATACAGTAACATCACCCTGCCACACTCCACCACACATAAGCAGTCATAAATTCTGTCAGTTCTGCATGAAACGAACCGTGCAATTTTAGTCCTGATAGCTATAGAACCGTCTTGCCCAAGGACACTTCGGCGTGGATGCTGGGATCGATCCACCAACCCGGGTGTTTGTGGAGGACCACCTCAGGCAGAGCGGCCCCACAGAGTAGCAGAGGTAGTAGTGGTAAAAATACTACATTATTAAAGAGTTTATATTCTTAGTCCATCATACAAGCACAGATAATAACTGCATGATGAGGAAGTAATGCTTGTAATTACGTAGGGCACCTTTTCAGCCAAAAACAAAAAATAATCTAAACATGTATGTATATTGAGAGTAGGTGTGCACAAAGTGTTTGCTACATTCATAACTATCATATATCTAAATGAACTGCATTTATAATTAGATATTTTAAACAGCTACTTCAATAGATACAGATTTATTTTTCATACATACATTTATTTTTTATTAAATTAGTCATCTAATCACAGCCTCCCACGTTAAATAATATATATTTTTATCCCAGCAGCCTCAATAAATTGGATGAAACGACATTAACCAGTTAGTGAACTGTTCGGCACTAGCATTACAATAATCAGGAAATAATTATGTTAAAGGTTAAATGAGAAAATAATAATCATAAACCTTATCAAACTTGGAGTATTTGTTTTTTGCTATAATTGCTTTAATGTTACAATCAGTTTGAGGGCTCTTTTGTTAGCACTTCTCATAGAACCTTTGAGCACCTTATCTGCATTACTTTAATGATTCATCTATAAGCAGCACACACTACATACATGCTACTCTATTACATACTTAAAATGCGAAAAAAAATAAATAAACTGGAGAGAAGACATTTGTTACACCATTGCACCAGTGGTGGTGACCTATATTTGCTCTTACTTGCAAGAGGCTTTTTTTATTTCAATCTAGGAAATTGAAGACAGCAAGTATAAACAAAATGGTTTCAAATTAATCTCACTTCATTTGTGCAGCTGCACTGTAATTGAGGTCAGATGCAAAAGACCCTTCAAACTCTCATTGTAACAAGTAGCAAATTTTGAGATACATTTCCTCAAAACAACACTCTTTTGTTAAAATAAGCAAGAAAATATCAGATCACCAGTTATTAACCTTACAGTCAAAACTGATTCTATGAAAGTGCTTCAGAAAACAGGATAAAAATAAATAAATAAATAAAATAAGTATATGTTAATTAAAGCTATTTTCTGTATCATAGAGGATGCTCATAATGGAGGTTGTTTATAATCGCCCTGCCTTTACAAATGTTTCCTGTCTCCGCTATTTTCATGGTCCTTGGGAGGAAATGTAGCCACACTAAGACCCTCTGCAAATGTGTGTGTTAATATGTAAAACTCATCATTAATAATCACTGATCTCACAAAACATCTGACTCTGAACGGCCCGGCTTTATGGCCTGTCACCCACTGTTCAGTCAGCCGGCTTGAACTAAAGATGAATCATTACCCCCACTGTTTTTTCGTTCATTCATTACAGCCTTTATCCATTTCATTACCCAGTTTGCCTCAGTACCACACAGGACAGGTGGCAGAGTCTTCAACCAATATGTTGAAGTCCAAAGCTGTGACGAATACAGAAAGCAGAGCATACAGACCATAAAGTCGGCTACTGACTGGATTTGTACTACTATCGTCAAAAAACCCACTCGGACAGATTTGCAATGCCAAGTGACACGCTAAGTGCACGCTAAATGTCTAGCAGTAAACAGCAACAGAGCCAAAGTAAACAGGTTTGCAATAAAGTCAAGCACCCACATATTTATATAAAGAGTTGGCCAAAAAGACCACTGAATATTCGACAGACGTTAATCAGGTGGTGCTTGTGTGATTATAAATAAATGTTTTGCAAGCATATTAGTTGTGCAAACATGATTAGCCTATGTAACAGCTCTACCTCCAAGACAGCTTTGAAATACCCCCACTGCCCCAATTACACAGTGCATCTTAAATAATAAAACTAACAACGTTAACATCTAGAGTGATCAAAGTTAGAGTCAAAATAAAGCCCCACACCTACCCTAATTAACATAACATACTGTTTTCATTTGGCTTACATATACTGTCAGTGAACATACATCATTATTTTACGCTTGTAATACTATACATTGTTGAGTGATTATATTATACGGAAGCATTGTGACACATTGAACTCAGGCTAAAAAGGAAATAATAAGAAATGTCATAATGATATATTGCAATAAATAACATTCTAATAAACACTTTTATTTGCAGCAACTTCTAAAACACTTACAAAATGCTTCAGAGTTTGTTTTCACTCAACTTTAAAAAGTATTATTATCATTACAACTGTTTTAAATGGTCTATCTCTAGATTTCTAAAATATTTGTCCTATTCTGCCCAGAAATAATCATGTTACTGTCTGGTTTCTTCGTGTTCCTCTAATGTTAAAAGAAATGTTGATTTTACAATTCCCATGATAATTGTTGATAACTGACATGAATGTATTCATCATGATAACATTTCAGACAGGAATGGTTCATTCTTCAGGCTGTAAGAGTGATATATCCCATAATGTGCATTTTTGTCCAACATAGTGTACGTTGTATTAACATAATAAGTAAATATAAAGTATAAAATATACTAAATATTAAGATGAATTAAACATGCTGAAATCATTTATTGTTTACATCTTAAACAATTTTAGTGGAAAAAACTATTGAACTTTATAACAGTGAGTAGACTTTAAGAATACATGAAAATAAATTCATTTTTAAGTCGCTGATGTAAATAACTTTGAACTTCAACCAGATTTAATGTTATGTATTGATATTTTGGTTATTAAAACATTCCTGCTGTAAAAGAAGTTTTTATGCATTACATTCCTTTATTATGGGCTATTTATACTATTTATTTATATCTTCTAAACAATGACAGGCATTATTAAGTGGAAAAATGATTTACTATGTCTCTAATCTAAATGATTGTTAATGAATCTGAATTTTTTTTTTTTGGCAAATCTTTAATTAAGACTCTACTTTTCTTATTAAATTACTTCATTAAATATTTAGGCTGCATTGAGTACATTTGATTATCCTTTGTAGAATATATTTTAATGAATATTTCATTACTTTGAATATACTCAGTTTGTTTGATACAATTTTTAGTAGGTACATTTTCTCTGTAAGGAAAATCAGCCTGCTATTTGAATGACTGCCAAAGATGTGTGTGTAGGAGGTTGGGGTTGGTTAACGATTGACATATATTATAGAAAATTTGCTTCCTTGTTATATATCATGCCTGCCAATTGCTAGTGCTGTTCAATATGGCTGGTCGCATCACAGACTACTTTCTACAGTAATGAAGCGCACACTTATAAGCCCAGATGGCTTGGCAGATCGTTTTATTAATTCTGTCTTTCTTAATATGAGATTTTTTTATTATTATTTTATTGCAGTACACCCTGAATGACTGGGGGATGTATTCCAGCGGAACCAGCTGATGGGATCACAGAGCCAAGACAAACCCTGAAAAACCACAACAGATCCCAGGCAATGCAAGCAGACTGAGGCTGTGTTCGAACTCATCCATCACCGGTGTCACACACGCCATAAACGGCAACCTTGAAAGAGAGGGAGAAAGCAAGGCAGAGCGCGCGAGATAAACAGATAGACCGACAGAGGGAGAGGCTAGGTCTCAGCTGGACTCCCCTGAGGAGAGGCTGTGGCCTGGATGATTATACAGCTACAGATGATGTCAGTGGAGGATCCCTGCCACCGCAAACACACTGTTCACCGTTTTGTAGAGCATTCAAAGGCAGATTTCTTAACATATAAATGAAACAAAACAGACGAAGGAGGATATCTGCCTTGACCTGTATAAGGGATGTGCCATAATATATCATCTGACAACAGCATAATGTATATTATTTCATATTATGTTCAACAAATCACACACACATACACATATGTATGTATATCAGGATGATTCTGAACATAAAGTACCTGTACGGAAGTTCCCCATAAAAGAAATAAAATGTCCTGAAGTCCTCTATGATTATTCGAAACCACCTTTTAACTGAATTAACTGGACATTTACTATATTTTGATATATACTATTCAGGAAATGTATTGCTAGCAGGGCTCCAAAATAGACAACTGTCATAATATAATGTTATCATATGATAAATATTACTGCAGTAAATGTTTTTATTGTGTTTTTATGGTTAATTTTTCTAAAATTGTTGTCTAAAATGCCACATTCTGATGATAAATAATTATTTTAAAATACAACTAACCATCTGGTATCAAATCAACCAGAATCAGAAGCCCTACAATCTGTATCTGTGATGTATTGCCATATATTTTTGTCCATATTGTGTATATTATTACCATGCTATAAAATTGCATATACTGTGACAGAAGATTCTGGCTACATCTGCTCCCATCATGCTCATAAATTAGACAATAGACAGTGATTTGATTCCATTTGTTGCAGGAAAGGCCATGGTGACCACACAATGGGGCTACATATATAAAAAAAAAAGATATTAATCATTCAAATTAAAGGGATATAGGAGCAGAAGAAAACCCATAGGTCACTTTGTTACATAAAAAATAAAAGCCCCTGTGACAATTATGGTACATTTCCCACCAGTATGTACGATCTAAAACCCCAAATACAGTCTGTCAGGTATAGACCTGTAAGAAAACCACCTGGCTATTTGTTAACTAACAGTGACAGTAAAATTTCTCAGCCAATACTGGTAAAATGACAAAGTATGCCAATAAACAACAGTAATTGTCACATCCAGTCATCCACATTCTCAGTCAGCTTTGAAAGAATTACACATGCACAAGGAAAAACATGCCACAATTAAGCACAAAGGAATCCATTTAAGGAAATGTAGCGACATCTACAGATTTATGCAAATGAGACTTCACATGCGCTCTGTACATTTGTTAACTTGCACTTGCCTGGGGCTGCAGACAGATCTGCTCTACACACATGAAAAGGGGAGGTGGGGGGCAGGAGAGGGAGGGGGTGGTGGTGGTGGTGGTGGTGGTGTGGGCTGTGTGTGTGTATGGGGGGATTTGCAGCCCACTGCTCAGCACTCAGCACACGGAGGAGCTGCAGCCTGGTGATGCCTGCTGCAGCCTCCCTCCTGCAGCTACAGACCAGGCTGGTGCTGGGAATCATTGATCTGCTCTTCCTTTTCATAGAACAATAGAGGAAGCACAGCTCCTTATTAAGCACATGGGTCCAGAGCAAAGGGTAACTATAATCCAAGAAACAGGCTGCTTACAGCTTCACTACTACACACCTACTCTACTGTGATGTTATTGTAGCATCATACTGTGGCATTAAAAGTTGAAAATGACTACCTCTGTAATGACGGCGGTCAGTGTATTTCTGTGCCAAATAACCTGAATGATCTAATCTTCAGGGGGAATTTCTTGAGCTTGTGAACTCATTTGATTTTTAACATCATATACAGTAAAATAACATTCACAGCATCAAATTGCAGTCGATTAAAATTAGCCGCATTTTTAATGAAATAAGGTTGCATGCTTGAATTGCAGTCTAATCCTTGAGAGGGCATTTAACCAACATCTTAACAGTCTATGTTGATACAAGTGCTGATCAAAATAAAGCGTAGCAGACACGTACAAACACACAGTCTCCACATTCAGACTGATGTTTTGATTTGCTGTAATTCAAGTCACACAGTGTGGAGGCATAATCAGGTACTCTCACCCTCATGTCAATCACAATGCTCAACTAAATTATTCATGGCTCTATATTTTATTTATGACTATATTTTCCCATGCCACCTGAAAGTTCGCAAAAGCCGGTTTGCTGGCAGAAACAGAGCTGCCAAAGCATTTCATAGAGACAGGGCTGCTTTCATCTCTCACACAGGCTGGGAAAGCTGAGGGATGTGGGGTTCATATTCTGCAGACAAGCCTTATCATTTATATATAGCCAGTATCATGTTGAGATCTTGAATAATTTTTTATATGCAAAACATTCACACAGTTATCTGAGAAAATTCGTAAAGTAGGCCAGCTTTTCATGTGACTACAGTTTATAGTGAATTAGAGTTATCCAGAAACAAAGTCTCACCAAAAATGAATGGGAAGTGTTATCAAACCCATTGTATTAGGTGTTGCAAACCTATTATAAAGAGAGTTATATTGATTAAGAGATTAAATTGCACTCAAGTATTTGTAAAGCGATTATTCATGTAGACATAAATCAGAGATGTAAAAGTCCAGTTAAATCTATGATGCAAATAATCAAGAGTGTGCATGAAATGAATGAAAATAATCCCTTAGACAATTTAATCAACACAAAGAATGTGTGAAATACAATAGTGTAGGTGACATTATCTTCATTTTCACCTCCATTGTGGATATAGCCGTGCTTGGATAATGAATATTACTGTGTCAGTTTGTGAATTGTAGCTCGTTTTCATGTTACTGTTTGTAAAAATATTGTAAATGATCGCATTGAGAGAAGCAGGTATTATTAAAAACTGATATATAACAGTATTATACACTATTATTGAATAAAAATGTCATAAAATATTTCAAAGTGATAGTAGCTATGATGCTGATTTAATTTCATGTAATATTATACCTACCCCTTTTTTCTATCAGTGCTTTTTACATATATATATATATATATATAAAAATATAAAATTAAACTCTCAGTTCAGGAAAACTGTATAAGTTCTTAGTGACTGAACTACTGAGGATGTATTTTATCTGTTGCACAAATAATATACTATATCTGAGGGGAGGAGGCTTTTTTATGTTTTTTTTTAATTATTATTACATGCATGCAATAATGGTTTCTTATTCAACATTTACTTTATCTTGTTTTCTTTGCCCAGTATGTACAAGTGTTTTATCTAATGGGCTAAACTGAAATGATCATAACATATGCCATTCCAGTTATTTTTATTTTAAAAATTAGTTAATGACAGTGGGAATCAGTCATATACATTTTGATCAAGCTGAGATCATGAATAGTCTTTTATGTGAAAACATGTGTGGAGGTAATGGAGACTGTGGAGAAAATGTATTAAACAGGACAGCTTTTCTACAGTTTATACTGAATTGGGGTTATCCAGGAACAAAGTCACACAAAAACTTTGTACGAAATACTATGAAATACTTTATATTAGTTGCTACAACCTGAAAAGAAATGGTATTTTTGACAAAGATGTTAAATATTATTTAAAAAAAAAATTTAATGTCCATTTAAGCTGCAAATGAAAAGTCCTGGTAAAATCCGATCACAAGCATACATGTATGAAATAAGATATTCTACCAGACAATTCATCAAAACAGAAGATGTGTGAAATAAACTATGTGATATTATCTTCATTTTCACCTCCAGTGTGGATATATTTGCCTCTGGAAAATGAATATTACAACGTCACTGTGTGAAAAGAGACATTTAACGGTTTTAAATACAATCCTGTGAATGAAAACCAAACTGGAATCATTAACTATGATAACTATGACGATGGTGTCAAATCCCTTTTGCACATATATTAAAGTTTATGAGAGATTAAATCAGAATTTTAATTAAATTATGCTGGAAACAGGGAAAGGTTTGATGAACATATTGACAGGTACAGATGTATTCTACCTATTGCACTAATAACACCATACAGCTAAATAAATAATAGGAAGAAGCTTAAAACTACTTAAGCCAGCAACAATGGTTTATCTTTGCTTTACAAGTTACTTCACTAATTTGCTATAGTACCATATTATTTAAATATTAACATAAATAATCATAACATACATTATCATGTGTATTTTTATGACATGAAATTAGTATTAGTGGGGATGGATCTTATGTATTTTTGCATATCTTCACTTTCTATAAACACTTAAAAGGAATCACACAACACTTTTAAATATGCTTTGTGTGGTGACATGCAACGCACCAGCAAACAAAATTCATTAAGGTAGAAAAGTGTCTTTTCTCCTCAACATTTAATTAGCTGGCAACAGACAAAAGATTCCAAAAAGGTGTCATGGCAACATCTCAAGAGAGCGCAATCCTGACCGTGAAAGCCCAGAGCTCAGCCAGGAAGCAGCCAAAGAAACAAAAAGAGTCACATCAAAAGCTACTAAACTGGAACCATGAACCCTGCTGAGACACACAAAGCTGCTCTGTAATCTAAAAGGTTGATATTAGCTCACTCTACACTCTTACTGTATACTCCATTGATGCTGCTCCTTTAATTCGGTGCTTATGAAGAAAAACATCAATTAAAATATGCACAGTGGCAATTAACAGCAGACATATGAAATATAATAAAGCAACGTTGCCTCACTGTAGGTACTCGTATCCGTTTTATGTTGGGGAGTAAAACGTGTAAAGCAAACAAATCACTTCCAATGTTTCTTTAGATTTATCAGACACATGTCATGCAGGTGATATCAAGCAAGCTGTCAAACCCCCCATAACACTTAGCACAATGTCATTTACCACTCAAACAGATTCTTTTTTTTTTCTTACATAATGTGAGTAAAAATCTAACACATCAACTCTCAACCTGACCTTTAACCTGAGTCTGTAAATCTGCACAGACCTTCAGGTCAAGCCCAAAGCCATGAATTCATGTTGTTGCCACATAAAAAGGAAATAAAATTGATTTCACACATGTGAACCTTTGTGTGGAGACAACTCACCCACACCACTCCTGCAGGGACTCTGCTTAGTGCCATTAAGCCATAACACCTTTCCTGTGAATCTTTAATGGACCGCATTCACTGTTATTGAGCTTTAGCCATCTGTGCTACAGTATGTAATACCAGCATGGCTGAATCACTTATTCAAATAAGCCAGCTTAATGATGCAGCTTTTCACAAGTAAATACATCTATTTAATGTTTCAATGTCCTTTAACTCTATGCCACATGTACTAATTAAATTCTGCTCCTCTGAGGACTGGGTGCTGATAGATTGAGGAAGCAGATGGATTGAGGAGAAAAAAATACAGTCATATGAAGAAAGGCCCCCATCTCTGAACACACACACACACACACGCACACACACACACACACACACACACACACCACCCACCCCCATCACCTTTCAGATCTCGATCACAAAGATGGGAATGGTTGTGTGATTGTGTGTGCATGGTTACATGTCTGCTCATGGACTCTTATTTTCTTGATTTTTTTCTGACAAAAGAAGCCAGTGGACGAACAATGAAGGAGGCAAAACTGGATAGTGACGATATTTCATTTTGAATTTAAATAAATGGAAAACATCTATCTGTTGATTATATTCATCTAAAATGCAAACAATACATAATAATACCAAAAAACTTATCATTTACTACTTTGCTTACATATATGCAGAGCAGAGGCCTGCGACTTCGTATTTCTAAAGCTGTAATTATTGATTTACAAAGAAATAAATATGAATCAAATAATACAACATATTCTCGAAAGATGCCTCCTTTTCATTATTGTGATATCAGAGGCATCTCTCTACTACAATCCAGTGAGAATATCACAGCTGTCTGTATTGACTAAACAGCATTGTCTGCTTCAATATCACATCATATCTTGTTATCAGAGGGTCTTTTGTGGCAACGTGGCAACAGTTGTGTGAGCTTTGAACATCATCTATCTTGCAGGCATGAATTCAATATGTTAATGTGTGGAGAGGAGAGTGGCAGTATGATGTCTCAGACAGCAAGAGGAAGAGCTTACCTTTAGCAAAATATATTAAACCGCAGCAACCTGCTTTTGTTCTGTGGAAAAAAAGAGAGGATAAATATGTTTTATTAATGCGCAAATGGCAACTGCAAGTACAATTATTTTTCTGGGGTCAAAAAGAGCCCACAAAGGGTTGGAAAAATGATGTTTAATGTTATCTGTTGAACCATGTGCTATCAATTGCCAATAAAACATGCACTGATACTGTATATACGGTTTTAATATTGTAACATTTGTTTGTTTTTTTATTTAATTTTATCATTTTATTTTTACACAGCAGCAGTGCAGAGGTTTAGTCAAGGAAACTTTGCCATTTAAACTGGGATGTATGGATGATTGACAGAGCTTTATCTAAATCTCTTTGTGAGCCACTCTTTCCTTTTATAGCTGAGGGGGTGGGGGGTGGTATTCCCAGGGAGACAGGAGGGGAACAGACTCTCTGCCTCCACTGCCTGTTCTGCAGGAAGCTCTGCAGGGACCCAGACTCTGCTCCCCCAGTGGTCCGTATGGGAGGCTCTCAGCCATTTGGCCATATACCAGTCAGCTGGCTCCTGGAGCCAGTATGACATACTGTACATGTGTGCCCTCAATAACAACACACAAAGGCATTACAGCTCTCACATGCACATGATCCCCCGAGAGCTCTCTTGTCTTTTTTAGACAAACATTTAAAAAAAAAAAAAAAAAAAGTGGACAATGGTGGAAAAAAAAACAAAAACCTTCATTATAAAATAAAACACGTGGGCATTGATTCAAGTGGAACAAAGAAAACTGGGTCTGGATGCTATAATGTAAATAATTCTGTTATGACTGAATAACGATAAAGATCATATAGTTGGAGCAGACTTTCAGGAGTGTGAGTGACTGTAAAGGTGTAGATGCTCAGCAGAGTTTGACAAATGGACCGTTCAGGGATGGGTCCCCACATGCACAGGTGATCCAGTGTTTAGCACCTATTGCGTAAAGATGCGAAGAGCGAAGATGATTTATGATGTAATCAATATACATGTTAAAATACAGGCCTGTAAGGTTTAATTCATACTCACCATTCATTTCGTTACAATCATCAGTATCCAGCCAGTCAGTGACGCCCCTCTCTCAGTGGACTGGACAATTTTTCCCCCTTAAACCATTTCACGCTTAAGCATCCACCGCCGTGGGATCTTCAATGCCGGTGCGTGAATCCGGAATAGTGCTGGGTAAACCGGTACAATTGTCGCATATATAAGTGGTAGAGCCAGCACTCCTTCCGGCTGCTCGGGGAACAATGGTGCAGCATCGGACTGACAGCTCCACGGACAACGTGACTCACTCTGTCCAATCATGGGTTTAAAAAGCAGGAATCAGCCGCAGAGCGCTGCCGCCTGCCCACCGTGGGCTTCCACGCACAGACCGCTGTATCATCATGCTCCAAGAAGGTGGGCTTTGATTTAAAACCACTATTTTACCAATCCACACTGCAATAAATACAGATGCATCTTATGATATGACTGTGAGTGAAGACTCCCAGTCTTTCAGGTGTGAAATCCCCTGGTCTGCACTGACACAGACATTTTCTTTGTCTTTTACATGTACAAATGAACTTTACTGACCCCCTGGAGGAGAGTCACTTTTTTCATCAATTCAGGATTAACAAAGAAAACCAAACAAAATCAGGCTTAAGAAATAATCTGTCATCACTCTATGAGTCATCAAGTGATGTTACCAAATGTGTGATTTTTTTTTTTTTTTTGCCTCCACTGGTTTGATTTATTTTAGATTCTTTGCCACAGCATCCTTCAAAACTCACTGTATCACCGCGGTGTCTGTTATAGTTTTGACATGTTACACAGAAATGAAACTGATGAAGTTAAGAGGCTTATAAAAACAAACAAACTGCTTTGGCAAACATCTGCAGTCCTATTAAACAGATCAAATTGAATCAGTCCATGTTAGGTAGATCAACCAAACGTTAAAAGTCTATGATGGGTTAGAGTAAAATATGAGTCTCACGTTCCTTCTGTTGTGGAATAAAACTGGAAGTAATCCACATTTTGGTTTATCAACGTGGCTGGTTGTATTCATCAGTGAAGCACGCCATCTTGTGGCCGTAGTAACATACTGCAGATGTCTAGATTTAGACAGAAAACAGTCATTTTCATTTCCAGTTAGGACATAGTCTACATTTGCAAAGAGAAAAGACAATTTTTTTGTCTCTCTTTGTAAATATTTTGTATGTACTGTAGTATTTCTCCACGTATAAATTTAAAAAAAAAGTAAATTTCAGCTGAAAAATCTTGCACATGGTAGGTCTTTATTTTTATGTACCATATGCATTGAATATTTACATTAAAATCATGTTCATTCCACCACAAGAAACTTTAAAACAGGTCATAAAAACACAAATACAATCCTTGGGATTATGCCTAAGGGTCAAGGGTCTTAGGTTGCCCATTAATTTGGTTTTCATTTTTTTTTACCTCCTGTTGTGACATGATTGTAACAATGTGATTTATTTTTGATAGATAAAGTGTAACTAGGCCTCAGTATGTAATCATTACATCTTGTTAAAGGGGGTCACTGATAGAAAGTGTTTCAAAACTAAATTATTCTAACTTTATGGACAACAGTGAAGGTTTCTTTCAGTGTTTTCACAGGAAAGCAGGATTATTTCAGTGTGGTGGAGGTGATTTAGGGGAGTAAGGGTCTGCAGAAGGTGGGCTAAGTCCAGGTGCATGTTATTATTATCATCAAAGCAGTTCATAGATGGAGTCATCTAAACATCCTCTGTCAGCCAGTGTTTTACTGGTGTAGTTTGATCACCTACCCCAGTCTGGTGATCAACCTTTATCCTAGTTACTAAATTACCAACCTAGCCACTCAGGAGCTTCTCTGATCTTTTCCACCAGTTATCACGTTCACTTGGGTATCAAATTTCCAAATAGATCCAAATAACTTGGCTGTTTCATGCGGTGAACTTCTTGCAAAGCACAGTAGAGGATGCTAAAACACACATTCTTTTAAAAAAAAAAAAAAAAAAAGAAAAGAAAAGAAAAATCTATGCACCCTTATACCTCTGCCAATATCAGTTCAAGCATGATCTGTGCATAGATACAAGGCAAACAGAAATAGTGCCAGCTGTGCACAAAGGCCAAACACTAATACATGCAGGTCACATTGTAGTGCTACAGCAGCATGCTGTGTACATGCACATTTCCCTCAGTGAAGGTGCTGTAAATCCTTAAACATGGAGTGTGGAGTTAAACCTTTTCATGTAAACTGATGAATGCTTAAAAGGGAAAAGGTCAGCATTGGCATTTTAGAAAAGGGAGTTTTATGGTAGATTTGTTTCAGTCCATGGGCTTGGGTGGATTATTCAGAAAGACATCTAATTCAAGCCAGTATATGTGTAAAGAACTTGAGGTTTTGGTCATTTATTTTAGTCAAATTTCATCTTTTTCTCTTTGACTTGTCATTTTAGTGGCTACTATTCTCTCAAGTTAAATGATAGCTTCTTTAGAACAACAGAAATTATCAAGAGGTCCTAAAAATAAAAAGCAACTACACACCAGTGCTACACTAAAAGTGCACAACGTATTTCCAAAGCATAACCCCGAAGAGCATCATGAAACAAAAACGAATGAAAGAAACTAATTTCTCATTTTCCTAGTGCACCAACTATTCTGATAATGAGTGTCTTTATCACAAATGAAAAATATTTTTGTGTTTTTCTTTTCCCAAATGCTGTGTTTGGTGTTTTGGCATGACTGTGTGATATTTTGGCATCCTCATTAGTGCTAATGAGACTGTGGTGTTCACATATTCAGCCTGTTAGAATCCTGCAAAGTTAGCACCGAAAAAAATCCGAAAATATGTGCACAAATTCTACATGAAATGTTTTATCATTCCCTGCTTTCCTTCATCATTTGTGTATAAAAATGTCTTGTATGCTATCGGAAAACTGTGAAGGAAAGTGGTTGTTATCAGTGTAACCCGATGGTTGTGAATAGATAAAGGATCGGGGAATACATGACACTCAGCTCTATCCTATTCTGAATTATGCATTCCTCTCGGGTTAACAGTGGATATCCGGTGTCCTTCATTCAACTCCTCATCATGGTTCTGTCATGAATATTTTTTTCTTTCCATGGAGCAGCTGTAAGAATCTTTCAGATACATAGGAAAAAAAGGTGAGCTTCAACATTTACCTCCAGTTCATGCAAATTATACCTTATTTATTTATTGCATATGACACTGAGAGGTGATTATGTGTATACCCTTGTGTGCATATGTGTTTGCGTGCCGTCATGCAGCGCATAGTATCAGAATCATTAAGTGTGTCTGTCTTTTGTGCAGAGCCTGTCAGTGCAGTGGAGCCGCTGACAGAGGCCCCTCAGGCAGAAAGAAAGTGGAACCCTGCTGAGTGCAGTGACCTGTGTCCTATCCCTCCTGTGGTCAGAGTACCTGGTGATACCGTTGCACCACAATGGAAATTCAATCAAGAGATGGACCAGAGTGAGTAGCATCTCCTCTTCGTGTCTCTCTCAGCACACCGGCTAATCAATCGCTTAATCTAAAGGCAAACTGAAAACATCTGGATTTAACAGTCTTTTCTTCTGGAAGGTGGATTGGAGAGAAGACTATAAACATAGTTTGGTCTAAGTGTGAGTACTTGTGTTGTTGTGCTCATGCCTGTGTGTGTTTGTGAATGCTCCCAGTAATAGTCACAAAGATCATTTAGTGGTTATTATCTACATTTAATTTTTTATCTATTTTTTACTGGTACCATGCACATTTTAAGGGAAGATGCTGTCCAGTTAATGGCAACATTATCATTTTGTTGGCAGCTGCATAGACATGTAAACAAAAACAACCATTATTTATGTATATCTAGCTTAAAGGAATAACATTAAAGATAATACAAACTAACATTTCAGCTATTAAACAGTAGTGATTTTATTAAAAGACATGTCATTTCCACTTAAGCTCATTTCCTTATAAACAACAACAAGCCAATTATCTACAAGGCTTCAGCTCATTTCCAAAATGATTTTCTTCTTATTAGTACTTCAGGGCTGAGTGTTATTCTGTAAAAAAAAAACAAAAACTGTTGAGATTTCCACAAAATAGAATCTAAAATAAAAGAAAGGTAAATAGTGGATTGCATTTGTCAGCCGTTAACAGGAAGTGTTGACACCGTATCCATGGTGATGCAGTTCACACAATCAGACGTGGTGCATTGTTTGCTTTCAATTATATATTGAAAACAAGCAAAGCGGTTTGATTTTCTTTCCACAAAAGTGAGGAACCAGCCTCACCTTTGTAAAGAATGTTGCAAAGAAGGTGTAACTTCTACATGTGTGATACATGTGTTATTTGTATCATGGAGTGTTCTGTGTTTGGATAAGTTAGACTGATGCAGAATCCACTGATTTAGTGCAGAAATGATGAACCATTTAATAAGATGAAAATGGAGGGGTTTTTAGTTAATGACATAGATTGCAGAAAGGCCTCGAGACTCATATTTTTAAGAGGTCCTAGCCTGCAGATTTAATTAACTATGAAAGTAAGGAGCTCGCAGTCATTCTGAGTAAATCTAAAGTACTAATATCTATCATGAATTTTCTGACATTTTTTTTTTTTAATCTCTTGCTCAAAATCAGAATGCAGATTTCTTGAAAGTGCTACTGTTAATGTGATTACAAGTATGAAAGTTGGGTTGAATCACAGGCTATTGTTCGCAGTAATTTGTGCTGCAAGGACGACAGTGAGCACAATCAGTCTAACATGAATGATTTTCACAGTGGAAGACGCTGTGGCAGAAAGCAGAACTGCATGATTAGTCCTGTGTGGGAGCCAATCATGTCATATTCCGAACTACTGATGAAATTGAATGACAGGGTATCCATGACAACTTTTACAAATGATGGTGTGCACACAGTAAATTCTCAATTAGTTGAAAGGTTCAGCATGGATGTCAAATGGTCTGTGTAGCATATTAGTCTACTGGATTGATATTTTTCTTGTCTGTAAGCCCTGCACAGTATTCACCCACTTTCTTTTGCTGTACATACTTAATAACAGCACAAGGTTTAGATGAGTTTAATACCACCGTGTGCAGGGCCTAGGAGCTAAATTACTCTTTCAATGGACTGTCTTGCTTTATGCGTGCATCTCATTTTCTTGCACCCCACTTACAGATGATATAGTGAATCTCTTCCCTGCCCTACAATAGTAAAATATTTTCCCGCCTCCTTAAAAACCCTCAGGTGGTCCATGCTGCGTCGTATGATTAAAACGCAGTCAAAGGAGATAAAAATGGCTCAGCAATTACTACTTCACTGCAAAAAGAAAGAAAAATATCGCCTGCCTCTGTCATTTTTCTGGTATATTTGGAGTCCAGGTGCAGTGTTTATGTTTTGTACAATGCATGTAAGTCCTCATGATCCTGAAGAGGATAAAGCAGGCTGGAAAGTAATGAAATCCCCTGTTGGTTCACACCCTCATCTTATTAAGCAGCGTAGTGGTGTAATAACTACATGTTACCACAAGATGGCCAGTAGGTCCATGCAGAAATCATGAGGACATTGACATTGAGATTTTATTGACTTGCTTTGTGATTTGCATTTTCTCAGAGACTGAACTATTTCTTGAGGCAAAACTAGAAGAGAAACTAGAAGAGCAACATTACACTTGAATTGTACTTAAATTTTCTGCATCTGTGTAAGGATAGAACTAAACCCTAAGTCTACAATGGTCCGTCTGGACTTTCTTTCTTACCCCCCACCCCCCCACCTTCCCAAAGGGGAGGCAAGGGGTATTGTTTTTGGTTCAGTTTTTTTTTTTTTTTTTTTTTTTAAAAATATTTTTTTTTATTTTTTTTTTAAAAAAAATTTGAA
>JAPQRP010000016.1:26903987-26930139 GCA_037367295.1 Apogon hyalosoma | reverse complement strand
ATGTATGTGCAATAAGAAATGTAAAGACAGTTTAAAAAAAAGGTCCACTGCAAGTCTAAAAGCAGCGAGATTGATCATTTTAATGAAAACATGAAAACATAAATGTGACTTCTGCTTCAGGGATATTTCACATTTCATCAAGTTATTATTTGTTTTATTTGTATTTTGTATTTTAATTTGGTTTTGATTTCATTTGGGTTCACTGATGCAATTCCACACAAACCAGCACATACTGTCATACTACTTTGCATCGCTGAATTATCACCCAAATCTCATTATAAATTCCAATATGGGTTAGATTTATAGTGTACAAGCAATGCCTTTACCAATAAAATACGATTACAGCCATTAGTTATTTACATCAATAATGAAGTCATTACCTAAGTGAACGTCTCAAGGTGAAACACTACAATGTTAAATGTTAGAAGAATCTTTGATACTGAGGATGATTAGTTTCCTGAATGAACATGAAAACATAAATGTGACCCCATTCATCAGGGTTTTTTTTAACATTTATATCAAGTTTATTTTTATTTAGTATTTCAATTTAGTTTTGATTTCATTCATTAATCATTAATTTTCCATTAATTGTAGTTCTTAGTGCATGAGTTTAATTTTTATCTTGAAGAATTTATTAGATTTAGTTTCTTTTTTTTAAAGTTTCAGTGAAAAATGCATGATCTAAAAATGATTTACAAAAGCATTGTTTATGAGTAAAAAGCTGCAATCCCGTCCTTTGTAGTCGTTCACCGTGGGACATTATTTTGCGGAAAAAAAGTGTGTTGCAGTAAATGGCAAGAGACAAATAATTAGAATTATTCATTATTATTATTATTCATTTGCGTATATGATGTTTGTGTAAAAGCTGATGTAAAACTATCAGGTTGAGAAAAATTTGCAAATAGTGTAATAAGCAAAACACTTCCACAATCTGTTCAGAGTCGCTGAAGATGCATCTGCAGCTTTAATGTAACCAGACAAATAATGATTTTCACCTCTTTTATTACTGTTTCACCTCTCACTCAATGACTGACATGAAATGTGTTGATGTAACAGCTGTGTTGGTGTTAGATGTGTATCTGTGATGAGAGTAATATTCCGTTCAACTGTTGAACACACAACAAAGGTGTTTCTGTCCTATCTTTGCTACGGACCATGAGTTTCTTGGCTCCTAAAATTATCTTTTAAATTCATAACTGTGTAAATGGTGACAATTCTCACAGGATCAAAACGTTCATATTTTTGCGATAGGTCCGGCGGGGCACAATAGAAGTGGTAGGACTTTGGTTCTCTATTAACCCATAAAGACCCAAACATAAAGAGTCACCATTAACAGAAAGCATCTGCTAATGTAAACTGTTTATTTACTGTTAATCCACGAATTCTATCAATACATGTAAATAATTTATGTAAAAAAAAACAGTTTGTCATCTTTTCATGGTCATCAGATATGACCCATTTGGATGTTCAGAGGCTTTGTAGTTACCGTGGAAACACTGTTATTCACAAGAAAAACCCATGGAGTTGGATCAGTAACAGTGGATGGAGACACTTGGATTATGTTCAGTTAATGATGTATTTTACTGAAAAAAGTCATGTTTTTTTTAATGAACATGTATATGATTAGCAAATTAAATATCCAATCCAACTTTATTTGTAAAGCGCTTTAAAACAACTGCAGTGGACCAAAGTGCTGTACAGAAGAATAAATAAAACCAAAAACAAAAGAATAAGATACAAGAATAGATTAAAAAGACATAGAACTGTACAAAAAAAATGTGGTACAGAATAATAAATAAAACCTTAATAAAAGAATAAAATACAAGAATATATTAAGAAAAGCACAAAAAGCAGTAAAATTTAAAAACAACAAAAATAAGAACAATAAATCAATACCAAATAAAACAATAGAATAAAAATAATACATTCAGACATCTCACATGGTTTCAAAAGCCAAGGAGAAAAGATGGGTTTTAAGAAGGGATTTAAAAACAGACAGAGAGGAGGTCTGCCTGATATGGAGAGGCAGATTGTTCCATAGTTTAGGAAAATACATGATTTTCACTGAAACATGCAAAATAAAGAGGATAATAAGCTAATAAAATGGTGATAAATTACGTAAGAAAGATTTAAATAGAGAGAAAAATTAATTTGGGAACAGCCAGAAAAGTAGCATTGGGTCTTTAAGGGTTAAATAGTCCATATTTGACCTATTTTTCAGTCTTTTTTTTCCAGCTCATGTGACATGGTTAATTTAGCTTTCATTTAATTTTTGTTCCAACAACATATTCTGTTTTGCTTCTAGTTTTAGTCCTTGCATTAGTCAAATCTCCCTCAGCCTGCTTTGGATTATAGTCCAATGTGTGAAATCCTCTGAGTGTCTCTTAAAAACAGGTGGCCTGTGGAGCGGCAGGTATGAGTTACACATGCTGCAGATGAGCAGGGTTGTGCAGATGCCTGGCAGACATGTCTAGTCTCCAAACACTGGCCTCGCTTCCACAGGATACCAGAGTCAGCCTGGCGCCACTGTCTCCAGCTGGGCTAAACGAGATGAGCTGGCTAGCACTTCCACACTTCCACTCCGAAGTGTCTCTTGTCGTATTTACGGCCCCCTTAACCTTCCTCTCCTCAACACACAGCATTACATCATTGACCCCATTTCATACCAAGTGCAAAGCGCAGCGTACAGCCACGACATTTCACCACTGTGTACTGTCACTTGAATTCACACCTGTCTGACATCCACTTTGTGTTGGGATTTTCAGGAGCGGTGAATGATGAGATTCTCTGTGTATTTGTTATGCATTTGTATGTGCATAATCTGGCATATCATGACAGGCGGTAACAGCTGCTGGAGTATGCAGTGTACTCTGGTGGAAGCTGTGATGATGAAACCAGAGTGACCTGATTTATTAGTACACAAGGGTCTGCAGAGGAGTCACAGGAAATACTTCCATATAGATTTTTTGGGGACTTGACATGAGAGGCACGGAGGCCTCACTCTCTAAAAAAAACACCCCAGGCCCTTCTTTTGAAAGTGGGCGGAGGGTCTAAAATAAAATCAGCTGTCACTGTCTGCTCGTTGGACAGAAGTGAATACATAGTACTGGAGCTGGTCTCCAACACTGACTGGGATTTGCTTTTGGCTTGGAACGACCCTGCAGGCCGGGGGTGCATTGGCCATCGTGTGGGATTCTACCTACTGAGCTCATATTTTTATACCATTATCCCTCTTACCTGGTAGGTAATGAATACAGTGGGAGAAGAGTTTGTGTGCATTATTATTTCATAATTCTTATTTAATAATTTCATGATTTATGTGTCTTTTTAAACCACAGTTTAATATAGAGAATTCTGCATGCATAGAAAGCAGTGGACAGTGATGAAGCCACTAATGTGTATTTTTGCATCTAAAATGAAAACAAAAAAACGAAACATAAAAAGATGTAATGTTTAGCTATGAATATTATATGCATATGTATTCATTATCCTCACCACTTTCACTTAAAATGATGATACAAGGACAAACAAGTCTTATGTTGGATTCAGGCAAACAAAGCACAACTAAAACACTCAATAACTCGCACATCTATGTTCAAGGAGAGATTACATTTATTCTTTTCAGTGACGTCAAACAGATCCCCAAGGACAGTTTCTTCTGGCTTTGTGTCATTTTACACTTTGTACTGTCTGTTGTCATGAAGCAATGAAAATACTGAAGAGTAATTACAAATACAGGGACAATCAGAGCAGAAATTCAAAGAGCTTTTGAAAAGGAAAACCTTGACCTCCCTAAGTTTCCTCTATATTTCAAAGAGAAACACGACCCTTCATGGTTAAGTTTAAAATAGGCTTGATTTATTTTTGCATGTACATGGCGCCTAGATTACTTCACTTTCTTGTTATTTGAGCTGTCAACTCGTCTGAACGTGTCATAAGATAGCCTCAGACTGTTGACAGATTTTTTTGGCTGCAAAATTTAGTTTCTACCACCAAAAAAAAAAAAGAAAAAGAAATATTTGAGTTCCATCCACAGTCTTGGGCCTTTTTAAGTCTTACCTGTTAAAGTAGAGATGTAAGCAAGAAGAAGAAATCCTTAAAATGGTTTGCAATTCTCATCACTCATCTGTCTTAATAGACTGATAGGTTTACACAAACATACCCACCATTCCTCCAAGGCTAAAATAGTTGATCCTAGGGTACACTGGTAGGTGGCTAATCAGAAACATCTAACAGCAGTGTGGTTACAGAACGGTGATAGGGAAAAAAAACAAAACAAAAAACTTAATATTTAGAAATCAACAACAAATAGTTCATATCCCAGTCTAATGCTTTGCTTTATAAAATCTTATCATTTCCTGTTTGCATAAGTTGAAAAGTGATTAAGATCTGCACCATGTTTTGACCTAATTTGGCATTTCATTACCTTTCTACTTTATTGAACTTTCAGTAGACTGAAAAATGATCAGGCATGATTAAATCTGTGCTTTGTGGCCAGAATATTACAGATCTGAAGTATCGTTTCCCATCTTCAGTCTGGCAGCTTTTGCCTGCATTATTCTTAATATTACGGCGTGATAGATAAATTGTAGACGTTGTGCTACTTCACCACAAGGCAAAAGTAAAGAATGGGTGTAATATTATTACTGCAAACATCATGCACTGTTCATTATTCATCCTGTTATTTGCATCAACATGTTAATATATCTGCAAGAGCTGAGGTGTGAATACTTTGATTTCACAAACACATAAATATGTTGTGTCAGCAGCTGTCTGTATACGGAGTCTGTGAGTGTTAACGGCTCAAAAGGTTTTTTTATCTGATGGACTGTTTTTTTCTTTTTCTGGACTGTTAATGGATGTAATTCCACACATAAACCTGCTACACATACTGTCATACTGCTTGTCACTGAAATCTCATTATACATTCCAATATGGGTTAGATTTATAAAATACTTCTAATGCCTTCTTTGCCAATAAATCCTGATTACGCTCATTACTAACAATAATAATCATGAAATCGTTACCTAAGTGAACGTCTCAGGGTGAGACACTAGTTTAATAATGTTAATTGTTAGAATTACTGATACTGGTAACGACATGGGTGTGTGTATGAAGGAACAAATCAGTCAGAGCAGGTACAGGGTCTTTCTCATACTTTTTAGTGAGTTCCAACGCACAGTACAGTCTAACTCCACTTTCCGTCTCCCCACTTAACTCCTTCTCCTAGAAGAGTGCCCCCCTAGGCGATATCCCTGATAACAGAATATCAGCTTAACATTATTGTAAACTTATATATGTAAACAATCATACAGTTATTATGTAAGAACATACTTAAACCATGTCTGTATAACAGCGTCATAAACATGTCTTTACTATTACTGTGGTTATGTTTACCCCAGAATATTTGCTTATTATTAGCATTTCCCAATTTACACTCTTACAATACTGAGGATGATTAGTATCCTGAAGAAGATACCGAAATCAGTCAAATTCAATCAAATTTTATTTATAAAGCGCCAAATCATAACAAAAGATATCTCATGACACTCTGCCTTGACCAGTTGGGGTTAAAGAGAGAGGGTAAAGGAAGAGAAAAGAGAGAGAGAGAGAGAGAGAGAGAATAGGGGAGAAGGGGGAAAGTAGGGGGAGACACATGGATGCACAGCAAACTGAACTTGAACTGTTAACAAATAAAACAGCTGGTCCTAGTGTAATTACCAATAGCTAGAAACAAATGTCCATAACTGTTAATACTACTGTTAATACAGAAGTCTAATGTAAATGGGATTGGCAGATATCACCTGCTACCACTGTCGTATCATCTTGGAGAAATGTAAGAGTTCACATTAAAACACATGTTGTACATCCACTAAGTAAATAAAAAACTACAAGCAATGCAAAAATATATGATTTTTATTCTTCTCAGAACACAATAAAATATAAAATAATGTATTTTCTGTGTTCTGTGTAGTTTCAAGTTATTCCATTTCAGTAATGTGCAGCTGAATAATCTTTAATGTACTGCCTCTAATGCAGTAATGCTTTGTTTAGTAGAAACTAATCTGGCCTTGAAAACAAAGCATCCCCATATCTGCAAAGGATGCTTAATTTGCCAGTGTTTACACCACTAAATGCTTCTGAAAAATGAGTGCAGGCATTCCTCAGCTGCAAACTCATAGTATTTTCTCTTGAAGACTGAGTGGTACTTTGGCTGTTTATGTTGTAGCTGCTGGCAGCGCAAGTTTAACCAGGGCAGGACTTCCTTAAAGTTTTAAACCAGAGGAACCGGATTCACTCTGAGGACTCAGAGGTCATCCCACTGACCAACTGTGAGGCCATGTACCAGGCAGCTGTCTCCAAGCGAGCAGACAACACCATCCCCAGCGGGGTACTTTAGTTTGTGCATGGACATTGTATCGCTTTGGCTACAGCATGTATGAGCTACCAGCAGTGACAAGTACACTTGCATAATTACATTCTAGTTTTCTAAGTGGCCATATTGTGCTTCCATTAGACTCCCTGTTGTATGTTGCAATGCTTAGTGATGGAACCATAATGCAAATATGTGGAAAATAATTTAATTTTATAAAGTACAATGCTCAATTTGAATGTTTGAAAGAAACCACTGTTACCTAATTTGTAGTGTTAATCTTAAGTTTAATATTGCTTAATTATTAACATCTGTATTGCATTATTCTGTTAAAAACAGTTAGCTGCATCACCAGTAGGGGGTCAGAGCACTACAGTCTTTGACCGTGACTACATGACCCTCACTGGTCTCCTGTAATGGATGAAAGATTCTTTATTTTTTGTAATGTTATACTTGTAATGTGAACCATTTCCTTTAGTAAATAGCTGAAACTTTCAAAGAAGTCTTGTGTCAATGACTTTAGCTCAAGAACTGGACACAAAATAGAATTTTAAGAAACTACATCTGCACTTAGTCTTCAATTACAGTGCTTCGAGAGTCTGCATTAAGTCAGAATTGTCAACATTGTTGTTGGTGTTGTCATGTAGAATAAGTGGAGGCGATGACAGTTTTGAAGTTGGAAAAATGGGGGTCAGCATACTTGCATATATGTATAAATAGACAGGAACATGAAACTACCTGCCAAGGGCAAAACATAGAGGAAAAACCCTGAAAATAGTATTGTTACCTCGAAAGCACTCTCACAATTCCAGCTTGTGTCTAAATGTAAAAGTGTTATTTTAACATTATGCTGCGAATTTGTGTGTCTGCTGAGACGGCCCTTGAAGTCTACACAACCATTAGCTGGAGTGCATTTATAAACAGCCTGCGCTTCATGCTTACCAGACAGAATAGTCCTATTAAGCATCCGTCTGATTTCAGGTCATGTAGAAGTGGAGACAGCTAATGATATTTCCTGCTTCATTAGGTCATGGAGGAGTCGGAGGTCTGTTCCCTGCCTGGGGGACTTGCCAGTGTAAGGAGACAATTTGAAGCCCAGGAAATTGCAACATCACACAATGTTACCCAGTTTCATTTTCAACACAGAACTGTACAGGTATACATATTAAGCTGTATATGCATCAGGTGGATAAAGTCAGCATGAAGGAGAATGAAAAGCCTGTGGTCAAAACACAGTAATGTGCCTTTTTTTTTTCCTGTGCCATTTTCTGATTGCCTGCTTCCATTTGCTTTCCATCTGTATTACTGCATGGGGACCTTCGCAACTAAAATATGCACATTTAGGCTAAATATTAACGTTGAGACTTGTATTACATCTTAATGCTCCAGTACTAAAGCGTACAATAAGTGTGTGTGGGTTTTGTTTTTTTTTTTTGTTTTTTTATTTTAAGCCACACTCTGGATAAAAGGAATTCCAAGAAAGCAAAGCCTACTTACTGGGAAATTAGTCTTACTAAGGAGAAAAAAATAAAAGTTCTCTTGTTGAGCATGTTTTTCATTGGCTAAGTACTCTTACTTTAATATATCTATATCTTTGCATGTATACCAGTTTTTGTAATAAGATATTCCACCTCATGTTGAACCAACTTTAACTAGTGACCATGGCTTTCATAGAATCAACAGAGATCTGGGTTGTTTGTCTTGTTTTCTTTCGACCTCTCAATTTAAGAACATGAAGTCAGTCTTAAATGTTTTTGTCACTTGTAATAATTTGCATTGATTTTGGCCTTTCTTTGTACTTTTAAAACTCAGTATGTTCTTTTGGTAACTGGGATTTTATTCTTTTTTTTTTTTTTTTTTTAATGAAATTCAGCCAAGCATAATTTATTCACCCCATTGGGAGATTTTTTGTTTGATATAAGACATTGTTTAGGAATATTTGGCTTCTGTCTAGTATCTGTTTTTGTAGTGAAGAAAATCATTGACACTAATGGTAACAGCCCTCAGAGCCTCCAGGGCACTTCCATATTGCTTTTACTGTAGCCATTTATCGTCGACAGAAACTTAGCAGAGCAATAGAAAGGATTGTGCTATTGCTTAGATTGCTGTGATACAGTATGAGCAAACAGCTTGGAATCTTTTTTGTCATCTTGACTCCATCTGTGATTAGTAATTTCAAACTGCAGCAAGCAATCTGGTCCAGCATCTTCTCTGCATGGTATTCAGTTGTCTACTATTTTGCTTTGGCTGGGAGAGTAAATTGGAGTGGAGTAAACTCACATCTGTGGCTCTGACAAGGAGGGTTTGAGGTGGTGAAATTAGACGACGGAATTCATCTGTATGCATGTGTCAGTGTGTGTGTGGTGTGTGCATATTTTTCGCTGTGTTTGACACCCACTGTCTTCATCATCACAGGAAATGTCTAACACGGAGGTGACTGTGTCGAGCGGCAGCAGGCAGGTCCTCCCAGGCAGTCAGCAGCTAAATTCCAACCAAGAAATGATGGTACTGAACATATTACGACTCTGTGTTCCTGCAGGCACAGTGAAAAGGCCTTGTTAATGAGCTAAATACTCAGACTGTCTTGTTGAGTAAAACTGAAACTAATTGCAATCAATCAGATTTGTATAATTATTGTTTGTTTCACAGACTCTGACAGTTTATAAATGTGTAGCATATATGATAATGGTACTGTCTCTTAACCTTTCTATACTGTCTTCATTTACTAATTTTCTTTTATTATTTCTCTTTGTAAATAGATGTCTTACAGTGATAATACCTTCGCATCCAGCTATGAAAACCATCAAAATGAAGAAGAGTTTCCCAGATACACTACAAAAGAACTGAGAGATCACTTTGAGAGAACAATAGAGGAAGCTGCGCCACACAAACCAGTTAGGGTAATTATTTCCATTTCACCTGAAACAGTTAAAAACTGAAGAATATCTCAAGGTCACCATTTGCTTATTTACTTGTTTCTGCTGGGAAATGAGAGATTAGTACCACAATTATCACTGCCAGTTCAATGTAAACGTAGGACAGAATAATACATGCCCTTCCTGGAGCTTAACTTGACAATTTAACAAAAACATTTAATGTATTAATTAGTGGCTTTAGACTGAGCTAGGCGAGCTGTTTGTCCCTGCTTTCAGTCTTCATTAAGATACTCAGCTTCATTGTTGAGCAGAATGCCATGAGAGATGCTTTAGTCTTCTTTTCTTTCTAGACATGAAAGTGAAAACACCTAGGATTTTCAAGCTTCTCTCTCTCTACTCAGTATATTTAGTTATTTTCACTTTTGTATGACATGTAGTTTGAGAAACTGACATAATGACTAACTCACCATGATGTTTTTTTCCCTAAGACTGCAAATATTTCAAGATCTATTGTATCTAGTGTGTACTTTTTTATTTTTCGTGTTTTATGATGCAATTTTTACACTTTATCTGTTAAGTGTTACAATAAGGTGAAACATGAAAAAATAAGCTGTTACTCTGACATGAGTAATGTGATGAGTTTATAGTTACTTACCGACAAATGTTGTTTTTGTCCCTTAAAAAGATTGGTCACCATGACATCAATCGATCTAAGTGGTCCTCACATGTTACACAAAACAACGTGGTGACTAGTGAGGTGTGTGAAGCATCAGCTACAGCAGCAACACAAGACACCACAGCTGCAGTGATGGATTATGACGACTTTCCACCCCCGCCAGCTGATGATTCTGACTACCTTCCACCCCCACCTCCAGACTTACTGCAAATGCCATCAGAGAGTCAACATATTCCAGAATGTGATTACTCACTTGAGCCTCAAGAAGCAACAAACCCCTCCAAATACCCCCTCAACAGAGAAGCATACTTCAAACAGAGGAGCAAGTCTGAGCTGAAACGTCTCTACAAGCACATTCATCCAGAAGTTCGGAAAAATATTGAAAAAGAGCTCTTCACTGACTTTAATGAAACTGAAAACAACCACACTGAGAGTCAAGAGTACATGTATGAGGAGGACGGTGACAGCCCAAATGATGTGAATCCAGATGAAGAGTACGGGGAGTGGGAGGAGATTCTACCTGGCGAGGTGCAAACGATGCGTTGGATGTTTGAAAATAAGCCACTAGACACCATCAAGGATGAAACTCTGGATGAAGATGACGACAAGAAAATAACTCAGCAGGAAGTAATTCTTGGAAAGGATGTGCGACGCACTGCTTGGATGTTTGAGACTAAGCCCATGGATGAGCTGGGCTCTCACGATATGAGCTCTACAGAATATAAAAATAAATTCAATAAATTTAACAAAGGAGATGTGCGTGCTGCAGCATGGCTATTTGAAACTCAGACCATGGATAGTCTCAACAAAATGCATAAAGAGGAGGATTTAACAAAAGAGATTGTTTTCACAGAGGAAGATGAAAATGCTACCATTTATATGATTGACAATAAGTACATGGAAAGTTTAGGGCACACTGAGACCATCGATGAGAGCCACCTCCTGATCCTAAGGTCGGTGTTAGAGGAAATTAATGGAGAGGTGAAAACAGTAACAAGTACTTTTGACACTCAGTTTAAATGTATCCTCATGGGACAGTCGAGCCAGATGCTAGAGATTAAATCTGTGCGTAAAATTGAAACTGAACTGGAGAATTCCATTGCTTCACGTTGGCTTTTTGACACCCAGCCCCTGGACATAACGAACACTGAATCCTCATCTTACAAGCTTGTTTGTAGTCTCTCCATGGAGGACAGCAATAAGGGAGACTGGGGCAGGTGGTTGTTTGAGATAAAGACATTAAATTCTCTCACCAATTGGGAAAGCTCACAAATGGAGAAGAAAGAGATTGTCGGAGCTGATGTGCGCAAACACTGCCTGGTGTTTGAAACTCAGCCAATGGATTCTCTGAAAGATGACTCAAATGCCAGACCTCAGTCTATGGAAGAAATTATTGGGGGCAATGTTAGATCTGCAAGAAACTTTTTTGAAAGCAGCCCTCAAGTAGCCAGAAAGAATTGCCCTGAGGTTGGAAAACTTAAAAAGGCAACAGTAAATGAAGACATGAAAGGAGATGTGAGACACCAAAAGTGGCGCTTTGAGAGTCAGCCTTTAGAGCACATAAGAGAAGAGAAGAAAGAGTTCACTCGTACGGTGAATGTTGAGGACGACCTCACACAGGAGGATGGCACAAGCTGCAAGGCAGATGTTCGTAAGAACTGCTGGGTTTTTGAGACGCAGCCAATGGATACTTTAAAAGATGATTCAAACACTTCAACCTTAACAAAAGAGGAAATAATTGCAGGTAATGTGAAATCTGCGAGACATTATTTTGAAACGGTTCCGTCTGATGAGATTAAAGAGCTTGCTGAGGTTGGCAAACTGAAGAAAACTGTAGCACTTGAGGATGAGAGAGGTGATGTAAGACATCAGAGATGGAGGTTCGAGAGCCAACCCCTGGAACAGATCAGAGAGGAAAAGAAGGAAGTCATCCGCACAATCGACCTGGAAGAAATTGATAAAGTAGATGTTTTAAACTACAAGCAAATCTTTGAGACTTCAGCATTAAATAAAATAGATGAATCACAAAAAATACTGATAGAGGGTGTAACATCTGGCTCTGTGCAATCCAATAAAAATCTGTTTGAGTCTTCTCAACTTTATGCCATGCAGGACAGCTCAGGACACTTCCATGAGGTAAAAACAGTTCGCCGGGAAGAGGTTGTAAAAGGAGATGTAACAACATGCAAATGGATGTTTGAAACTCGGCCAATAGACCAGTTTGATGAAAGCATCACAAAATACCAAATTATCAAAGGTATATCCAAAGAAGAAATTGAATCTGGTGACGTTAAAACAGCCAAATGGTTGTTTGAAACACAGCCCCTGGATGCTATTAAGTATTTCAGCAATATAGAAGATGAGGAAATGGTAGCAACTCATCAAAGCTATGATGAAACCATGAAAGGTGATGTGAAAACCTGTAAGTGGTTATTTGAGACAAAACCGATGGACATTCTGTATGAGAGAACAGACGTAAAAGGTGAAAATGAATCTGAACAAATACCCAAGGGAGATGTGAAAACTTGCACGTGGCTTTTTGAGACACAAGCACTCGATACCATTCATGATGAGACTGAGACTGTCATGAAAACTTGCACTGTGAATCAGGAGGATATCAGAGGGAAAGATGTGAGGACGGCCTGTTTCCTCTTTGAGACGGAGAATCTTGAAAACCTTTCTGGGGAGGAGGCCGGCTCTTTTAAGCGCATCACTGAGATAGATATTGGATCTGGAGATGTGTCAAAGATGAAGTACATTTTTGAAAACCAAACATCTGATATCATGACCTCTACGTCTGAAGAAGCCATGCAAAACCTCAAGCGAGTTCAGACAGAGGACATCCAGAAAGGAAATGTGGTGAACTGCAAATGGCTCTTTGAAAACCAGTCTATAGACACAATACATGACAGCCAGGAGGAATCAATCAGCAACCGCACCACATATGATGTACAAGGTGGAAATGTAAATCAGGGTCGTTTCATATTTGAGACATACTCTTTAGATAAAATTCAGGAGGTTTCATCCGAGACTGACACAGAGCTGAAAAGACAAAAAATTGTCCGTGAAGAGGATGAGAAGGGCGATGTGAGGAATTACACCATGATGTTTGAAACTCAGCCTCTGTATGCCATTCAGGATAAAGAGGGTCATTATCACGAGGTCACCACAGTCACAAGTGAGGAGGTAACGCATGGAGATGTAGTCGGAACTCGGTGGTTGTTTGAAACCAAGCCCCTAGATGCCATCAAAGACACAGACGAAGTGTATATAATCAAATCTGTCACGCAACAGGATGTACAAAAAGGAGATGTCACATCTGCCAAGTGGAAATTTGAGACGCAGCCTCTTGATAGGATTGCCGAAGAAAGGAAGGCTTTGATAAAAACAGTGGATGATATTCAAGGCGGCAATGTTAGAATGAATAAACATCGTTTTGAATCTGACGCCCTGTCTGCAGAATCTGTCAAAACAGTTAATGTGAGTGAAATACAAAAAGGTGACGTCAGGACGGCAAAGTGGAGATTTGAAACCCAGTCTATTGACAAAATTAGAAGCATGAGCTCTGAAAATCTGATTGAAACTGTTCAAAAAGAGGATTTTGCAAAAGGAGATGTCAAACACTCAGTCTGGCTCTTTGAGAAAAATCCTCTTGACCATATTAAGGAAACTGATGAAGAGGTGGATACTACTGTCACTCAAGAGGAAATTCCCAAAGCAGATGTAAAGACAACAACATGGCTCTTTGAAACAACACCATTTGATGACTTTAATGAGTCAAAAATGGAGAAGACAGAGATAATAGGCAAGAGTGTCAAAGGAACTCTTGAGGAACTTTACAGCCAAAAGATGGTAAAGTCGAAGGGAATACTAATTGAAGCAGATGAAATTGGCGATGTTAGGATGGCAAAATACCAGCTAATGAATCAACAAGCTCCAGAGATTCAACGAGAAGACATCATCAGGGGAGATCTGCAGACAATCATGATGAACCTGTTGAACAGAAATGAAAGACAGGAGCGCCAGGTTGTCATAGACTCAGAAGAGAAGGGTAACATCAGTTCAACAGTTCAGCAACTCCTAAACCAAGAGAGAGACAGTAGTATTGAAAGGGAGGAAATATTACGTGGTGACATTCAGGAAGCTATAAACAACCTTTTTCAAGAGGGCAGGTCAGCAAAACATGGAATACTCATTCAGGAGGATGAAAAAGGAGATGTACAGATGACATTATACTCCCTCCTGAATAAACAAGAGGCTGCCTCTGTTGAAAAAGAGGACATTGTTAGAGGTGATATAAAAAGTGCTCTCCAAAGACTATCCAGTGCAGACAAGCTCAATCAGTCTATGAAGATAAAAGTAGATGAGACAGAAAAAGGACATGTCAGTTTTTACTCCACGTGTATTGAGTCCGGGTCTCTCGACTATCTTAAACAGCTCCATGTAGAACCAGATGAAACAGCAGAAAAAGTAGAAAAAGAAAGGATTGTCGGAGGTGACATTAAAGGTACAAAGCTCATCCTCAGTCAAAGTCAAGCACAAATTGAGCGCACGGTAGAAGATGTCATACCGGGAGATGTTCACAACGCTGTTAAAGTCTTCATGTCAGAGCCGAGCATCTCATTAGAAAAACTACAAAAGGAGGAAATAGTTAAAGGTGATTTAAGAGCTGCTTTGAGCTCATTGTCTGAGTCAGCGAATCAGACAGTTGTTGTAGAAAAAGAAGAGGTGGTGAAAGGCAACATACCAAAAGCTCTGCGGTGCCTTGAGAGGGCTCAGAGGCGCTCTAAGGAGGTGGAGAAGCCAGATATCATACCAGGGAATATTAGAGGCGCCCTGAGATCCCTCGAGAAATCAGCAACCTCCAGGGCTGAAGCAGTTGTTGAGGACTTAGTTCCTGGTGATGTTAAGGCAACTCTCAAATCTCTGGAGCTAGCAAAGCAAGCAGTGAAGGAAGTTGAGAAGGAAGAAATTGTGAGAGGGGATATTCATATGGCAATGCAAAATCTTCAAGATGCATCTAGTGAAAGAAGAAAGTTCCAACAAGAAATTGATGTTCAGGGTGATGTCAGGGGAACAATCCAGCTCTTCATGGAACCTCCTCCTTCACCAAGAATGCAAAGGAGCGCAAGTTTGGAGGGGGATGTAAAAGGTGATGTCAAGATGTCGATCAGGTCATTATACGAGTCTCAGGAGCAAACCCAGCTGGAGAAAGAAGAGGTGATAAAGGGTGACGTTAAAGGCACCATTAAATCACTGCTAGAAACAGCACAACGTCAAACTCCCAAAGTCAGACTCGGTGCTTACAGAAGAGTGAAGGTGAAGCAGAGCCCTCCGGTTAAAAACTTAAATCCTGATGCACAGAGAAACATACAAAAGATAAAAACAGCTAATGTGACTGAAACATCAAAAGAAAATCACACCATCACTAATGAATGTGAAACTAAATCAGAATTGGTGGAGCAGTCGGCTTATCAGACCAAGACGGTGGTGGAGCACAGAACCATAACCCAGAATCATGGAATAAAAACACTGAAGACTGAGTTCCGTAATTTAAAGTCAAATCCAAAGGGCATGATAAAACTTGATAAAACCAAAGTACAAACTGATGTTTACATTATGAAGCCTCAAGCCCCGGAGCCTGACCTACCCCTCCCACCACCACCTCCAGCTCTAGTAGATGCCGACCTTCTTCCTCCTCCTCCCACTCCTCCTCCTCCTCCATCTGCTGATTCTGACATTGATCACCTTCCTCCTCCACCACCTCCACTTCCCAGTGAGCAGGACTTCCTCCCCCCTCCTCCCTCTCCGCATGAACTGGAGAGTATGCCAGCACAAGTGGCTCATCCTTCACCAGGGAAAGCAAAGAAGATGACGGTCAAAAAAGTAAAAGGTCCCAATTTACACCCAGTTCCAAAGCTGGAGCATAAAGTAGAAATCAATAAAACACAAACAGCGGAGGTAACAGCAGGAAAAATGGTAGAAATGAGTCAGAACCAATCAAAAACAGTAACCCAGACGACAAAAACAGTTAGAAGCGAAATCCCTGCACCGCCTGAATCACCACAGCCATTAAAGAAAGTCCACATCACGCCTGTAAAATTCACTCCGCCACCCTCTCCTCCTCCCTCCATGAAAGGGAAAATGACTAAATTTAACACACCACTGATACAAGCAGAGGAAAAGTATCGGAAGCTAAGGGAGGAAAACACACCACCAACCACTCCAACTCCCACATATATACACGACTCAGTCACTGCTGCTCTTGAAGTGATTTCCACCAGAGATTCAGATCTGTTAAATAACAGTGGATCAGAAGTAACACAGCAGAGAGATGGAAAGACAGCATTAACTGTGCCTTCAGACTTCCCATCATGCGAATTATCCAAGCATGTTGTACTCTCAGACAGCTCCAAAAGCAATGCCATTGTCAGTGCCAATCAAGAGAAACTCCTCAAAGATTCAACAGTTATTTCCTCCAAACAGCAAATTGTTTCTAATGACAGTTCTAAGGTGGTCTCTATTCAAAAGACTTCATCTGTTGCAGTTGTTAAAAAAGAGATGCACACAGCCACTCAGAAAACAGTCTCTGTTTCCTCCAAACAATCCACTCAGTCTGTCATAGCTGACAGAGTCCAGGGCCAGATCACTGATGGTACAAAAATAGAAAACATGACAAGTGCTGGAAAGAAAGATTTAATGAATCAGAAAACAAAGGGCTATGACAAATCTGAAGTTGAAATGCTTAAATCTTCACAGAAAATCTCTGCTCAAACAGTAAACCCTGATACCACCCTAACAACTGTGCAGAGTGCAAATTTCAACAAAATACAAACTGAGAACAAGACGTCCAAAGATAAAACAGTGCTAGAATTGGCTGCTAAAAGAGAAGACAAGGCACCAAAATCACCACAGCATGAGAACAAGAAGAAAAGTGATCATTCTCCAACCAAGAGCCCAGAAAAGGTTTCCAATCAGCCGGCGCAAACAGAGAAACCTGTAAATGGAAATGGGAAAAACGGCAAGCAGAACCTCAAGGGCAAAAAGAACAACAAGCAAGAAAAGCAAGTGGATATAAAAGTATCCAATGAGAATGAGAAACAGGCTGTTTGTGTAGATTTAAAAGAGGAGGTGAAGGAAGTTGCAGAGGTGAAAGTGATCAGTGAAGTTAAGACGGAGTCAAAACAGGAGGTGAAGAAGGTTAGTCCATCTCGTTCTGCCAATGGCACCGTTGCTTCTGTGAGTTCACCTTCAGAAAGTCAAACACCAGCAAAGAAGAAAAAGAAGAACAAAAAATCCAAAGGTGTGTTGCAGTCAGGCCAAGGAAAAGAGATCTGCATAGAATCCCAAATGGAGGTAACAGAAAACAAAAAGTCAACATCTGAATGTCAAATTCAGGAAACAATTTCTGTTGCCCAAATTCACACAAGTGTAAAACAAGAGCAGATTCACATCAAGAAAGAAGTCTTTACCCAGGAGAGCAAAGACAATCAGAATTCCCATGAACAAAAAGCTGTTCAAAAGGATGTGAAGGCATCTGTGACAAAAAAAGAAGTCTCAGTGTCGCAGGAACCCCCAGAAGACGGCAGGGTTGTCCCAATTATAGTAACAGGCAAATCAGAGCAAAGTGAACTGTTAAAGTCCACAACAGGAAGATCAGATGGATCTCAGAGGCAGCAGGTCCAAGTGTTAATTTCTCACATCATGGAATTACAAAGAGTTTCAGAAAAATCTGACTGGAAATCTGTGAAGACTCTGCTTAATACGGTTCCAGACTGGATCATAAGCCCAGAGAGAAAATGTGAATTAGAGCAAACTGTGGCCAAAAGTGATGCACAAAAAAATGAGGAAATTCTTTCACAGTTAATGAAAGTAGCTCAGAGTAAGCTCATGGATCTTGAAGATAATGAGACAATGGAGAAACATGAGTGTGAGGCGGTTTCTGAGACATCTGTTGCAGGTGGAGCGTCACCGAGAATATCAAAGATCAGTATCGGTTCTGCAAAATTGGAATATCAAACAAAGAAAACAACCTCACAGGAGAGAAGAAAAGAAGAAGTAAGTTATGTTAAGTCTATGGACCTTCGGGCACCTTCGCCTTTACTGAAGATGCGTTCTCCTTCACCCTCATTTATCACCATCGAATCCACCCGGAGGACTGACTCACCCCAGAGAGTTACTCCATCGCCCACCCTGCTGCACAGGCCACCCACACCTCCAACACCACCGCCACGCAGGTGTGACACCCCATCACGCATGACTAGAATCACGCCATCTCCCACCTTCGACAGGGCTGAAAATCTGGCTCGACTTAAAGACACAACAGCCAAACTGTCACGTGGTGTTACTCCACCACCAATTCTCTCTCCACAGCAAATCTCAGAGAAGAAATCAGAGATAGTTGAATCTCCTCCATCGTTCCATCGGCAAATCAAAATTGACACCCAAGCTGTGGAGGATAAAGAAAAAACCAAAAAGGAGGTAGATGTAAAATTAACATCTGATCCAGAGTGTTTCAATCTAACTGAAGTACAAAATAAGGGTGACTCTCACCTGCCTTCATGTGACAATGACCCAGATGATCTGGACGATACTGAGGAGTTATCATCTGCATCTGTAAGAGAGAAAAGAGAGTTTTTTGAAGAGGCTCAAAAGGCTGGAATTAATAAGACTTATGTACGCAAGGAGCCAATTGCTATTCCTGAACGTTTGGGCCCAGACATGGAGGAGTGTGTTGCAGAAAATAAGAACAAAGAAAAGGATGAGATTCCCCGGGCAGACCTGTCTAGTCTTGTAAACAAATTTGAATCAGCAGAAGAGAAAACATATATCAGAAGAGAGCTTATCCCACTAGCAGAGTGTCTTCACAATAGCTCCGAAAGCACAGAGTGTGACAAAGAGAAAGCGGACATCCTAGAACAGGAAATGCCAACTTTTGACATCCAGGCTATTAAAAATGTTTTTGAACTCGGAGAGCAAAGTTCTTTATTCACAGATGAGAAAAAGGATGAGGAGGAGCTTGTGTCAAGCCTGACTGAAACAACAGCAGACACTTCAAAGAGGGAAAATTCTCAAGAGAAAAAAGGAGGCTCACGGCGGAGCACCCCCCTTCCTCCTCAGAAAAACGAAGTGGAAACTGTGCCAGCTGAACCAGCAGCCGTCTCTGAAGCCAAATCAATCACAGAACATTTCTCAAATGTTGATGAGTTTGGTAACAAGGTCACTGGAACAAGGACAACTGTCACTGAACACTCTGAGAGCACTCAGCGGGTTCCTTTCTCCTATGCTGATGCAGTTAAACGAAAAGCAGCGAGGCGAGCAGAAACCTACGATGAAGATGCGACTGAGAACTTGCTGAGGAATTTCCACAAAACGTGGACAGAGAGTGAGACAGTTTTCAAGAGTCTTGGCTACACAGTATCTGAAGAGACATCACAAGTTATGTCACATCATACGGAGATTGTCTCATCTGGTAAAGAACCGCAAGCATGTAACAGCAGCAACTAATGGCATGTATTCATGGATGGATGGATTTTCTTTGAATAAATAATTGCTTGGGATTGTTACAAAGATGGTGTGCATCATAAGAAATATACAGGTACATTAAAGGTACTGGTAACAGATTCTGAAAGTTCGTAATGTTACAAATACATGAATGATGAAACGACAGTTACTTGGTTTTCCTGACATTTTCAACCAGACCTTGTAGTCCTCCTCAGTGAATGGAGTTATATAGTCTGCATGGAGTTCAGGGATGAGCTTTGATGTGGAATGAAAATAGAAGCAAGTAACTCTAGAACTAACTCTGAAGCTTTACCCGCTTATAGAACCACCTGACATGGCTTAACCCTCAAATATCTAAACAGCTACAAACAACAAAAAGCATCAAATAAAATGTTTAATAACTTTCAATCCTCTAATCCTATCAATACTTTTAAATAATTCAAGTAAAATGCAGTTTCTCAGATTTTCACTTGTATTAGATGTGACCCATTTGGATGTTCAGAGGCTCTGTAGGGAATGTCACGTTCTACAGAATAGATTCAATCAGTAAAGCCCATGTAGTTTTACAAATGGCAGTCATTGTAGGCACTTTTTTTATTATTAAATTAATGATATATTTTGCCAAAAAAGTCCCTTTTGCTTCAGTGTCGTTTGTTCTTGTATAACAACGTTTGAATTTACTCTGACCTTTTATGAACATCTACATGAACAGTAAAATTAAATATAGGAAATGTCTTATTTTCACTGAAAAGACCAGAGGATAAAATAATAGGATGATAAATCACTTAAGAAAGGTTGAAGAAAAATGAGGAAATTTCATTTGGAAGTCATTGCAAAAAAAGGTATTTAAAGGTTAACTGCATTTCAGTGGCCTATTTAAGTCACTGATAACACCCAGCCATCCTTGTGCTGATGAACATTGTGAGAATCGATTGAAAACTGCAAAACAAGCCAGTGAACCGTGATGTTTGGTGCAGTGGTTCTGATAAGAATGCCGTCTCAAGACTTATCTGTATGCGGTTATAATTAACATGGACTGATTGTTGAACAGCTGTCCAATAGCTTTCCCTTTTCCCCAGGATACTGACAACGACTTCGAGTCATAATCACACTTAATCAAGTTGCAGCTTATTTGTTGCGCTCAAAAATTCTACCCAAGAACAACTGAGAAAGATGCATGAATATCTCTGCATGCACAAATGTCAGTGAATGATGGAGTGAAGTCCTCCTTCATCTTAAAACCATTGCAAGATCTGTTGCTTTGGCGAGAACCGCCTGTTGCCTTGCGAAGCATCCTGAAAACAATGTCTGCAACATAAATGAAAAGATGTATTGAATTACGTTTTATGTTGTTCCAACAGGCTCGAGTTCCAAAGTCGGAGCTGTGTACGGTATGTCGGAGGAGAGCTTATCCGATGGATGCACTGATAGTGGACAAAAAAAAGTACCATAAAACCTGTTTCCGCTGTGAGCACTGCAGAAATACATTAAGGTAAATATAATATGTTGACAGCAAAACAATTGGTTGAATTCATACCAAATTTGGTTTATAGATTGCCAGTGACCCATAATAGATCTCATTACATTTTGGGAAAAGTAGGTTACACTTAAATTTTTTTATGAATTTTTAAAATCTTTTTCCCCATTTACTTCTAATGGGTGAAATTTCAAATGTCTATAGCAGCAAAACTATTGGTTGAATTCATACCAAATTTAATTTATAGATTACCAGTGACCCATTATAGGTCTCAATACATTTTGGGAACAGTAGGTCAAAGTTTCCATTTTTTAGGAATTTGCTAAATCTTTTTTTTCCCCCATTTACTTACAATGGGCAAAATTTAAAATGTATGTAGCAGCAAAACTATTGGTTGAATTCATACCAAATTTGGTTTATAGATTGCCAGTCACGCAGAACAGATGTCACTACATTTTGGGAAAAGTAGGTCAAAGTTTCTATTTTTTATGAATTTGTTAACACCCCCCAATTTACTCATAATGGGTGAAATTTCACATGTCTGTAGCAGCAAAACTATTGGTTAAATTCATACTAAATTGAATTTATAGATTGCCAGTGACCCAGAATAGATCTCATTACATTTTGGGAAAAGTAGATCAAAGTTCAATTTTTTAAATCTTCCCATTTACTTATAATAGACGAAATATGTGCGAGGGGCGGGGTTTGCTGTGCATGGCACCACTTGTTTTTTATGTGATACAGATCTCAACAGGTTTTGATGTTCTTCTTATTTTTTCAGTCTAGGAAACTACGTATCTCTCCATGGACACTTCTACTGTCTACACCATTATAAACAACTCCTCAAAACCAAAGGGAACTACGATAACGAACTTATGCAGCAACCCCCCGCAGGAAGTGGTGGATCTGATGAGAAACTTGAATGGAGATATTCCACGGGCAGCCTAAGTTCAGAAAACAAAGCACACGGCAATAAAATATCAGTAGTTTGGCCCCCACAGGCGGATCACCCAAAGAAAATGTTTAAAATTGAGGAAGACATTCAGCTAACTAAACCACAGTGGCCCCCTCCAGACACCGAAACACCAACACAGTCACCCAAAGCCCAACACAGAAAGGCCGTTCCCAGAAGTGTCCTGTGAAATAAACCCACCCCAAACCCTGTAGTCCATTCAAATAAACCCAAAGAAGAAGCACAAAGAATTAATAGTACAATGTAATACTACCACAGTATTATAATGGTGGTACAATTAAGGAAGTGTTTGGCGGATGGTTATATGATTAAGTGATTTAAAAGGGAACATGAAAAGTATGGATACAGAAGGAAAATGTGTATATAATTGTAAATGGAGTGCGAATGGAGAGGCAAGTTGGAATAGTAAGTAGAGGGAGAGGTGTGGAAAGTGGACGTCTGGAAAGTGGATGTAGACATGATACAATGTACAATGTCAATTTACAGTTATCCATGTGTTGTTGTTTTATTTTATTTGCATTTTTCCTGACACCTTGCAGTCACATTCAGCAACTATTAATGCAGTGAGATGGAATTAAATCTGACAACATCCAAGCAGTATGAGGAAATGGTTCAACGCACGCTGGAAACAGGATGTGAAAAGCTTAAGATAGAGAAAAAGAAAAAGCAATGGTCAGTGCAGATAAATGATATATATGTTTGGTTTAACCTACAGTTCAGAGTAGCCGGAATTAAATTATTTATTTCACTCTCTTCTGTCAGCTTTTAAGAAAGACCTCATTGTAAATCCCACTACTCTGGATCACAGCACAGGAAATATATAGCCCAGTTTCTTTTTCACTTCTTTTGTTTTATTGTGAAAAATAATCACTTTATACAGTTTAAGTCAGTTTTTGCTGCTCTTTGCCACTTCATGGTCAGTCTGTGGACTGTGCTGTTGTATTGTTTTTTCAGGACTTTTATCTTTCCACATACCGACATTTTTGCATTTGCTTTTTTTAGCACCTGGTGTGCGAGCTACCAAAAGGATCTTGGAATTATATTATTTATAATATTGAAAGTATATAATATAAACAGTGAATTGGTAATTATCATGTTTGTTTTGGACCTTTGTATCCTATTTTGAACAACAAATATTTTGCAATGAAGAATTTTATTTTTTAGATTAGACCGTTATACCTTGCTTTGTACAAGAAAGTCCTGATTCTGTGATGCTGTCAGGCTGGTTCACTTACTTTATTGCTGATCTAAGGGCAATAAAATTTTGAATTTTATTGTTTCATTTGTTTCTTTGGAGGTATTTCTCACTTACAATAATAATAAAATAGATGTAGTTTATTATTTTATGATTATGGTTATATGATATGGTTCTAAAAATCATGCCTCAAAAACCAAAACAATAAAAAGCATCTGCTGATCTGAAATGTTTAAGAACTTTTGAACCACTAATCCTATCAATGGATTTAAATAATTCAAGTAAATGCAGGTTCTCAGCTTCACAACAGCATCTGAAGTTATATATTTTGTTGAAAAAAGACACTTCTTCACTTTTCTCTGTTTTGATATAATAATCTTTGAATTTACTCAGAGCTTTTAACACATAAAGAGCCAAACAGCCACCGATGACCAAAACTATCTACTGATCTAACATGTTTAATACTTGCTGATCCATTAATTCTATCAATACATATAATAACTGGTGTAAAATATTGTTTGTCATCTTTTCATGGTCATCGGATGTTACCCATTTGGACGTTCAGAGGCTCCGTAGTGAACATGGAAACACTGTCATCTTCTACAACATTGATTCACCAGTAAAACCCATGGCGTTTGATCAATGACAGCGGATGGAGACACTTATTTTATATTAAGTAAATGATGAATTTGGTGAAAAAAGTTACTTTTTCTTCAGCTTTCTCTGTTTTTGATGTAATAACAATCAACTTTAATCTGATTTGATCTGATCTGGTTTTATGAACATCTACATGACCAGTAAAATAAATATAGGAAAATACCTGACAAAAAAAAGCAAAATACAGAGGATAATGTCATAATAAATGATGATAAATTATGCAAGAAAAGCTAAATATGAGAAAATAATATTTTGGAACTGCCACAAAAGTAGCGGTGGGTTCTTATGGGTTAAGAAATTCTATATGATCAATAAATTAAATATAGGAAAATACCTTTTCATTGGAAAATGCAGAGGATGAAATATTAAATAGAGATAAATCACAAAAGCTTACATGTAGAGAAAAATGTATTTACCATAATTAATTTAGCATAAAAATAGTTATTTAACCCTTTACGACCTTAACATCCATCAAAAGCATCTACTGATCTAAAATATTTTATAAGGTTTGACGCACTAATCCTATCAACACATTTAAATAACTCAGGCTAAATGCAGCTTCTCAGCTTTTCAGAGGCATCAGATGTATCATTTTTAGATATTCAGAGGTTCTACAGTGAACATGGAAACACCATCATCCTCTGCAACATTGATTCACCAAGAAGGCCCATGTAGTTTGGTAAATGACAGTGGTTGTAGATGTTTGGCTTTATGTTCACTTAATAATATATTTTGCTGAAAAAGTCACTTTTGACTGAGTTTTCCCTGTTTCAATACAATGACCTTTGAATTTACTCTGAGCTTAATACAAACATCAACATGATCAATAAATTAAAATATAGGAAAATAAAAACTCAGAAGATAACATAGTAAATGGTGATAAATCAAAGGTTAACCGTAGAGATTCACTGGTAAGCTGACATAAAAATAACTCTAGGTCTTTAAGGGTTAAGGGATGAGAGGGTGGGATGTGAGGAACAAATAAAAGGATGGGAGATGGATCTTCACATGTGAAGGAAAATGAAAATGATGAGAAGGGGAAGAGGCGAAGGTTTGTGCAGATGATATGGAGAAATGAAATGAAAAAGGGGTCAGTGACGTCTGTGTAGGCAGGCAAAGCAAATAGGATTACATGAGGCATGGTCTTTGTTCCTGAATTTGAAAGTTATAAGAACTTTACATTACATCACATAAACAAAGCAAACATCTCTGTACTGTACTTTATAATTTACCATTTTGTCCAAGAGTCTATGTAGTTTTAGAGCTTGAAACATGTGTATCTGGTAAAAGCAGTTTACAGAAGACAGGTCAGCATATCCCTTTCACACCAGTATAATCTTCTTTGGTAACTGTCCCTATGCTTGAGAGGATTTAAAAGTTCAGACCACAGGTGTGCTGAAAGTAGGCTAGACAGGGTGGGCTACTTAGCATTTTCACGAAAGGGTGGGAGGTGGGGAGAGGAGGAGGGGGATGGTGGAAATTAAGAATAATAAAAGACAAATAAGGTGCAGTTGATCACATGTAGAGTGATATAGGAGGAGCGGACAGGACGTCATAAAATTAATTTTACAGCTGGTCTAAAAAAGGCTCATGACCAAATGTGGGTTGTCATCCTCTTACTGCTCCTCAATATGGACCACCATGAGCTTCGCACAGTCTGCTACTGGAATTAAGAAAAAAAACAAAAACAAAAACAAGAAAAAGTATAAGTTTTGTGCACTTTACAATGAATTTAGAGTGATGATTGCACTCTATCAGTCCAGTCCTGGTGCATCTATAGCCTCTCCGTCCTTGGGAGTGGATCTCTCCTTCACTGTGATTCTCTCAGAGGTTTTTCTTTTCCCACTGGGTTTTTGGAGTTTTTCCTTGCCAAGAAGGAGGGTCTAAGGATGGGTGATGCCTGGGACATTAATCCATTTCCCTCATCTGCTGTGTATTTCACAATTGTTTGTTTACATCACCTAACTCTGTAAAGCCCTGTGAGACAACCTTGTTGTGATATAGGGCTCTACAAATACAGCTGAATTGAACTGAATTTAGTATATTAGAATTAGCATAAAAATCCATATTTTTTATCACTGTCCCCATGTTTTTGACTGATGTTTCATATTTTTATTATAAAGGAACACAGGTTTTCAAGCTAAGTCACATTAACAGTAAACTTAGCTGCTTTTATATGCAATATATCACCGTAATGTTGGAAATTGGACTCTCATATTGAAATAAAATATATATTAAATCTCTCACATGCTTATGACTTACATTGTGTATGTTTTCTTAAAGTTTAAGAAATATCACATTATATTTTCAGAATCTCTCAGTATTGGTTACACACACACATCCTACTCTTTGTCCCATGTTTGGTTTGATGGGTTTTGTCCAACCTAGAGATGAGAAACAGGGTAAAAAAAAAAAAAAAAA
>JAPQRP010000016.1:26883534-26900003 GCA_037367295.1 Apogon hyalosoma | reverse complement strand
GATGGACCTGTGGAGTTGAATTAATGAAGAATTCAGACCCAAGCAGAGCATTTACAGTTTATGTAGATCACAGGGAAGTGTTTTTAAAATGCATAATTCCATTTTAAAAAAAAGCAAAATATCACTCGTTTAATTTTCCTTTAGTTGTAGACAGTAGTTTTAAGTAATGCCATTAAGGAAATTGTATGTGAGAAATGTATAATAATATGTGGCCCCTAAAAAAACTGTCAGTTGAAATGCAAAAATAAAATCCAGGCAGGAGTTTTTTTCAGCAGGCAAGCTTAATCATTTAATTAAAATAACATGTGCCAACTCTAAACATTGTTTAATAAATAGCATAAATAGACATAATCAATACTTAGACCTAACATTACTATTGCTTAAGTGTAAAATTCAGTTCTAGCTGAGAACATAAAAAATGATTACTAGTTATTTTTGGATAAAATTGTCAACATGATGAGCCTGTGTGAGTTTAAAGCAGCACTGGCCCTTTTTCACATGCTCTTCACAAAGGTCAAGTGTGCAGCAGAGGACACTTGACAACTGCATCTCCTGGATATGCTTTCACCCAGTGATCAGGATGAAAAAGTCACATTGTTAGAACCTCAAAAAAGGCTGAACTTCATTGTCTTTAATGTTATTCTCTTTTGTAAGCCCCTCAACACAATGGACCTCATATAGACATCAATTTACTAACAAATCTTGTATTTTTCTCCATATCTACCCTTTCTTTTTGCATTGTAAGTACCTATTGATTTCAGGGATTTACCAATGTTTTCTTATTTTTGCTTCTTTAAGAGAAAATTGGTCGGGGGGTAATCTTATCAAAATAACTCAAAACTAATATCATCAAAGTATAATAATGAAATGTTATTATTATATGTTTGTAGTCATTCAGATGATTTGATTAGTGACTTTGTGCTGTGTCTTTGAATGCATCTCTGCTGGATTTGAGTTCCTCATGTGCTTTGCAGTGGATCAGTGCTTCAGAAACTGATACATGTGGAGCAGGATCGCTGTCAAGTGGGGTTCCTAACTGGACACCTGTCAGTGCCTCCTTATTATTTCTTGAATTATTGGGTGTATTTGTGAGACTACTACCTCTCCCTGTCCTACAGTTCTTCGCTTCAGTGGTTTTTTTTTCTCTTTGTCTCCATTTTCTTTTCTTTCTTTTTGTGTGAGAAAATAGCAGTAGTGCCAGGTTCAGCAGCGGAAACAAGGACAAAATACACAAGAACAAGCAGAAAATGACAGGATTTTTTTATTCATGTAGTAAGGATATGTCACAAACATCTGCATTTTCCCTGTTAAATTATTGTTTTATTTCCAGTTACTTTATCCATCTTCTCATTTGGCGTTTACAGCATCGCACCTGTTTTTCCATTGATGGATCTTTGTTTTTCCTGTAATGCTAGACCTGGCACACTGAAAAATCATGGGTTTACTTAGTCCAAACTAGCTTCACTTCTGCTCAAGTTCTTTTTGTGTAGCAGAGTATTTTCTCATGGCACACACAACATTATACCCATGTTAGTGAACAATATTACGTAATACAATAAAAAAAAAAAAAAAACTGTGAAAGTGGGGTATGATATTTAGTGCACTTGTATAAGCACAGATTTGGATGAATGTAGAAATAACTTCTTCTATAATCCTTTATAACAGTAAATTAGAGCTCCTGTGGTCTGTGAAATTTCATTAACCTAAAGAGTTTACAGCCAATACATATATACTGTATATATACATAACATGCTGTGCAGTGATAAGACCTGCTGAATCACAGATGGCGATGCAAGCCAAAACTGCAATACGTTGTCGTCAGCACATTATCGAACTTTGCGTCTATAGTTCTAAATAACAGCTAAGATATCACTATTAGTGGGGTTTTTGGGTACAGGAAAAAATCCAAAATCGAAGGGGAAGAGGAGAGTGCGGACCTAGGAGGCCAATTCTGCAAAGAAAATTTGACGTAAATAGTTTTAACATACATAAACATACTTATTTTGTCATTTTTTTTGCCGCATTTCTGTTTGTTGTTTTGTGGACTTTGCATTGTAAGGTGTTTATCATGAACTTCTGGTCCATGTTATCCTTAGTTCCAGATTTTGCTGTATGGGTCATATTGAATGTGTGTTCAGCTGCTTTTAAGCACATGAAAGATACAGGAAAAGGTCTGGAATGTCTTGTGTGTAGCTTGATAAAGAGGGTGGTTTGCTATTGAAACCCAGTTTATTGATCTTTAACAAGTCAAGTCTCACCTCAGTCTTTTATATGACACAGTGCCACCATGTAGTGTTATTGATTGAATCCATTTAATTTCGCTTTTACCATTATATAACCTTGTTTTGCTTCTTTTAGCGTCCAGTATTTCTCTCTTTAAAATGTCATCTGCTATTATTCTATCACATAGAAAACAATGTGATGAAACCCCTCAGAGCGGCTTTTTAAAGTCAAAGTCAAGAGTGAGAAAGCTGCTTTTCAGGGGCCGTTCCTCTTCCTGCTGGCGTTGCTAGGACATTTTAGATCATTATCTGGATCTATTGGTAATCCTCTTTCTCATTCTACCACGTGGTGGTTTCCATTGCATTTCCATCTGCTCCTACAGTAAATAAGGTCTTCTGCCAGAGTATCTGAAAGCATCCTTTGCTTTTGTATTTTTTAGCTGCTGAGCTTTTAGTCATACATGTCTTTGTCTCTGACCTGCTTACCGTGACTGCTCTCACTAATCACATTTCTGCTAGGTGTAATTAGTCGAGGGAGTCTATGGCTTTAATCCGCATTCTAAGTCAACTGGATCTTTGCTTAGTCAGTGTTACCTCTCATGTTATACATATCCAACAATTAGAGGTAGACAGATATTTCAGCCAGCCGATATTTTGATTTTTTCCAATATCGGCCATCTGCCTTAATTTTTTTTTTGAAAGCTGATATTTGACCAGTAGTAAAAATGTTGTAAGATATTTGATCAGGCACCTGTGTGGGCAGCACTTGAAGTTCTATAAATGTTAAAAGCATACCATGTGTATGTGTATTAATAATGTCGTTGATATTGCTGCATAAACATCATAATTATCTGAGTGTTTCAGTTGTACTCTATGGTCAACGTGCTTAAAAAAAAGGCCTTAAATATTGACCTCAAAAATCAGCTGTAGATATTGGCCATCAGCTGACCAAATTTTTAAAAATCGGCATCGGCCTTAGAAAAACCCATATTGGTCGACGTCTACCAACAATCCTCAATTATATATAATGTACATTTGTATATGTTATTATTACAGTATGTGCACTAAGTCATCCTAAATCAGTGTTTTTGTGTTTTTACTGGTTGTGTGAAGACAAAGTGTACTTCTGACTATGATGGACTTTAGTCTGAGGACTGTGGCATATAAGAGGTTAAATTGTTTTGTGATTCATTGGACTCTTGAGTCTTTTATCAAGAGTACTTACTAAGAATATTAAGACTTTCTTCAGAACTGTGTTTACAAGCATAATTTAGCTACCTTTGGCACTTTTTTTCTATTTCTAAGCCCTATTAGAGTCTACTCAGTCATTGGAGTTTTATTATAATTTCAACAAATGCAGTCAAGCAAATTTTCTTACTCCACTAGCAGATTATTTTATTTAATACAAGATAATTTGATTGCATTTAAGAATATTTGCCGACTTTACAAAAGAGCTGTTGTTTCAGTGTTGCTTTCTCTGCTCTAAAAGTAGAGCATTAAAGATTCATGAGTAAGAAATGCAGTGTATTATGCTTTCTGACATCTTTAATAATGGCAAAAAGCCAGTTGGAATGGCAATGGCTTTTGGTAGAAAGTGTTATTTCCTCACATACACACATATATAAAGGTCCTTTAGAAATATTAAAGATTATATATTGCAACGCAGACTAATAAAACAACATCATTTTCCTCTAATCAAATGAAAACTTTAAATAGAAATCCTTCAGTGAAATATCACAGCCTGAAATGGTTTACATCATTCACCTTTCAGACAGAGCAGCAGCTCATTTAAGTCAGAGTAACTCTTTGGTTTGGTTGTTTTATGCTAGACTAAGAGCAATTTTTTTATGCATGTTGAAGTTTTAAGTTAAGTCTTAATGCCCTTTTGCAGTTAACCCATGGCTGTTTAAACACTCAAAACGTCCATTATTTCTGCATTTTCTCTTTTATGCATGCTTTGTCGATATAATTGTCCTGTCCATTTTGCAACAGTCGTATGTCCTGCAGGGAATTTGAGAATATGTCTCTAAGGTTAATAACTGCCTGTCACATACAAGATGATGATTATTATTATGGTTAATATGGTTCGTTTTCACAGCTGGTGTCGGGTACAGGTTTGTCTTTTTTTGTTTTGTTTGCATAAGAGTTTTAATACTGTCAGTGCAGTCAAATATATGACATGACCTACTGTGAGTTTTTCAGCAGACTGTTTTCTTTATTATACATTTGGCAATGTGTACCACTCAAATACACAAAGGGAGAGGTAAAGAAAGACAGAAATAATTGCCTTTAATTATAATTAGTTGAGTGTAGGGTAAACACTGTCTGACCCCTGCTGGGAAATACTTGTTATATTGATTATCAGATGCACAACTAAGGCCTGATAAAGAAAACCAGGCTTCTTATTTCGCCATGAAAAACACCATTAGAGCTGTTCCTCCAGGGAAAATTTCCTAGATTGTTCAGAAATTATGATTAGAGGTCTTTGGCCTCAAATTATCAGCTGGCAGCAAAACTGTGATATTGCTTCTTCTTTTTTTTCTCAGTGTTTTGAGAACCTAGGAGATAAGAACCTCATCCTACTCCCTATTCATAGGACCCACTTAGATATGCTTGCATGAACTAAAACACGTTTAGTTGAGGTAGTATAACTGTTCATGTGTTTATTAAAATGAAGTTGTTTAGGTTTTTAGATGAATGGACTTGATTTGACTGTTAAGACAAATTGCATGTTAGATCTTTTTAGCTGGAACCCACTTCAACAGAACAGCAGTACTTTTGTGGTGCAGTTTTTAAGTATTCTCCAATATCTAAACAATTCATGCGAACAGATAAAACTGCACTCATAATAAGATTGAATGATAACAGGAGTTTAGTGAGGTTCATAGCATTACGATTTTCTACAATGCTCCTTATCGATGCAATCATCAGACTTTCCTTTGTCAGATTAGATCCTTTTCAGTTACTCATAGTTTTTTCTTTTTTAGACTTTGGCTTTGAATGCTGTGCTTTTTAATGGCTTTCAGCAGCTCCAGTCTAATGTGATTGAGCCACAATGAGGAGGCTTTTTAAGAGGACCCAGTAGCTCACATTGATTTTTCTGGACTTCAGGTGACTTTTATAATGAAACAGCAGAACATTTTGATGAGCTGATGTTTTGGCCCAAACTAAAATTTATCATGTTAAGAGCGCTCCATTTGCAACGATTCCTCTCAAACCAACAACGTTTTCTTACTTTAGTTATTAATTTTTTTATTTGTAAAATGTCAGAAAATAGGGGAAGAAGCGGTCAGGTGTTTAGTAGGAAATTCAAAGAAGGAACCCAGATAGTAAAAATTTTACTTGCAAACTTGGCAAAAGAAATTTTTTATTTTTTTTTCACAAAATAACTCAAACCTATTGTAATGGCTGTCAGTTAATTTAATGTCAACATGTCATCAGTTAATCTGTGCAGCTCTACAACAGAGAAAATAAGTTTTCATTCCAGTGCTGCGTGTAAGAGTTAGTGGGATCTAATTGCAGAACTGCAGTAATTAGTGTATAATTACCTGAAAATAAGACTGTGATCTCCACAGTCATCTTCTGGGAGGAAGAGCATTGACAGTCATCTCTATAGATGCTATTTAAAAGTGGGCAATGAGATAAGATGAGATGATCTTCCCTTTTATATTGTATCTTAAATGTACAACTGCATTATCGTAGAGTAGGCTAATTGTTCCCCATTTCCTGATAACCCTCCTCAGTACATATTTATTTAGTGAAAAACCCTTTAGAAGGATCTGAAAAGGATTGATCTGTATATAAAATAAGCTATCATTTGTGTAAAATGTGTATTACTGTGGTATGTTATAGGGACAAAGTAATTATATAGTGTGCTATACATATGACCAGTTGGTTAACATTCAGTTCAGTTAACCCACTGAAGTATTTAACAGTACAGGCCAAAAGTGTGGACACACCTGGTTTTTCTTTATTTTCATGACTTCTTACATTGTAGATTCTCACTGAAGGCATCAAAACTATGCATGAACACATGGAATTATGTAGTTAAAAAAAGGTGTGACATAACTCAAAGCATGTTTTATATTTTAGATTCTTCAAAATGACACATTTTGCTTTTATTACTGCTTTGCACAATCTTGGCATTCTCTGGATGAGCTTCATGAGGTAGACACCTGAAATGTTTTCCAACAGTCTTGAAGGAGTTCAGAGTGATGCTGAGCACTTGTTGGCCATCTGAGGTCCAGCTCATACCATTGAAATGAGGTGAGTCCAAACTTTTGGCCTGTACTGTAACATCTGACAAAAATCTAAAACAAGCCATTTAAAGCTGAGTATGACTTTCGTCACCAATTTTTTATCAAATCTGTAAAACCCGAGTCATAGCCTAGTATCATGAATTCGTAAGTCTTTCCGTGATTATGCACCTAAATCTCTTCCCTCACAGTGATCAATTTCAAAGTTGACTCCATCTGTTTGTTTATGTACCAAGCTGGTAGGTCACACAGCCATTTTTGGAAATTTATTGTGAAGTGCATTTGAGAATTGGAATTCCACGCAGCCGCAGTATGGCCGCAGCAGCAACAAACACGGAAATGACTTCATTGTTTCTTACTGCTGCGGCTGCGTGGACTCCCGAAAAGGCCTGAGTGATGGTTTGGTTTCAGTTTGGTATGTAAACAAAGGACTGCTTGTGATGGAGTCAACTTCAAAGTTGTTCACTGTGAAGGAAGAGATTCAGGTGCATAATCACGGAAATACTAACAGATTCTTGATACTTAGGCTGTGATTCGGGTTTTATAGATTTAATGAAAAATTGTAACAAAAGTCATACGCAGCTTTAAGGATTTGTTGAATTTGCTTTACTTTATCACAATAAGTCTAGTGAAGCAGGATCATGTCGTAGCCCTTGTTTAGAATTAATTTCCTTTACGTGCAAAAAAAAAGTTCTACTTAAGTGATTCCACATCGCCATCTTAAGTGCATTTTGTTATTTTGTGCCTGCATCCAACGCGATTAAAAAAACCTCCCACACATGAATCGCAAACAGCAATTGTCTTGAGGTTTTTTTTTTGTTTTTTTTTTCTTTAAAAAAGACCATGAAATGGTAGTTCCAGGTGCAGAGTTCCTTAAACATCACAATTTAAAAAACAGTTTTCTGCATAGTCAGTTGATTTAATTCAGTATTTAATGTAGTTTTGCTGTAACAGAATTCCATTACATTAGCAAGTTATTACATCCTCCTCTCCTGTTCTTCAGCTTATATCATCGATTGTGAATCAGCCTAAAAGAAAAATTGATTATTTGATGTAGTTTCAATGAGGCGAGTGGAATTTTTTTCTCTTTGATATCCGATTACGGTATTGACAGTTTTGTTTTATCTGTGTTTATTGACGTATATTTAAATATGTACAGTCATTGTGAGGAAACAGTTATTGTCACACATTATTGAGTACAGCTACTTCTTACACACAACCTACAACATTTTAGGGAAACACATTTAACTGAGGGTCACTGCATAGGAATCTGAGCCCATGACTGGTTTCTGGCTACCTTATTAGAAGAATGTGTCTGAACCGGAGCCTGTTGAAGTTTGTCCTGATTTCCCCAGTGACCAGCGGACCAAAGCCTTTTTTATTGCTGTGACAAAAAGGATCCTGGATAAGTTTTGTGGAAACGAGAGCCACCTAATAGCAAAGTTTAAAAGTTTAGAAGCAGCTTTTATTCTTTTGCTGCTTTTGAAATTATCTCACTTCAGTCTTGCAGGTTATTTTGAAGAATTTTTGTTATTCAAGCAGAACAGAGCTTGTGAAGCATTTCAGCCTCTCATGATTATTTCAAGGATTATCTTCTTTTGTGCTTCTTTTACTCATGCATTATTTTGTATGATATTTTTAGTGCCACATTTCATTTGACACTTAATTCATTACCATCATGTATGATTTTACAGCTAATGTTGCTACTTTATTTAATTGAAGTGAATTGAATAAGTGTGAATTAAAACCAGAGCTGACAACTGAAAAAATGTGAGTGAAGTGTGAGTGGCGTGAGTATGTTAATGATATTTCACTGTGAATCTGCTGTGGTTTCATGTTTTACTGGAAGCTTCTAGTAGAGCCGCTGAGTTTCTTTAGTCGAGGTATGTTCTAATCCTCTTGACATATATGTTGTCTGACACTTCAGTCTGTCTCAGTTAGCTAAACCACAGCATCAGTCTTTAAGCTTAACCCACATAGAATTGAGCTGAATTCTCATACTTGCTTTAATTTTCATACTACAAATCGCTCTCTATAGGGAAATCTATGGGGAAATCTAGAAAAGAAAAGATATCTTTTCTCTATCAAAGAAACTAAAAATCTCTAAAATCCCACAAGATATAAAACGTAGTAAAAAAAAAAAAAGATGATCATTGTAACCCCATAAGTGAATAAAGTGTGTGTAAAGGTGAATACAGGCGTTCTAGTTATAAGTAAAGTACCGTGGATTAGTAACTGTTTAAAGAAGAGTATTTTTGTAGGGTCTTATTACATTAAAAACAGTTGGATTCTATTAATCTGACACCATCTAATAAAAGAAACAAAAATTATAACTTCAATCAGATACGTCCACTATCCTTGTTTTCTACTCATACATTTCTCTTAATTACTATCAGTTTGTGCTGATGTGTCCTTGAGCAAGGCACTAAGTCCTTCATGTATTCCCGGATGTGGCAGCCCACTCCTCCTGATCTGCAGTGTGTTCCTTCATGTTCAGCTAGTTAAAAGCAGATGTTCAATTTCAGTATTTGTTGCATTTCCTCTCGTATAATATACTGAGAAATAAAAATTGTTGACTGTAAAATCTTTTCAGCACATCCATGCTTTTAGCCTAACAGAGATATTGAAAGAACTGCATTTTTACATATTTATTTTCTATCCGTATGCATGGATTTTGTGTAGCTCTATGGGTTCCACTCTGTCGATGAATGAACTAATTATGGATATGTTTCTGCTAGTTATGAGACTGCTAGGGCAAAAAACAAAAAAAAAACGAAAAAAAAAAAACCTGTGCCAACAGAGACTCGTCCCTCTGGAGCTCCGTCACCTCATCTAAACTCCCTCTGAAGTTACAAAGCAGTAAAACACATTCAGGGCTCACACGGGCTGCAGTTAAATATGTAACATGGTACTTTAGTGTCCAAAAAATCCTGGTATTCAATAGCTTGACTCATTGCACCAGCTTGTTAGCTAATCTCACCTCATGGCGTCATAATTTGACATGGCAGGGTGATGAAGTAGACATGTACACAGATGATTTGCTGTTATTCATTTTCTCTAAATGTAACAAAACCTGCAGTTCAAGGTTAAATCTTGCAGCACACATGCTATTTTCTAGCAGCTACAGTTGAGGTTGAATGTGTCAGAAAAAAGAGTGATATCAGTAGATAGGGTCATTTCATGAGACTTGTATCTGATGTTTATTAAGATTATATCACATCACTTGTTATAGAGATCATTCTTTAATTTTCATCTAACTCTTTATCGCCTACATTTAATTGAGCTTCTTCATCTTGATATGAATTTCATATATTATTCCATCTTACCTTATTTTCCCAGCTTTAAAATTAATGGATGAGTGTTTGCCTGTGAAGACAAAACGTGTTAACAGGCTGAATGTGAAAATCACAGGTGCCTCTATATATGTGCCAATTATAAAACAGGTGTGAATATCTTTAATCTGATCAATTGGCAGGAAAATATAAGTGGAGGATTACATTATGCATGCATTAGATACAAGGTGGAATTCAGCGGGATCTCATGCATAATGCAGACATTTATATGAACAACAGCTGCATCAGGCTACAAAGATACCTTCACAGCAAATCAGTACAGAACTTGCATAGTAAATTACATTTTGAGACCTAGTTAGCATGTTATAATACAAGTAGTATAATAGCAAAATGATCTGGTCTCAAAAGGTTTTCATGGACTGACAGTGATAGGGTCTGTAGATTCTTGTCCAGACTTCATATACTGTATATGTAGCTAATAGTTTGGCCTTTGTGCCTTAAAAAATGCATTAGCACTGAAAAAAGAGCTGGTGCTTTGCCATATCCATATTTATAGCTGTGTCATCCACAGGACCTAGTGTTCTAAAATGGCAAGTAAACAAAACACAACTGCCCATGAGAACGTGAAGTAGAGAACTGGGTTTCAATAAAGAGTGAATTTGTTGTCTGTTTCTGTTTTGTGAGCTGGATTTGGGAGTCTGTTATGACATTATTGCCTGTATTGTTTAACCAAGTGAGAACACAGTGCCATGCAACATAGATACCAGTGTGAGTCAAAGATGTCACTGAATCCCTTTGACTCGATCCAGAGCAGTTATCACAGAAAATAGGATCGGGTGACTGCGATGGCAGTGCTGTACCGCTCCGTCTCGGAGGCACAGAGCATCAGGACATCCTGTGAAGGTGACACTGCACCAGCACCTTGCAACAAAGCAACACACAGCCTGCCTGGAACTGATATTCCTCAAATTCCCAGGACAATTACAAAAGGGGAGCCTCGGTGGTGTCTGTAATAGACTTAGTTCAGGAGGATGACAAGTGCTTCAGTTCTGCAAAATACAGTGAGATGTGCTTTATGCGCAACATCTTTTCTAACTTGTGTTTTGTCGTACAAGTGCAGTGTCCTGTATGTCCTGAAGCGCTGTACTGTAGCTGTAACTGAAAGGCTGCTTGAAAAGAGCTTTTATTTGAAACTTGAGTTAAAGAGAGACATTGGAGCTACAGGAAACATAGCCATTTGATCATTCCCTAAAGCATTCTTCAAGCACTTTGCACTTATTATCCCAGTGTGTCAGTAGAGACCCAGTCTAACTAACAGGGCATTTATTCTTCTCTTTATCCCCCCAGCACATAATGTCAGAGGGGGTATAGTGATCAGTATGTCTGCTTGTTTATCTGTCAATATATCTGCTTCTGGTCATCATCACAAGGCTGAATATTGTATTTCTACTTTCAAATATTAAAAAAAGCCCACAATTATCAATAGAATCTTAACAATCAAGAGGTCTGATGTTATGCCAGTGTATTGGATTGTAGAGATATGACAAAAATTTATTTACACCAATGGACCAGGGGATTTATGTGACCACTAGAGGGAGTAGTGATTCACTCTGCCAGTCATGTTGAGGAAAACTAACACCATCGGGCCTTTGACAGGTCATGGTGGAGAACTGGTAAGAAACAACTTTTAGAGTCAAAGAAAGTGAATTTATGTTAAGAAAAGTAGGAGCACTGTTGTTGTACATAAAAAGAATGGAGTTTTATGCTGAAATTCTAGCATTTCTTCTACATGGGTGAGTTTGATTCTGAGGCTTATGAAGGTGTGAAGTTATTATGTGATGTAATTATGTTTGTTAAGTCAGTCGTGTTGATCCACAGTTCAGATTAAACTTTGACAGTTCTGACAACATTTGGATGATTCTAAACACATTTTTAGTGCAGCTATCAGATTTGATTTGTGGTTTTACTGTGGCTGTTTTCCATCTAAACCAGAGCTGAGCTAACAGCTATAATGTAAACTATCAGCTGATGCAGCATGTGAAGATTATGAGGTACTATTATTTTTGATGGACTGTCAAAATAACGAGCTAGGAGATTTAGTTTGAAGAAAAACATGATAATACCACGCTGCAGATGTGTGTAAACAATGAGTTTTATACTTTATTCAGTGAATGATCCAGCCTTTTGAGACATGTGTTGATGGTTCTGTACGTGACTTCCCCCTGTTGTTGAGAGTTTGGAATATCAATATTATATAGAACCACTTTATCTCCCCTGCTGTCAATTTATAAATAGAATAAAAATATGCTAACATTATTAACAAGTACCAGAAAAGTTATCCATTCACTTTACCATCATATTGACGTGGCCATTGCAGGTGTTGCATTTTTGTTCAATGTGATGACCCCCTCGGTGTTTATATTTAAGGACAACTTGCTATTCTGGAGGTGTTATCCCTCTGAGGACAGAAAAGGTCAGCTTCTCTGCACCTTAGTCAGCAACATCTGTTCAGCGATATATAAGGAGGAAGATCACAAAGTCCTCTCAGAGTGTCCAGTTACACAAACACATGAAATGAATCAAAAATAAGGATGCTGTTGTTTTGCAGATATGTTACAGGCTTGGTAGTTAAAGTGATTTGTTGGAGAAAAATTCGGTCTTCTTTTGTGCTCCTTGACGCACACCAGTGTGGAAAAAAAAAAAAAACTCAGCTAGTGCAGAGTGACAGATGGAAAACAACATAGTTAGGTTTAATTTAGTAGTGATGAAGAAGAAACAGATGCACAGAGAAAAACCTGAGCAAAAGATGGAGATATGTGAGGTGGATAATCATCAGGTTAAATCTGTATTTTTGTATTGCATCAGTTAGACTTAGACAGACTTTATTGATCCGAAAGGGAAATTACTTCATCACAAAAGCTCAATTGCCTACAGAAACAGTATTTTAAAAACATAGCAAAAAAAGGAAAATACATGTGAAAAGATAAAAGCAATAAATGTTGTAAAAGCCAAGTGGCCTCTGTGTGTATGCGTGTGTGTGTGTGTCCAAGGATTGACACAAAATCCAGAAAGAGCTGACTGCTGCAGTTTGGCATACTTATGCATTTTTAGTCAAGGAACAGACTAGCGAAAACGGCATGTTGATCGGACCAATATTTTGGGAGATATTAGTAATTTTGGAATACAATAGCTTTATAATCACATTGCTATGGCCAGAACACTTTGGTGATGACTGCTGGACATATGTGGTACAGCATGCATGAATACACAACAGCTTAAGAACTACCATATATAGAACCCATGGATCCCCATGGGTCAACGCACTAGTATGAATAGAATACACTTATAATGTACAGACAGGAAAATGGAAGTAAATATACACTATATACATAAAGTGACTAAGATGCAGTAATGTGAATTCTAAGGATTAGAAAATGACAAAAGTAGTTTTTTTTTTTAAGAGCTCAGCTAATTAAATATTATCTGTAAATAGGATATATTTTAGTCAGATCTACCTTCATAACTGTGTTGAAAGATCACATTAAATAAATATTTTAAGGGTTTTGGGAAATGTACCACTCTGCAGTCTTAGCTGGATTTACATTTGAAGGCTAATATCACTTTCATCTCTGCATCAAGTAGAAAGATTTGTCACATATGCATTTATTCAGTCTTCAGTCAGCACACAGCAGCAGGAACATGCCTTGCTGATTCTCAAAAAATACTCTTTCAAGGTAAGAGACTGCTGCTTTTTTATTCAAAGTGCTTTTTCCCCCTTTCTAAATATGTAAGTGAAAGTAAGTTTTAGCATTTTACATGTCGTGCATCATGTTTCTGTAAAGCAGAGGAGACACTTTGGTACATTCTGTTTTACCTCATGATCTAAAAACATTAATATGCTTTAAATTTAAATAGTTCTAAAAACACAAGGGGCTATATGTCTTGCTTCTACCTTTTAATATTAAAACATAATGACCTAAAGGTATCATTACAGTGTTTACAAAAAAGAACTCTGAAGTTATACCATGGATACTAATGACTTGGATTGTAAAGGCATGAACAGACTATATTTATCCAGAGATCCACCAAATTGATTAGTGAGTCACTCTGTCAGTCTCCCATGGTGAGGAAAGCTAATGTCACAGGGCCTTTAACCTAAGTGTCAGAAGATGATGAGATGAGAACCACAATGAAACAACTTAGAGTCAAAGAAAGTGACAAAGTGATAAAGACACTGTTGTTATTTTTACCACTGGACACAGCTGTAAATGAAAAGAATATTATCTTTGCTAAATTACCATTTGTTGATCCATGGTTCAGATTAAACTGACAGGTCTAACCTTGTTTGGACGATTCCAAACAGAACTTTAATGCAGCTTATTAGTTGCTTCCATTTACCCTAAAATTGTGTGAATGTGACTTGTGCATAAAAATTTACCTAATAGGAAAATGACAATTTCGCCAAAATTCTTGTTTTTTGATTAAAAGTTTTTGTGCTGGAAAGAGGTGGTTTTTCGGGCGTAGCAAAATTGGTATATCATACAAAACTGCAATGGAAAGATCTCTTTCAGTCATGTGAATAAAAAAAAAAACAAAAAAAAAACAGATGTTGACGGATGTTACAATAAGTGAAGAAGTGTGGACACACCAGGAAATCGAATCATTTTTGAATTTAGTATGGGATAGAGGGGTAATATATAATAATAATGAATATATCTGTAAATCAACACGATATTTACGTTCATCGCCATGTTTATGGAATGACTTCTCATGTCATCTTGCAATAATAAATAAAGAAATAATTGCATTTGTGATTTAATGGAAAAACCAACATTATGCACATCTGTTATACAGTCTGTGGATACAGACTGTATAACTCTATGTACTTTACTACATAGAACCCCCTTAAAACCTTTTTGTTTGAAAATGTGGGATGGGAACGACATGGAAAAGTTTTCTCTAAAAAATGTTCAGATTCATATTTTACAGCTTTGGAACAAATTAGACACCACTTCACGACAAAGATGAATGATGAAGCTGTCAAACAGAGCAGAGCTGCTTCCACTTTTACACCAGGAGTTGATGAAATCATCCAACAGCAATGTCAAACACTAGTGGAGAACATGTGTGGGAAAAATTATGCAGTTAAAGCTGAAAACCAAGATTATAATGCTAATTTAATCTAATCATTTATTTTGTTTCTTAATATACTATTTTTGGTCATTTTCTGCACCAAAAAATGTCTTAAACTTAGAGAAATATTGCCAGTCAAATATACATAACTTTTCATTGTGTTCACTTAAGCCTGTGATGTCTAATTTTTTTATAGAGCTATGTGAATGAATATTTAAAAGGTTCCTTTTCTTTCCAGTATTCCTTGTTATGCCTTTGTGCCCAGCCACAGTACATTAATCTAACAGTTCCCTTTGTGATTTTTAAAGTTCTTTTGTAAGTTTGGGTGTACGAGAGAAGAGGTGAGTTTCTTGTCCTTTTGTTCAAGATTTGGTTGGTGTCAAACATTAAATCACTAGCTCTCCCTTTGGTGGCAAGTATAGAGGTCAGCAGTTCAGTCTACTTGAACTTTCAGTCTGCTTGAGCTTGAACAGCCTTGGAGGAAAATGACTTCATTCACTCATGTATCTGCACCAGAATACAAATACTTCCTCCACAATGTCAGAATGTAGCTGTGCATGTGGTTTCCAGTTTTTAGTATATACATATGTGGAGGTTGCTTTTAGTTTGTTTTCTGTTCACTTTTGAGAAGAAAAAAGCTGCAGTTAAAGGTTTGATTAAAAATTGATTTTCAAGGATATGGTCCAGTGTTACTATGAAGATGCTTACACTGAGGTCAATTTTAGTGCATCATGCTATTTCCAGAACAAGCAGGCTGAGATCTACCAGAGAGACACATAAATTCGATTCATGTTTGTCTCTAGCAATCCGTGTGAATGCAACAGGGCAAGCAAACTGTGTTTTTTAACACTTTCTGTAACCAAGGGGCCATTTTGAGTATATGTAGAGTTGTCCCTTTAATAAAACCACAGTCGACCACTGCAGCGTATTCATTACCATGGCACTGTCTATTCATGAGATTATGGACTCAGATTGTGTGATGCAAGTCATGACTTGTGGTATAATTTCCCTGAGGTCACAATGAAAAGGATTGGAAAGGGATAGGAAAGCATCAGTGGAGCAAGAGTGAGGCTCATCTCATTTTACAAGACTGCAATCAAAAAAATGAATGTATAGCATTATAATAAATATAGTAGAGTGAGGTTTCAGATATTAGATGGGCTAAAACATTACCATTTGGCTTGACTAGAGTCATTATTACACAGGACAATTACTGAAATAATTTTACGTAACTTCATTATTGTCTACATTCATTTATATAAAAACTACTGGGTGAAATGAACAGAAATTACATAATTATCATCATCATCATCATCACTGTTGAAACTAATTGTATTATTGCTGCTATTATTTAATGAAAAACTAAAACTGTGACAGTTCATGTTGATTTTGTATATTTTTCTAATATTTCAGCAATGAGTTTGGGGTTGGTTCTATCATATTTGCCCAGTTTGCTTTTTTATTTATCACTGAGGGTATTGTTTTTGATTGTTTTTTTTGTCTGTTTGTTTGTCAGCAACTTTATGCAAAAACTACTGGACCAATTTCCATGAAATTTTCAGGAA
>JAPQRP010000016.1:26848128-26863176 GCA_037367295.1 Apogon hyalosoma | reverse complement strand
ATACACATATATAGACTTAGCATTTTTTGTAAGAAATTCAATGTAAGCCTATGGGAGCCGGGTCACCCCCAGTGGCCATAAGTGGTATTACAACATTAACATAATTCCCCACTGGCTTCATTTGGGGGCCGAGGTCCTTGCCCCTTGCTTTAACATCATGTTTAATTAGCCCTTCTTCACTAATAGATCTTTAATGAGCCCGTTTTCTCTATAGACGTAACTTCTCTTGACGTGGCCAATGGATGCAGTCCTCAAAAGTCACCCAGAGGGCACATCTTTGGAGTCCTTTCATATACTGTACTATGAATAGCGTTTGCATTTTTATTTTTGCTGTGTGTTCAGTGTCCTTCGTGCCTTTTACTGCCACCAGAAACGTGGTATTATGGTAATTTACTTTCTCTATTTGCACACCACTTAGCACACTGAGGCTCCCAGCCAAAATGGCTTAGTAGAAGCATTTATTATTACTGTGTGTGCACTTTTGACTTCAAGCGTAATAACTACAAGATTCCCCACCAGCCAATACTGCCAAAACAGAACAGCATAAGGTTTATGTAGTTTTACCAAGCTGGAAATAAAAATAAAGCACAAACAGGCATGCACGACTCACTAACATCTATTCATGGCTTCTGTCACTTTTGATTTGAGGCTTTTTGCAGTTGTACCATGTTATTTCAGGTGAGAACAATACAATATAACACGTGCATTTGGCGCAACATTTACCATGTCTTCCTTCACTTTGCTTCTCATTCATCATCTCAAGCTACTGTGATATGTTGTCATTGAGCTGATTCCTTTGCCTTGAACTACACAAAAGATGCTAGACGCTTTCTCTGATGATACGGACATATATCATTTTGTCACTGCAACACAGTGAATGAAGATAGTATTGATTTTACTTAAATTGATTAGTTTGCTGTGGCTCTTTTCATGATGGGAGAGTCATATTTTAGTGCTCTAATACCAAAATGAATGTGCTATTTGTCAGAATGGATTTGTGAATTAATATACATACTGCATGCCAGTATTATGTGCCGGCAGGGGTTCTGTGGGGACTCGTGGCAAACTGCCTTCATCTAATTCTGGGGAGACGCAAGAATTAGCAGCTCTGTCTGAATGACTTCAACCATCTGCCGATAATAAAGAGGCGCAGTGATGAAGAACTCAACAGCATCATAAAGTTCTCTGAGTATCTTTATTTTGCTTTGACTAAGTGCTATGGACAGTTCTGCTTGACAGTTTAATTGCATTTACAAACAGTGAATTTTGTTTAGTTGCTGAGAGTTTTGACAAATTTCCCACTGCGATGTTAGAGTTCAACCCTCTGCACTTGTCCGCTGACTCATACAGGAATAATCGACTTTCCAAATTGGAAGTTTGTTTTTTTTTACAGGTCTCTTAAGCTTTTATAAGTCTCTCCCACCTTATATGACTCGGCCAGTCTACACTTATTTGGACGGAGTTCCTCTGGAGACCCTTATCTTCTGTTAGCTTCCATATCCTGTCATTGCAGTCAGTGCCCTGATGCTGTGTTTTTCCCGTCAGGCAGGCTCAAGCATATACCTGCTTCCTGGCTAACTCTGCCTGTTGTTTTCACAAACACACAGGCAGGTTGCATGATATAAATGTCATATATCCAGTATGTATTCATATAATTTCTGGACTGTAAAAAGATGCTGAATTGGGAGGTACTGTAGAAGCCTGACATATGAAAAAAAGCAACCAGAAGCTTGAAGCAGTTGGTTTTACTTCTGGCATTGGCAAGTGTATCAGCCTATTCTGTCATTTCTCTGTGTTGACGCTGGATCCAAACATATTGAATGTAAATACATATTTCATGACAGAGCTTTGTGACTGAGGATTGAGAGGAACGGGCAGTGACTTGAAAAGAGTCTATGGCTTGAAAGGGACAGAAGCAGACCAGTGTTATCACACACAAAAAAATTCCTATTATGTGAATGTATGAGTGTGTGGGCACATATGGTAATTAAACTTTGATGTGGCGTGTATACATGTGCATGTGTGGGTGTACATTCTGACATGAAATTCTTCTGTTCAAAATGGATTTTTTTTTTTGTTATGGCACGAGTGCAGCACATCACAAGTGTAACTGGTCACCGTGGCGTGCCATAGTGAATTGCTTCAAATGCAGGTTAGGTGAGCTCATTTCCAGAGGGCTGCAGAAGAAGAGGACGGGGATAATAGGATTCAGGCAGAGGTGTTTGGGGTTGATGGGGAGCTGCAGCCTGTCAGATAATGAGCCTAAATGCCAGATTCACTGGTGTAATGATTCACTGGTAATGCTCATGTTATTACAGAAGGGAAAGGCTGTGGTGACTGGAGGGTCATGCTTGGCTATTTACATTAACTGCACCCGTACAAGAGGAAAATCTTTGGAGTGCTTTAATGGTGTTCAGAGATGAGCAATTCTCTGTAATGGAAGCTTAATTACTTCCTGTCACATGTGCGGGTCCCACAGCTGCTTTTACTCTATCAATACATCAATGCCTGGCTTCATAATGCACACATTTACAGCCCTCTATTAACCTGGAGATGAGAGCCTCATTAGGTTCTGGTTTAGTTTACTAATTTACACAGTCAACTAAATAAATTACCTTTTGCTTTTATATTCCCAGTGATCAGTACATAAAATGATTTACATTCAAGAAGGTACATAGTCTAATATTTTATTGACACCCTTTTTACAGCCCACTAAAGAAAGAACTACAGGAGGATGGAGCTGCTTCATGGCCTATAAGCTTCACCATGTGAGAGACGCCCACAATTATCGGTATTTTACTGTATAACCCATTTGAATAAGTAGATGTTATAAAATATTTGTGTATAACATGAGTTTTAAGTGGAAAGCTTGGGTTCAAACTCCATGTCAGAAAGCTTCTGGCTTGTGGAGGAAGTGTGTGGAGATATCACTGCCATCTCCATATGTGTAGTCAGGGCCATCAGCCCTGGAGTTTCATACCTCAGACCAGCCCACAGTAGATCATGACCTATTATATTAAAATAATGTATGTATAACCTTACATGTTAAGTCTAAAATAGTGGACTGTTCTCAACAGCCTTGTAATTCAGTGTATTTTTCTAAAATATTTCCAATTCAGTGCAAGGGTTGCTTCACAAATTAAATTTATTTCAATATGAGTGCACATTCCCAGCATCAACATCCTTTTCAACAATATCAGAATCTATATTCTGTTCAAATAATTATTTACAGATATCCATACCTCAAATTAAATAAATTAATAAATAAAATAAAATAGCAAATTAGTGTCCACAGACATATAATCCTTATAAATAAAGAATAAAACAATTATTGCATCATTATTGTTCTCTGCGAGTTTGTTATTCATAGTAGAACATACGTTTCTAATGATGCCATTCTGTTTTCTTCCTCTGCATTAATATAGTTTCAGAAACATGGCCATAGACTGGCCAGTCATCCGGTGTTTTTAGTGTATTCAAGACTGCGAAAACAGTCTGGAATTTGGCCAGTCACTGTGAAATATACACAATCTATTCTATACTGAACCAATCACCAGTCTGGGGGGCGGGTGTTTCGCAGTGTGTCATACGCACCGACTTCTTTTTGTCGTGAGTCAAAGTCAGTTCCAAGTCCGCAAGTCTCTTTACAACTGTTGTCGGTTGTTTACTTGATTCAAAAAGGACTGAATTACAGATTACACTCTGTATTCTTAAGTTTCTCTGACAAAAGCATCATGTCCATCTTATCTGTGATTGGTTTACTTGGCGCCTGTTAGTCCCGCCTTCATATTTGGATTCAAGCCCCATGATTTCAGACAGATTTTTCACTGAGAAAGACGGATGGCTGGCCAGGCTAACGTGACCAACCCTAAAAGATTAATAAATGCCCGAGCAGTGCACTGGTCTTTGTGACTTTGTTTATAGCAGTATCATTGTCCAAAAACATGAGAATTTCTTTCTCAGTGCACATGAGCATGAATGCCTCAAGTATAACGTTATGTTATATCAGAACGCCACACAATTCATTAACTTGATAATTAATTAACTTGAATGGTGGTTTTCAGGCAAAGTTGTTGTATTTTGTTCATTTTCTTGTCTCACCCATGTCATCGTCCTCCATGGTTTCAAACTGTGAGCACGTTTTAGTAAAAAAGTTGCCAATTTTCACACATTTGGATGTATCAGCCTCAAGAGCTTTCCTCTTTTTGATTTGTGCCTTTTTTGCACCACCCTTGCTCTTTTTCACACTGACTGCCACTGTGTGATCTGCAGCTTTCTCTTTCTCTCCTGCACGGCATGCTGTGTGTTTGTTACGTCAAGGTCCACCTGCAAAAAAAAAAAAAAAAAAAGCTGCCCGTGGAGGGGCGGCGGTGAAGCCCCGGGACAGTAACATGTCACATCAAAGTCTTTTAAGGAAACAATCTTTGGTCATGCATGTGATCAACCCAGCGCCATGACTGAACACCAGTACACACACAAAAAAAGCGAACACCGGCCCAAAATCTGCCCGGCCCACCAGGAATTATCCAGATCTTCCTGATTAGCCACTTCAGGCCTGTCTGTCGTTAACTCTGCCTTAGGATCACTGTAGTGGTGTGGCATCTACTTTAGCACATGGTCAATTTTGCGGCCTGAGACAAAACATTATGGATCCTGCAGTGTTTCTGCTGTCATCTGGACAAATAACTTGCAGAGTCTTGGAGTAGCTGCTTACAGGTTGACCAAAACAAATGTTGAATTGTGAATGAAATGAAGGCACCATATGTTTGAAGACCAGGCGAGATTGAAACAATTTGCCAGTGCTTGCAGTGCTGTTGTGAAGATGAATCTATGCTCTGTGGTGTGTCGTGTATTACAATGAGGCAGTTTTTCTTAGATCAAAACAGTTTTTCAACTTTAAACAAACAGTCGTTGGATCAAGTAGCTCCGAGGCTTGACTTTATCAAAGAATAAGTTCATTCAGATGCTTACAAGTATTTATTACCTGCATCTTAAAGAGGAGGAAGAAGGGAATAGTTTAAGTATAAAACTTGTTGATATTCTGTGAAGTGTGTTATATTTTGAATTATGCAGCTTCTTTTCTTATCATTGGTTTTCCGTACCAAATCCAAGAATTCTCTACCGTAACAACTCTTTTTACTCATTATTCTGTGGAAAATGCATTATTTCACACTCAGGGCGGAGTGAGAGACATTTCTTCAGAAACAACTAAACATTTTTCTTCAAGATTATTGCCCTATGTGTTGCAGTCAAGCTTTCACTGCTCAGAAATGCTCCATAATTTCTACATTTCTTTTCGAACGGCCTCAAGGTTAAACACTTCAGAAATTCATTTTAGGGAAGCAGTTTGACACTTTGATTAAACACATTTCAAACGCAGAGCTCTCAGTACATGTTACCTTGCTATTCCTTGAAGGTTCACAGTCTTGTTGAGTTAATTTTATACTTTAATTCATTAAGTGCTACACGTGTAGAAAACTGCAAAAATGTGAGTTTGCAGACAATAATCTGCATGTGACAGGTTTCAGAGCCTTTTTGTTTTGCCAAGAAACATGAAGATAAATTCAATTAATTAAGTTTAATATTTAAATCAGTTTATTCATCATTTACAAATCATCATGGCTTTTAGAACAGACTTTTTCACGCCCTTTGCTCCATCTTTTGATGCCATCCTACAAAGAATTGGCTGATGATTCATTTCTTTTCCATCTCGACTTGAATATTCCTGCTGTGAATACTATTCACCGTTTCATCCTGTTTTGAGATGTTGCAAAATTTAACTCAGTAGGGTGTCCTGGGCCCCAAAATTCATTTCTGCATTTATCTGAAGTTGCTGAAGTACTTCTGCTGCAAGTTATAATGATAACATGTGAATTGAAACATAAGGGAGATTACTGGCTTTTGGTTGTTGTATGTTTTTTATAGGCTCAAGGTGATTATGGGTTCAGTACATTAGCGTGACATTTTCATTTTGCATGCAATCCAATTCCTGTCTTGGTTGCAGATTATTTCTAAGCAAAATGGTCATGTTAAAGTTTGTAAAGTGACAGCTGGTTTTATCACTTCATGTAAAGAGAAGACATGTTTTACACTTTTTATCATGAGTAATTCTCAAGCTCATTGAGCCCCTCAGAGTCTGTCACACATCAAAGCTGCAACAGACCTCCTGCAGATTACAGAAGTGTACTTTGCATTTCTGCCTTTACCAAGGCCTCTCTCTTCCCTACTTTCCTTCTACTTCTGAAGAGAGGCATGATGAGGAAAAACACCTTCAAATAGGTCAGCAGAGAGACCAATCAGCCGCAACACCATCTGTCCCTCTAATGACTACCTGGCTGCTCTGTGATATGACACGGTTGGCTGGAGAGGCTCCATAGCAAACATCCTCTCATTAAGTCCTGCATTTCTACCAAACTCTGCACAACTGATGACACATGATCAGGCCTGTCTCGCTTTTTTCTCTACACACAAAAATGCAGCCTCTGTTCTCCTTAAGACAACGAAAGAAAGCAAGGTGTTGCTTTCTTTCAGCATGTACACAATAAAATGTGAATAAAATGCCTCTGTTGAAATGGAAATAGTTTCTTTGCTGTAGTTTCACATTCCTTGTCATTGTCTGTTTTCAGTAGTAGAGTAATGAGTGGCTTAGTGACTGTCAGTATCACATAAATCTGACGTATATTTAGTTAAGAGCAATTGCGATCACTATACATATATTCACTTTTAGCATAGATGTATTTTGATTAGTAGTGTAATTACTGTCAGTTAAATGCTTTATTGTTACGTTTTCTTAATCTGATTTCAATTCCTTTGTGCTAATCCTGTCCTTGTAAGTGTCATAATGAAGTACTTTAGCGAGAAATAGAGCCTCCAGTAGTTTTGAATGTGGGGCATAAGACAACAGTAAGTCACAGTAAAATATCACTTTATATTCAGGCTGGGTAATAAATCAAAGGCATTTGATTAATGGAGTTGTTGCTTTCTGAAAGTTGTGAAAAATGTCTGCATTATAAAACTGAGATTATCTTTCTGGAAACCACAGCCAATGTTTGCTGCAATATTGTGTAAGTTTCTATAATCATACATGACATAGAAAGTTAACATGATATGTCAATGTATGGACCAGCTTTGATTATAGGCTGTATTTGGATTCTTTATGCCATGCAACACTTAATAAGTGTCATTTTATTTCTGGCCAGAGTTCTATGAAATTTTCATCAAGATCTTATATTGACGATTGAAGACTTTAACCACTGTGTAAAGTCTCCTTCATCATATCCTTTAGCTTCTCAATGGGGTTCAGATCTGGACTCTATAGTGGCCAATCCATGTGTGAAAATGATGCTTCATGCTCCATGAACCACTGTTTAATGATCTGAGCCTGATAAATCGTGGCCGTGTCATATTGGATGTATCTGTGTCATCAGGAAAGAAAAAAAAAAATCACTGATGTTCAAACCTGGTCAGTCAGTATTTTGAAGTAGCTCAGTTCAAGTTTTTCCACACATAACATTGTTAAACCTAGACCTGACCAACTGAAGCAACCCCAGATCACAACACTCCCCCCAGATGCTTGTACTGAAGGCACTAGGCATGATGGGTAATCACTTCATCTGCCTCTTTTCTCACCCTGATGCACCCATTACTCTTGAACAGGATCAGTCTGGACTCATCAGACCACATGACCTTTTTCCATTGAAACACAGTCCAATTTCTATGCTCTCCAGTACATTGATGGTTGTTGAAGAAATTAGAAGCTACTCACTGCATTAGTTAGGGTTAAAGAACTTGTTGTAGCTGAAACATTGATCCCTGCAGTAATTATCCAATGGAAGGTTCTTACCTATTTGATTGATGAAATCCAGGTCATGACCTCTTTTGGCCAGACTGTGTAGTTTTAGTAAAGAAGACTTTTTTGTGGGTGGTGCTGTTATTAACACTGTCACCTCATGACAAGGCGGTTCTGGGTTTGATCCCAGTGCCAACCACAGTGAGTTTTTCTATGCAGAGTTTGCGTGTTCTCCCCATGTCTGTATGGGTTCCTTCTGTGTACTCTGGCTTCCTCCCACCATCCAAAGACATGCATTTAATATAAATTAATTGGTCAATCTAAATCATCAATAGGTGTGAATGTGACAGTGAAAGGCTGTTCATCTGTTTATGTTATGCATGTATATGTACATATGACCCAAGGTGTACACCACCATGTAGACAGAAAAAAGAAAATGAGCTTGTTATTTTATCTGTATCTGTTGTTTTCCTGTTTATTATCAATTAAAGGTGAGAGTCAACAGTGTGAGTCTGTAGCAGAACAGTAGGTGGATCTCAGAGACCAACTCAGCTGGGTGACTGACAGTGTGTGACTGACTGGAGCTGCTTGTCTGGACACATTAATCATGTCAGTGCTGACGCAGTGCACAGTGGGTGGTTAAGGGGGACTGCCAGTCCCTTCAATGCAAGAAAACAATACACGCAAAATTGGCTATTGCTCATTTAAAGATTTGCATATTTCTGCAGTAGTAGACTGATGGAGTATCTATATCAGGCCTCAGCTTTGCCTGATCACGTCTGGGACTCTGTTTTCCTCTGCTTGAATCCAGATAGCCTCGACCTAGTTTATCCTGTAGCTGGTGGTTAATGTCAAAAATACAGACACTGCGTTACTGCAAACACATCAAAGTCAAAGTGGCTGCTCATGTGACAGATTTTCACATTCTTATCAGATTCTTATATGTGCAACTGGGCTTTTGAGTAACACAATCTCCTCTATCATCATTTGGTCGTGACACTTTTTATATCATTATTTTATTTTGTGGGGAAAACACTTTGAGGCTTAAAATATCTAGCTGAACCTCTATCAAAACTCAAAAATGCAATAGGAATAGTACATTTACAGATCATATCAAGAGCAAAACAAAACGCTTCAGTGTTTGTGCATATACTTTAGATTCCTTGGTCTAATTCAGGCAGCCAAAGCCCGATGGTCTTTACTGGAGACTTATCAAAACAAGTCATAAGTGCTGCAGGATAGTGTGTGTAGGATTGTTTACTTGTACAGTCATTGCAGTGAAAGAACATGACATCCTGTGGAACAGTGGAACTTACTCATATTTGTAATAGTTTTTCGTCAACAGTGCAAGTTTATGGCCCAGTTGGAAAGGATATATCAGATTTTGGCTGCAGAACTGCACAGTGCTCATCAACCACAATCTGTCTTGAGCTTCATAGCCAAACAGTGAAAATTTCTGATGGAGATTAAACTGCACTCACATTTATTCTTCAGGGTTTTGTTTATTGTTCAAGCTACATACAGTGTTCAAAGTGGCCATAAAGTTGATAAATCTGCTGACCTGCCATCTGTTTCACAGGTCATAACATTTCTTCTAGCACCACCTAACTTTACACTAAACATCACTGACCAACTATTTTTTGTACCCATTTAAATTGTAATTCTGCAAAGAAAATAATGGAGCATAAAACTCCCTTGTTAAAAAAATTACTGTAGTCTTCAACAACCTCCACTACGTTGAACAGGCTGAAAAAAACATGGATTTCCTAACAAAACTGGGTATTTTTTAAATTAGCATGTGTATTCCTTTTTGTCGGAGAGATGGTGCAGTGACATGCATTTGAGAGGGATCAGAGATTTGGAGTTTGATGGCTGTTCTGTGCACTGTCACATCCTGTTTAATTTAGTGTCTTGGCCCCACTAATGAGAGCCTCTCACATCATATTACTAAGAACAAACCACAGAAACAGACGCGACAGAATGCTACATGGAGGGTGCAAGATGAAACGAAGTGCATCAGTCACCAACCCAACAGAAATCTATTTTATTCACATAGATGTTTCTCTGTACATAAATCCGTGTAAATGTATCACACATAATTCACAGGGCCGCAAACAACTCTATCAACGTCAACACAAATAATTTACATGTATAATTATTTTAATATGAATGCAGGGAGATAAAGCACATACATTTCTTTAACAAAGCAAAGGGATTTTTGTTATGTTTGTCATTGAAATATTAAGTTACATATTCTCTTTGTTGTATTTTTTGCCACTGGATGGGTCATAGTCAGTATATAGAATACACGTCCAGTCTAACAGAATATGCATGTGGAAAATAATTTAAAAACAAAGATAACTTTAGAAAACTAGGGCAAATAAATAGATAAGATAAAATAAAATAAGATGAGATAAGATATTTGTCACATGCACAGTTATACATAGTACAATGCACAGGGCAATTAATTTTTGTAATTTTTCTATAGTAAAATAGAAAAAAGATATGCAGCATACAAGATAAAAATATGATAACATATATATATATATATATATATAAAAGTAGCTCTAGTGTGTAAAAACAATTTACAGAATTACTGAATAGATTAGTCGGTAAGGTTATAAAATGTAAAAAACAAAGCATTCAAAAAGTCGATCCCAAATTAATTTCACAAGGAAAGTAGATTCAGCATGATTAAATATAATGTTGCCCACAAAGTTAGAGCAAAATATTTTTACCTCTTGTAATGACGGGATTGACAATGTGATTTATTCTTGACCGATAAGGTGGAACTGGGACTCTGTATGTAATCATTGTACCAGGTCAAAGGTCATTACTGATGTGTATAAGAAGGAATAAAAAGAGAAATGTGTCTGAAAACACTATTATTCCAACTTTGTGAGCAACAGTGTACTATTTTTGCAAAGTGAGGTTTGCAGACATTTTAGACATAGACATTTTTTCAAGGAAGCAACCTAACCCTAACCCTAAACAAGTGTTTTCCCCTGTTTTAAAAGAGATTTTGTTCACTAAATGGTGATATTTTGCTAAACGAAATTAAATATCTTCACATTAGAACACAAAAATGTCTACAGACCCTTTCAGCTGGATTATATTATTGGACGTTGCAGATGCAGAGGCTTTCATCTGGCACGAAGAATAGCAGCAATGACAAGGTCAGTTTCTTAAGTGCTGGTTTGTTTGTGAAAATGTATTCTTAATGTTATGTAGATTCCACCCGTGTGGTGGAAATGTGGATAAAGGACATCAAACCCACAAATCAATTAGGTTGTTTTATGAAAGCTTTAGCAAAAAGGTCAATATTAATACACAGTCAGAGTTCTGTCAGGGTTTGACAAAGAATACAGGAGTCAGTGCTTTTTAAGTATGTAGATAAGTAGCCACTCCTAACAGAAGTGACCCTCCCCGACAGCTGTTAGAGGCAGGTTACAGGATTCAATATTAGACAAATGTACTGGCTAAAATAAGAGAGGAAAAATTTTGCTGAACAAGGACTACTTTGATAACATATTGAGGAACCACAGATGTATAATCTAAAGGTCAAGTAATGAATTATTCAAGGGTCATCACACAGGAACACAGAAGTGATATAAAAACACAGATGTTTCCAATTATACCACCAGTGTCAATGAATACAGCGAATATAGTCATGGTGACTGTAATCTACTGCAGGTAAAACACCGACGTACACCTGTATGAGCTCTAATTGATGTTTCATGTGTCTGTTCATTACACAAAGTAAGAACACTGGTGCCAGACCTGGAGTGTGACAACATTGTTTTGTAATCTCCTCAATTTCCCTGTGCAGATGGATACGAACATATCACAGTCTTAAAAAGAGTCTTCATTCTGGGAAGTGTCTTTAACAATCTCTATTTGGGCAAATTAAAACGTTGCTTACAAAATCACTTTTGTAAGTTCTCCACATCCTGTACAAATAGAAGTAGATGTTTAGTGCATGAAATAATTCAAACAAAGCAACAAAATCAGGTAGAAATTTTATTTGAAATGATTGAATCGGTAAAATACATACAAATAAAAATCTGTATTCTCTGACTATTCTGCACTCTCTACTTCAGTGTTACACTTTTTCTACTGGCATTATTTAAAATGTAATCAAAGCTTCAGTACTTGATAGTTTTTAGCATCATGGGTAAAAATTGTATAATTACCGTTCAGGAAAATGTAATTCAAGTGGTCTGAGATGAAATTCCTCCATGTATTGTGGATCTGTTTTCAGGCTGTAGGAAACGTACCCTGTGACCCAAGCTTTGACTGATCACAGGTGTTTTGCAGACGTGTAGGGGGATAAATACATGATTGACAGATACAATTACCAGATCAGATTTAGTCAGACGTGACTTTACTGCTCCACTCCGCGGCTCGATATGGAAGCATGGAAAAGGGTTTTCCTTTTTCCACAGTGGCATGAAATGGCGTTAGGTCATTTGTATTTACATTCAGTCTTTTGATTCGGGTCGAGGGCAAAAGGAACGAGTGTTTTTTTTCAAAGTAGGGTGTTTTTTTTTGCTCTCACACAGCTTAAAAAAATACTCAGATATGTTTGATTGAACTTTTGTCTATTTTATTGAGTAAATACTGCATTTATTTATCGATTAATTAATTCAACATAGTCTAAGTTTTTACAATGTAGTGGTTTTAGCAGCTTTCCAACACTTAAAGACCTAAACAATCACCAAAAGCATTTATTGATCTAAAAGGTTTAATAACGTCTGAACCACTAATCCTGTCAATACATGTAAATAATTCATGTAAAATCCAGTTATTCACCTTTTCATCATCATCAGAGGCTCCATAGTGAACAGGGAAACCCATCATCTTCTGTAATACTGATTCACCAATAAAACCAGTATAGTTTGACAACAGTGACACTTTTATGTTAAATTGATATAATTTGCTGAAAAAGTTTTCTCTGTTTTGACATAATAACCTTTGAATTTACCCTGAGCTTTTATGAACATTTACATGATCAGTGAATTAAATGTAGGAAAATACCTGATTTTTACTCAATATAATGCAAAATGCAGAGGATCATAGTATAATAAATGCTGATAAATCACTTGGGAATTGTTAAATGTAAGAGAAGATTCATTTTGAAGTTGCCACAGAAGTAGTTGTAGGTCTTTAAGGGTTCATTTAACTTTGTTTTTTATGCTCTTACATGAGGTGCGGTTTCATGCTTGACTGAGACTCAATATCAATATTTATATGTGGGTTTGTTTCCAGTTAAAGAACTCCTGGAGCGGTTTATAAATTATGTACATAGGCTGTAAATTACATTCTGACATAATGTACTATTAGTAAATTGTTTAATTAATGTTTTTTTTGTTGTTGTTTTTTTTGTTTTTTTTTGTTTTGGTTTTTTTTTGGTTTTTTTACAAGCTAACAAAATAGCAGATATTAGTCAGACTGTATTTTAGTCTCTTTATGTGTGTGTCCATATTGAGCAGCTACATATTAATTTCTCCACCAGTTTTTAAATAACCAAATCCTCCAGTTACTGCTTACAGAGTCTGAAGAGGAATCACAGATATACATTTACAAAGCCGTTAATCTGATTAATGCAGGGCGGTCGACTCATGAGGCTAACATCGAAGCATGCTAATGAACTGTATCATTATTATTTATAGTGTTTAAATTGAATGAGCTCTGTGTAATAAATTGCACGATGCATTTTCATTCTCTTCTGTCTGTCATAAATTGAGAATTCAGTATTATTTATTAGCTTTCTTTATCACCAGGCACCAGTGCTGCTTTCCTGTTGGTACTTAAGTGAAAGGTTGCATTTTTTTTTTTTGCATTTTTTAACATTTCCCCAGCACTACCATCCTTTGCAGTGGCATTAAATATCCATTAAGCCAGCTGTGCGTAACAATGACACATGTCTAAGTTACGTTACAGGCTTCAAACTGAGCCATGAATTTAGAAATGAAAATGTAAAATGGCTCTTTCATTTAATCGTTGAAGTTTTCAGAGTGGCTTATCAAAAACTGTGGAGGTGGTTGATGGTTTAAAGCTGGCAAAAGGTTTCCACGTTGACTGTGGCAAGTCCGTTACCGGCATCAAGGTGAGCATTTTTATTCTCTGTGCGAGTTGAAATACTATGTTCCTTTAGGGAATGAACAAAGAATAGCGGGCACTGGGCAGCATCTGTTCTGGGAGAAATAATGCTGGCATCATCCCGGCAGGAAGCCAGATTTCTGTCTGAGTCAGTCTGCTGCTCTGCTTAGAAAACATCCAGCTCCCAGATTCATTGCTAATGCTTTACTTGGAAAAAAAAGTCAGGATCTTTGACCTCAGTCCTTTAGCTCCTCTGGCATTGCCCACAAGTCATTGTTTGAGACACTGCTAATGATTTATTTACAGCCTCCACTGAGCCCAGGCTTAAAATTAACACCAACGGTTTTACCAGTAAGTATCTGGAGATAGCATCCCTTCAGAGGCGTCATCCTCTGGCTTGGTAATAAGACCAGTCTGGCTGCACAGGAATAGAAGTTGCCTGAGGATGATGTACTGTCCATGAGCAAAATATTATTGAAATTAGGAAGAACATTTATTCAAATCTAGCACAACAAAATGTCCACTGTGAAGCTTCTGGAATAATTTATTCAAAGCCTGTCTCCTAGAAACTACAGTTTTATACTGCTTATTTGTTTTCTCAGCATTTCTAGGGAGGTAATTGCTGTCGGGATTATGTTCCATAGCAGTTTTTTGTGCCCCTTTTGTTTACTGCACACAAATCTTAGTGAGGAGGGTGAAGTGGATGGTGGGCATATGAAAAAGTAAACCCACAGATGGGAGTTCACATCCTAAGCCTTGTGTGGATAGGTTCATTACTTAGTAATAACTAAGTAAGGCATCTAATCTATGTTTTTCTTGGAGCAGTGACATTATGACAGGTCGCTTATAGCTGCAGCTCCTTTAGCTCGGTACAGTGACTTATGCTTAGGTTAACCCATAAAGATCCAGTGCTGCTTTTGTGGCAGCTCCCAAATGCATTTTTCTCTCTATTTAACCTTTCTTAAGTGATTTAGTACTATTTATTGTAATATTTTGCTCTTAATTTAACTTTTTCCCCAGTGTAAATCATTTATTTACCTATATTTGAGAGTTTGGTTTTGACCAGCTCCACATATAGTGTCATGAGATAACTTTTGTTATGATTTGGTGCTATATAAATACAATTTGATTGATTGATTGATTGATTGATTGATTGA
>JAPQRP010000016.1:26827589-26840550 GCA_037367295.1 Apogon hyalosoma | reverse complement strand
CCACCCCCACCCACCCAACCATCACAAGGAGTGGTTAAGAAAATGGATGTATTGTAACAGTAACAGCAGGACATCACAAGAAATTATAGCTTAAACAGTTTTACGGCTTAAATTACTGAATATTAGATCATTATCCCCATTATAGCCACTGTCACACACAAAAACCTCTTTTTTGCAACATGTAGGATTATTTGCGATGTGTTAATCATTTCTGTAATAATGATAAAATACAACTCATTAATCACCTCTACTTTAAATTTCATGTGTTTACTGTTTGTTACAAATTAATTTAATTGTAATTGAAAAACCATGATTGTGGTATTTCCTGCAAACAGCTGCAATGCTTGGTAGTTTTTTGCAAAAAATTCCTTAAGACTCTGTTTTCAGGCCCTTTGACACAGACTTTGTCTAATCACGTGTTTTTAGTCAGGTAAAGTGGTTAAATATGTGATTGACATCAGTACATGATTGCCCATCACTGTTCAGAAGCAATGGTACTATTGTACTTCAAGGTTTAACACCAAAGTTTGGAAAAACATCTTTTCTTTTCCACACTGGTGTGAAATGTCATCAGGTTCATTTATCTTTATATGTAGTCTTTTGATATGGAATGAGAGCAGAGAGCTGCAGAAGGAGAGCGTGTATTTCAGCTCCTGCAGCTTTAAGACTGATTTATGTTGCCACTTTCTTAAAGCAAAAAAAGCCACTTTATATTTCTTTCATGCACATATACGCTGATGTGCTGGTTGTGATGCAAGAATACACATCACTGAACAAAGCCAGTCATCATGAAATGTTATTCTCACACAGTGATTTATCATTTGTTTTATTTGTTAAATTGTAAAATAAACATGACAGTAGTGAGCTGTTTTGTTTACGGTGAGGAGCATCCTTAGTTCAGCATTAAACTAATTAATTATAGACGTGGTATAAAGGAACACTTTTTTAGTTGTGAATGAACTGTTTAATTTGTGGTGTGTATGCACATAAAACTCCCACACTAGCTTACTTTTAGACTGGCAGCCAAATGAACTGTCACAGTTTTGTCTCATAAATATTTTGCTCCAATCTGGAAAGTGAGATTTCAAAGTGACAATGTGGAACACAGCAACTGCTTGCAACCAGCTGGCCTTAGTTATTGTGTGTTTGAACATGTGTGAACACCATGTCATCTTGTGTCAGAAAAGTGTGGGAAGTCTCTGCCGTCTGAATAAACTGTTCAAACTGAACAAATGTTTGCTTCTGTAAACCCTATGAGATCAAATAGTAATTTCACAAGAGGAGAGATCTGATATTGTGGGCAAACACTCTCAATTTAGGAGTTTTGCTCGAAGACTCTAGAGAAATGAGTTTGATATAAAAGAAACTGCATAGGAGTACACATTCGACAGGTTCATAAACTGCCTCTACAGAACCAAGCTGCAAACAGATAAATAGTAGAGAACATACTGTGTTAGTTCAAAACCTATATTTCAAGGCAAAAAAATCACAGTAATTCAGACGACAGATTACATTCTACAAAGAAAATCTCATTCAAAGCACTGTATCCTTTGTTGTTAATGGCACGTGTTTCGGTCAGGCTGAGTACCTTTCTATATGATATGGTTACACTCTGCAGGTAATTGCACTCTATTGTTAAAAGGAATTCAATTCAGATCATTATGGCTACATTTGGCTGCTTAAACTGGGTTTGCTACACTGCAGCTTTGAAGATGGAATTGTAGACTTTTATTGCATTATAGCCATTCTCTTGTGAAGCACATTGTCTGATTGCCTTCCCCTCCCTGACTGTAAAGAGCAGCTTCAAAAGCTGGGATATACAATCTAACATGTACATGCTCTGCCTGCACAAATGGCTATGTCCCATTCAGTGTCCTTGCTGCAGAATAATGGTTGAAAAAGTACACATGCCAAACTTCCGTCAGCTCAATAACAACCAGACTGTATAGCAGTACAGCATTGAACAAAACGGGGGGGAAAAAATCACCCCGTGGGAGAAGCTTATCATAGCACGGTGTTCCCTTTGTGCTACTGTATCACACTGTCATGAAGAACGCTGCCAACCTCAGAACTCTTTTGAACTACAGACAGAAAAAAAACTAGCTCACAAACCATTTTTTTGCTTATGCTTTGAGTTTAAAAGGTCATTTGTCTGCGTTTGTGAAATATCAACCTGTGCACTAGGGATCATGTACTGAATGCTGAAAATGTTATCACTTCTGAAATAAAGGTCTGGCATAAAATCAATAATTTTACCTAATCTATACTAGGCTATTAATATTTAACTCATAATTTTACAATAAAGTATGCTGTTATTTCATACTTTTTCACTTCAAAAGAACTTTGGCAGTAAATTATATTGCATAGTCTGTGCATCATACACATAAGATGCATAACTTTACATCCTCTGTAGTTGAGGCCATGACTAATGTCTGTGCTGTTTGCTGAATACTAATGACTCACTGGGTATGTAAAAATTCCATTTATCCTAATCTGTGCTGCTAAAAACAAGTAAATGTCTTATAAATGATATCAGCTATATGAAGGACCAAGTAGTTATGAACAGGATATGGTGACTGTGCAAATGAAATTAGTTTATCATTCCAGAAATTATATTCCACAGCATACAACTGAAGAGAAGTGAAATCATAGCTTTACATGTTCTTTAAAATATGTTAAAGAAGCATGAGCCTAAAAAGGAATACGGCTGAACAAAACAAGATGTCACCTAAGCTAACAAACCTAAACAGATGAGGCAAGAGGGGAACATGTACAAACTGATCAAACCAGGATGGATAATGAAGAAAATAATTAATTCAATGCAAACAAATTTAAATCCCTTCCATGTAAGCATAACCGGTGGACCAGTTTTAAAATTAGCTTCCATCCTCTGCTTTATCTTTTGCTAGATCAAGAGGAAGAACCAGGGAACTCAAGATGAAGAAACAATTAATTAATATATGGGTCAGTATCACTGTAAGGTGCCTGTAGTTAGGGTTAGGATTAGGCAGGGCAACGACAGTGTGACCTGGAGGGGCATGGATCGGCCTGCCCGATCTGCACCTGAGTGGTGTTCAGTTGTTGGACTTCTGTGCGAGTCACAATTTAGCCAAAACTAAAACCATGTTCGAACATAAGGATGCCCATCAGTGCACTTGGCACCAGGACATCCTAGGTCACCAGTCGATGATTGAGCTTGTAGTTGTATCATCAGACCTGCGGCCGTATGTTCTGGACACTCGAGTAAAGAGAGGTGCAGACCAACCACTACCTGGTTGTGAGTTAGATCAGGGGGATGGAGAAGACGCCACACAGACCCGGTAGTCCCAAACGAGTAGGACAGAGCTTCAACCACATCCCAAGGGTGGAGGGGAACACTGAGTCTGAATGGGCTCTGTTCTGCTCTGCCACTGTCGAGGCAGCTGTGGTGAGCTGTGGTCAATCGTGGCAGTAATCCCCGAAGCCACTGGTGGACACCAGAGGTGAGGACAGCCACGCCCTGTAGGCCTCCTTCTTCAGCACATGGCTGTCCTGTGGATTTCCGGAAGCAGCCGAGTGGTACTGGTGGGCCAAGCAGTGCACAGCTGTAGCAGTCACTGAGGCAAAAACTCGGGCATGGGAGGAGTTTGGTGAGGACGTGGAGGAAGACTATTGATTGGCTCCAAAGAGGTTCTGGCAAACCGTCCGGTGCCTCAGGGGGGAAGGCAGCAACTCACCCACACTGTGTACAGTGGGGACAGGGAGCTGCTGGCGTCAACTGAGGATATAGTCAGGTGGTGGAAGGAATACTTTGAGGAGCTCCTCAATCCCACCAACATGCATTCTGTGGAGGAAATGGGGCAGAGAAACCAGGAGACGGATGGACCAATCTCCGGGGCAGAAGTAGGCAGGTAGTTAAACTACTCCACAGCAGCGGAGCCCTGGGGGTTGATGAGATCTGCCCTGGGTATCTCAAGGCTCTGGATGTTGTAGGGCTGTCTTGACCGGCACGCCTCTACAACATTATGTGGACATCAGGGGCGGTGCCTTTGGAGTGGCAAACCAGGGTGGTGGTCCCCATGTTTAAGAAGGGGGACCAGAGGGTGTGCTCCAACCACAGGGGGATCACACTCCTCAGCCTCCCTGGTAAGGTCTATGCCAGGGTACTGGGGAAGAGGGTATGGTCGGTAGCTGAACCTCAGATCTAGGAGGAGCAATGTGGTTTTCATCCTGGATGTGGAACTGTGGACCAGCTCTATACCCTTGCTAGGGTGCTGGAGGGGGCGTGGGAGTTTGTCCATCCAGTCCAAATGTGTTTTGTGGATTTGGAGAAAGCTTACAACCATGTCCCAGGGGCATCCTGTAGGGGGTGCTCCAGGAGTACAGGGTGGTTGGCCTCTTGCTAGCGACCATTCAGTCCCTGTACCAAAGGAGTGCGAGTCTGGTTCGCGTAGCCGTTAATAAGTCTGACCTGTTCCCGGTGAGGGTGGGACTCTAACACTGATTGTGTTTATAAATTTTTAAGGACAGAATTTCTAGGCCCAGTTGGGTGGTGGAGGGGGTGGAGTTCAGTGGCAGGAGGAGCTCATCTCTGCTTTTTGTGGATGATGTGGTCCTCTTAGGTGGCTTCCTTGTTGAGGCCCCCGCGACCCAGACCCGGATAAGTAGATGAAGACAGGAGAACGGGAGGAACTGAAGCCTTGAAGGGTTCTGAAACTGACCAAAGTTCCCCAAGAAAAAATAAACTTCTGCAGTCTGTGCTGTGGCGTTTTAAAACAAGTTATTTCAGATTAAAACCAGTAAATAAATTAAATGATCAGGACAGCAGTTTTACAAAGCAAAAATGGCTGTGGTTTAGTGAGTCCATGGTTTCCAAATAGAGTAATAAAATGACTCCAGTTCAACCCAGCAGAAAATGAATGAGCTCTGGCAGAATGTGATTAAAGAACCAGTACAGCAAACACCTCTGATTAGAGGTGATAACAGTGATTTTTAATGCCAATTTCATTCTAGAGCTGTATTAAAATAATTATAATAATAATTAAAAAAAAAAAAAGAGGCTGGAGGCTCAGAAAAGTTTTTAAAATTGGAAGTGGCAAGTTTTAAGTGTTTTCACCTATAAAAGGTATAATTTTAAACATTTGTCAGTTTTTATGTGCATTATCACCTGCATTGCTATATTCCATTAAAAGTGAGTCATATGATTGTGTTGACAGCTCAAAAAACATGTTTTAGTGTTTTGTCTCACTTTAACATTTGGCTGTGGTTGCCATAGATTTCATCTCAATTCTTGTTTTATTTAATGAGTCATTCTGTGAAAACCAATTCATGATGAGACCTGTGGTATGATGACTTTTGATTGTACCACCCAAATACTTCATTTCTCTGCAGTACATCTGCAGTGCATGAGGATATTCATTGTAGAAATAAAGCAGCAATTTAATATGAAAGCTACATTTTCTTATTTGCTTATACAGACTTGTGTTGCAACTTCTGAGCTTATTGAATTTAAGAAAACTGGAACAGTCCCTCATGATTTATTCAATATTATATTTTAAAGCCAATAAAATATACATTTGTTATATTAATATTCCATTTTTCTCTCTGTGTTTCAGATGTAAATGGAGAAACGTGGGTGTCATCAAGAGAAATTGGATGTCCATTCAAATTTTAAGTGCTTTGCATTAAATGCAAACAGCATCACTTCTCTCTAAAGTAATCCATTACTGACAATTAATGTCAAAGTGCACGCTGGAGCAGCTTAATGCTGCCTCGCTGGGTGAAACATTGCTAATGGAAAGAAAGCCTTATAACATCGTATTCATCAAAATACACCTAAATGCAGCATAATGCCTTCAAAAGTGTCATGTCTATACCTGTTGACAGTGGTCTGTTGGGCGAGTGCTTTGTGGTACTTGAGTATATCTCGCCCAACTTCCAATTATGTTGGCCACATGTCTGTGCCTATGCGGAAGATTGCAAAGCCCCCCAAAAACATCACCTTCACTAACATCCGCACTCGCCCCCTTAATCCACATGCCTTTGAGTTTCTCATCAATGAGCCGAAAAAGTGTGAAAGTGTCACCCCCTTCCTGGTCATCCTCATCAGCACCACACACAAGGAGTTTGATGCGCGTCAAGCCATCAGGGAAACATGGGGGGATGAGAGCACCTTCAGCGACATCCGCATCCTCACCATCTTTCTGCTAGGCAAGAACACAGATTCCGTCTTGAACCAGATGGTGGAGCAGGAGAGCCAGATCTTTCATGACATTGTGGTGGAGAATTTCATCGATTCCTACCACAACCTCACACTTAAGACCATGATGGGCATGCGTTGGGTGGCCACATTCTGCCCCAAAGCGCAGTACATCATGAAGACTGACAGTGACATCTTTGTCAACATGGACAATCTGATCTACAAGCTCCTGAAGCCCACAACTAAGCCAAGAAGGAGATATTTCACTGGTTACGTGATAAATGGTGGCCCTATAAGGGATATGCGCAGCAAATGGTACATGTCCAGGGACTTGTATCCTGACAGTAAATACCCACCTTTCTGCTCCGGCACTGGCTATGTGTTCTCAGCAGATGTAGCGGAGCTAATCTACAAGACTTCATTACACACAAGACTGCTGCACCTCGAGGATGTGTATGTCGGACTGTGTTTGCGTAAGCTGGGGATACACCCTTATCAGAACAGTGGTTTTAATCACTGGAAAATGGCCTACAGTCTCTGCAGGTACAGACGGGTTATCACAGTCCACCAGATCTCCCCGGAGGAGATGCACCGCATTTGGAACGACATGTCCAGCAAGAAGCACCTCAGATGTTAGGGCACAGGTGGAACACTGAACTTTCGTTTGCCTTTTTCCTCCTTTTCAAAGTCTATCAGTTATACTGAATCGAGTAAAAATATCGAGGGCTGCTGCAAGTCTCTATTTCATGACAGATGTTTTCATTAACATCCATCTATGTCTATTTCTAAAAATTACAAGTCATGATTGTTAATGAATGCATGAGGCTTTTAAGGCGTGCATTCTTGTGCATTTCTAAAATGTGATATTGTTATTGTAACTTTGTTCATGCTTTCAGGTGTGAATTAAGCCCAATACTCTTTACACTTAAACGCATCAAGTCAGTCAGTGTTTTGCAGATGGTTGGCTCACGACTGATGACCCCTTAGCCTGTTAAAGTGTCCTTGAGCAAGACACCAAACCTGAACCAGCGCTACAGCTGCTGACTCAGCTCACTGACTTCCCTGCACGCGTGCAAGTCAAAAGAGAATTTCTGTGCAGGAATCAATAGAAGTATGAAATTACTGTTATCGACTCTATAAGAATGACATTTTAAAAGGATTATTTACAAATGAGACAAATGAATTCCACAACCCTGTACATTGAAATCCCATGATAAACCAGATAAGACTACATCTGCTCTCATGCTGCTTCTGCCTTCAGTCTCCCATGAACACAGTCTGACAGAACACTAACAATAACCTTACCCAGTTTTATTGGTCTCCAAACAGGCCAATTTATAACTCTTAAGGATTTCATTATGGATTCGCCTGGTGTCTTTTGTTTACATATCATCATTTAACTGCCTCTTCTTCCTGAAAGTTAATGTTTTAGCTGTTAGATGCATTTTGTTGTTTTCCACTTTCATACTTGAGCTAATTGTGTCTTAGTTCTTCACTCCTCCAGCTGCAGCTGTTGGTTATGTGCACTGTATTTCAGCAACTCATCAACCCCTATATGCCATCACCACAAATACAGTATCACATTGTGCAAGTATGAGATTTACTGTAGCTAAATGATCATTATGGACTGGATGTGCTATCACATGTATCTGGCATCATCAGTACTGCGACTGACAACATGGAAAATATCCGTTTCTCAGCAAATGTGGCTTTCATGGACAAATTTAAAGTTTGTTTTGTTTTTTTTTTCCAGAGGTTTTGTAGTAATATAAGCTAATGTGACATTTACTGTGAAAGCATCTATCCCACCAGGGGTTGTCATTATATATTGTATGTTTTTTATATTAAAAAACAAATACTTGAATAATTAAAGTTATATTACTGCTTTTAGTTGTCCTCCTTCTCCCTAAGATTTTTTTAAGCGGGTTCAACTAATCACATAGTGTGTGGATGTGATTTGTGAGCAAAGAGCAGGTTGATTTATGGTTCTGATTCTATTAAAATTATTCAGCTGCATTTCAATGAAAGAATGACTGGCCAAAGTATAGGTTAGATTAATTTTCTCATAAATCTGCCTATAGATAAGTATACTGTGATACCATGAATTAAAATTAAAAAGCCCACACTTTTTTTTTTTAATAGCAATTCTTTATTCGTTGCTCTTTGTCAGAAATTTGACATCAGCTGATTACAGAGAGAACAGGGGTAATATGCTGAAATGGTACACATACTGTACATAAAAAACACAATAAATTATTTCATAAAATAAAGAATTTAGTAGAAGTTAATATATACTACCTCAATACTTAAAAATAATTTCGAGCTACTGGACTTGTTTGAACAAACAAATGGCTCGACACCCTTTCAATAGTTGCCTTTTGGTTTTGTCTTCAGATGCATTGTCATACAGTACATTTTAGTAACTATTGTAGTTGTGGGAACATGTTTGCAGAACAGAGCAAGAAAATTAAATAGTTGTGGTTCTGACTCCAAGCGTGGCATCTGAAAAGACTGCAACCAGAGTGGATTACATGACTACAGGATCTATTATGTTTTACTTGTCTGATGACGTTAAGCACATATGTTAACATGTCATCACGGGCTAAGCATCTGCTTGTTGTGTGCGTACACTCAACCCAAAAGTGCATTGTAGCTTGTCTCATTTACTCATTAAGTTACTTCACTTGAACTGTGTCGATGCTGGAGTAATACATTTGTGACATGGTAATCAGCAGGCGCTGCTTTTTGTGTGATCTCACTCCGACTACTTCCTTAGGCACAGAAAAATTAACAAGGCACCTCTAGCATTTTGACGCATTAACACTGTCGACAGCAGCAAATTATACACAGTAGCATCCAGGTCTCGTTTTTTTTTTTTTTTTTTTTCCTTTACTGCACACTCACAAGCAAATGGTTCCCTTCTTCTCAATGTAAAACTGGTCTGGACACAGAACTACGACTCATTCTCTTTCTAGACATTCATTATGCAAATGTGCTTTTCTCATAAATTACCTTAATCATACATTCTGACTCAGACCTCAGGGAAACGTCACAAATGAGTGGGTTTACAAGATGTGAGTAAAAGCAAATTTGTTTTCACTGTGGCAACAAAAAGAGCATGAGAAAAAAAAATACCATCTCATTTTAATAAATAATGAGGGCTTTGTTGAACACAGAGGTAATGTGATGTAAAACAAACATGAGGAAATAATAAAACATTCAAAGCTACATCTTAATCATCTTCCTTCACCACCTGAGTACATCTTTAGGTTCCTGGGCTTTATCCTGATCCTGGTCCATGTGCTGGGCGGTGGAATGTCATTAAGGTTAAAGGGTTGGGGACAGTGCACGGGGAGGGAGACGCTAAGGACGTGGAGGCGGAGTTTGGCGTCAGGGCAAGTGAAAAGGAAAAGAGAGGGAGTGCATTTTCAGGGAGGAGGGTGGTGGGGTTGAAATGTTGCAGGAAGTGGTGTGTTCCTCAGTCTGTCTGCCCTGAACTGTCTCCCATCTCACCTGCTTCAGGCATAAAGAAGGCATCAGCTAACACTTAACTGTGCAAAGCCGATCAGCTTCACCTCATCTGGGATCTCCGTGTCATCACAGCCGGAAGCCTGCGTGAGGAGGAAGACACCGATAGGGTCAACGGGGCTCTTTAACAACCTATAACACTGATTCTGGCACCAAAACTAATCCTTTGAATTCTGCAGAACAGCTGTACTGCAACATCCAGGATTAACCAGGGGACTGAAGCAACTTAGCATATTTATTATTTCCTGAAATTAGCTTTTGGGACTCATTTTCATAAAGTGCAAAGAAAAAAGTTTTGACAAAGAAATACTAGTGCTGGCAAAAGCTTAAGAAAAGGTTAGCAAAATGATTACATGAATGCACCATCTGCTTAAATTCGGGGACTGGTGCTGAACTGAAGCATCCTTTTTTTATTTACAGATGAAAAAAACTTTTACTTTTTAAGATGGACTCCTACACAGGCAGCACAGAGAACTTTGGGCAGGCTTGTGTAAATATTCAGAGTATCCTAGAGAGAAGCCCTGCAGTAAAGTGGTAAAATGGTACATTGGTTATTCTAGTTTTTAAATTTCATTTCATTTTAATTTATTCTTCAGTTTGTTTTTTAACTTCACTTAAATTGTAGTTATTTTTACAACCACATCAGCACAGTTTTGGTCTTACTCCAATTCCACTAAAGTTGGGACTGTGTGTAAAATATAAATAAAAATAGTGCAAAGATTCATAAACAGAAATCTCGTAAACCTGTATTTTATTCACAACAGAACATCGAATACATATCAAATATTTAAACTCAACATTAGTGTCTATGGGCAGCTGGTACATCTGGAAAGGAGCCTTCAGTGCTGAAAAGTCTAGAAAAACATATGCTCTCATCTAGATTACATCTTCATCTGGGAAGGCCCTGCACATTTCACCAGGAAAATGACAAACAACACCTATTACAACAGCATGAACTGCTGAACCAATTTCTACAGTCCAGACAATTCAACTGAAAACTTTTGGAAACACAAAACTGCAAAAAAGAAGATCCAGGCTGGTTTAGCAGCTAGTTTCCTGTATCAGACAAGAATGGGACAACAGTCCTCTTCAGAATCTCAGTCAAATGGCCTCCTCAGTTCCCAGATATTCACAGACTGTTGTTGAAATAAGGGATGCTACACCAGCATTTTGGAGGAGTATCACTGCCATCAAAGTCAAAATGACATAATTTTTTTCCTTAAAATGGTAAATTTTTAAGTTGTATTTACAAGGTTTTTAGAATCGGAGCTGGAATTTGAGGATTTGAAACGTTTTAGCATCAACAGCATTGTGTTTCTCTCTCAACAGTCAGTGTTGTTAATTTCATTTCACAATTCAGTATCACTTCTACTTTAGATTGTAGGTTTAGTTTTTGTTAAGTACTGTTTAATAACCCTGCTTAACACTTCTAACCATTGCAAAGATATTTGAGTGCACAAGCTTTTGGCCAGGTAGTGTGACTGACTCGACTAATGCCTGCTGGGGATATACACCATATTCCTCTGTGAGGGAGCTCTGCAGTGCCCTGATTGACATGACGGGGCCGTTATGAACAGAGGTCATTTTTTCTGAGCTCACCGAGTGTAAGTGACCTCTTGTTCGGTCTAGTCATAAAGCTGTTGTAGTGACACCCACACCATAAACTGTCTGCATAAAGCTTATAAATGGTTCTCTAGCAAGGGTAATTATTCAGTCTCTGGGTTTTGTGACACTGCACTCATAACTCTTCAGAAAGGGAGAGCGGAGCAGCAGCAAGATTTTACAACACCTGCAGTAGAGCAGTGTTAACATATGGAAATGGATGCATGGCCAAATATATCTCCATGTCCTGTCCAGCACTGCCCATTTTGACTCTCAGGGAGGAGCTGATAAGGCGGACACGTTGACAAGGTGAGCCTCATGCACAACTTACGACACGTATATTTCTGTCAAACCTAGAAGGAGAAATATTATTTCATTTTGTTTATGTTACTGTTTCACCAGCAGTTCATACAAAGGGGACTTCAGCTGCTTCTCTGCTGTGATTAGAGATGAAGTTACGAAGGCCGTCTGATCACATGCAGACTCAATCTACCTGTTATTATTGTCAGACTGAGAAAACCACGGGTGAACTGTTTTCACCTGAAAACTCTACTGTCCTTCTGAAAAGCTTCCTCAAAAGCAGTCAGCAATTTGAATTACAATACAACATGATGCACCACTGAGTGTATCTTATAAAAAAACTATTTTGACCTTCAATATTTTGTTAAGGATGAAGAATCATAAAAGTCTGTCAATAAACAACCACTGTGGCTGTGTGCCTATTAGTTATTGTACCTGTTTTAGTGGTATCCATGCATAGTTATCATGGGCTATTTTTGCAATGTGCAGCTGCAATATTCTATGAATGATGATAGTTTCAGTTTATTTTGCTGAGCAACAATGAGAAAGAGACACATTTACATTACTCTAGGGAAGGTTTTTTTAATTACTGTATATCAAACAAAATGTCAGCATTTTCAAACTGACCACTGTTTCTGTTTACTGGTGATATGTCTGGGTTATACTTAAACATCATTAAGAGCTGCTATTACTTGAATAGAACTGGTTTATACACCGTGTATTTATTCAGCAGTGCAGTAATGCTCACAGCATGTAAAAACACCAGCTGCCACATAAAAAAATATATTTGTCCTGTCAATCATATAGTCATAACTAAAATCTCCTTTCCACAAAAAACAACCTACAACAATAAAGTTGCCATCAACCTTTTGTTGGTCCATGGTGAAGCTATTGTCTTTGTGTGGCCTTTAAAAAAATCTCCAGGTCTCTCATTCCTCTCTGAACCTTTCATCACCAGGCTGTTTACAGCTGGACATTGTCACGTATGACAAACACAGGAAGGTGTAGTCAACAATCAATCACCTGAAAACTCACCAGCTTAAAGGTCAATACTTTGTAGGTAGTTGGGTCATCTACAATCTTCTGAAGGTTAGCAGCAACTGCAGAGGGCATAATGCAACATAATGTCAGTGCACTTTTGTTTTTCATGACATTGAAACAACAGATGGAAAATCCAGTGTCAGTAAGGCAGCAATATTGTTCAGTTATAGTAGAGTACTGTATGACATTTGTATCAGATGAAGTATATCAAATCAATAAAATATGTAGTGTGCAAATTTAGCCAGATCAGAATCTGAGAGTTTATGTAATTAAATGAAGATCAATTACTCCTACTATTTTTATGTAAATATA
>JAPQRP010000016.1:26784018-26827379 GCA_037367295.1 Apogon hyalosoma | reverse complement strand
ATTAGATAAAATTAAATTAAATCAAACAGCAGAATTTACTAGAAAAGAAAAGTGTTGTATTACCTACAACAACATCATGTCCATTGACTAGACCGGCTGAGAATAATTCCTGGGAAACGCCATCAGCGGTGTCTTGTGGGTGAAATGACACAACAAGTATTGGACCCGCAACATTCCACTTAGCAGGTAATTGTGTTAGATATTGAATTAGACACCATCATTCGCACTTCAGGTCACAATCGGTGTGTTAGCAGAGAGGAAACCACACAACTATTTAGGCTGAGTTCTTACCTCTTCCAGGTGTGAATTCAAACCGGATGTCATTCAGCTCCTTTTTAGAGTTCCTGAAGAAGAAAAACAAGAGGGTGTTATGGCAAAAAGCACTGGTTTGCTGCTCTGCTAATGGCAGTGTAATGACAGGTTTTCTGACAGAAAAATCAAGGGGTAAAACGTACCGAACAGAACATGATTCAAAGCTGCAGAGGATTAGAAAACAAGGCTGTGTGTAGATATGAAAACACTGTGTGATCTACTGTGTGATAATGAGGAAAAGCAGCAGAAATTCATTAGACCTCTGCAGCAAGCGCACAGACTGCCACCCTCACAAACTACAGGTGTTAAAAACTACATTAAAACTGCTAAATATAAAAGTGAATGGAAATGTATTCTATAGAAATAGAGAGAGGGTACAAAGGATGTGTCTTAATGGTTTTACGAATACAAACACTATGAAAGTAACAGCATTAAAATACAGAACTAAAGAGAAACCAGCTCAGACACTTGTGTTTAAATGGTACTCAGTATAATTCAAGTGCATAGACTAAAAAGAAGGCAGTAGCATTCGGTCACACCAACCATGTGTTGCAGTAAAATGTAAAAAAACAAACAAACATACATTTACTGAGGTTGTCACACAAAAAAAAGTACTTCTCATTTCATGCCAATTGGACAAGTTAAGCCAAACAGTTTATTTATACACATTCAGCACTAATGGAAAAGAAGAGTCGTCTACTGACCTTCAACACCAGAACACACAAATAAAAATTGTGTATGTGACCAAAATATACAAAAACTTTACAGAAAATGCAGGTACAAGTCAAGGATGTCACCCACTGGTTTCTGAACTGCTAACTTGAAGCCAGTAGTTTGCAATTTGGCTTTTACCATGTTGGCTTTTTGGAGGCAGACGTGACCATATTTGGACAAAAAGAATGGTACAAAGGGAGCAAGCTAATGCTAAATAATAGCTTACTGACTCTGTAAAACAGTAACCTCCATCAAGAATTGTGTAACAAAGTCATTTCACAATGTTGCTAGTGGTTACCTTTTAAACACAACTAGTCTATGCAAAAAATGTGTTTATTAACCAGCCCTAAACTGTGAAAGTCCGATTAAAGCCAAAAAGCCAACCAGTCAAATCTGAAATGGTGGAAATTTATTTGGAAATAGTGATAGAGATGGGACATTTTTGTCACTTCATCGGTTTTATACAGGTAAATGGAGACAATTATGAATTCACCTGAATTATGATTATGCTGTAATGCAAACAGTGCAGTGAATGTAACTGGGCTGACGAATGTTACAGCCTCTCTGCAGTTTGCAGTTAATCATAGCATAAACACACCAGTTCCACTACAAGAACTGTGATAGGAGAAGATAAATTTGGTTTATTCTCTACTTAAATAATTCACATGGCGAGCCCTTGAGATTATAATCATACGTCAAGACGCAAAACCAAATATATTTATATATGTAGATATCACCGATGAATCTGTTAGTAGCAAGACTATACAAAAGAGTAGGAGGATTTACTTTCACTCAGCTGTGTCAGCCTGCCTTAATTTAAGAGATTTACAGTTGAGAAAAAAAAACTGTGGTGGAGCAGATGGACGTAAACATCTCTATTCCCAGTAGCAGAGGGAAAGCAAGTGCACTGCCAGAGCCGTCGAGATCAAGATCCTAACACTGCCCAAATAAAATGTGCCCAAAATCTGCCTCCTATCTACATAAAGCACAGCGGGTGTTCAGAGAGCAGTCTGTCAAAATACTTTAGGAACATTTGGGATTAGCCATATATAGCAGACTGAACACTGTCAAGTAGTATGAGTAGAAACATACCTTTGTACATGCCACGCTCAATATTTAATACTTCTGCAGCTCATTAGCAGAAAATTAACATCTCAGACATTATAAGACATGGCATGTTATGCTAAAACTTTTATCTGCAAGATTTGTAAATATGCTGGACAGTAGACAGGATGCTTTTCCACTTCTAAAGACAGGCTGTGCAATTTTAGATACAGTCATAATAAATAATTCATCAGTAAATATAGTGGAGGCTGGCAGATCTGGAAATAAACTCTCAACTTAAGTCTATTCAATTAGCAGTGTTTTCTCAGTCCACAACACACAGTCCTGTGCTGTTGTCTGTCATGGAGCTTTCTTACATTATAACCAGGTGGCATGGTAAGCTATGAAAAATGCAGATAATTCACAGATATTCAACACACTTTTATGTCACACTGACAGGGAGATCTTTTTTTCACTTCACAGCCCCGCACATGGCTGAACGCCCATAAAGTGCGACTCACCTATGCGTATATAAAAATCTATTCTAGGCTTCACACTCGAAATGTGTGGAAATCTTACTGAACTGCAACCTACAATTACTTCCAGTACATACAACTCTGGAAATAATTATTGGGCCACAAAGAAAAAGTAGAGAAAAGTAAACATTTGTCACAAATGTGACTTTACACTTTTCTTGTGTGCAAATGTGAGTCAAAATTCTGTCAAAACAACAAATGTTGAAATTTACCAAGAACTGATGTTGAAAACCCAACTAGAAAAACTAATATTCCAAAAAAACAGAATACCAAGGCCATTTTATGAACTATTATACTGAATTTCTATAGAAAATCACAGGTGGTCTGATCTAATAACTTTTTGAAAATAATTGTTTATTCTGCCCAAACAGTTGGATTGTTTGAAAGAAAATGTCTATTGCAATCCCCCAGAGCTGTATTCACCTGTTTGCTTGTTTTGTCCAACCAGCAATTGAAAACCTAAAAATACAGCCCTGAAAATAATAATTAGACCGCAATGACAAGGGAGAAAAGAAACTGTGAAAAATATACAAAATTTTCCCTGTAGCAAGTAACATATAAATAAGAACATCTGATGTTGAAAACCAGTTGAACAATGAATATTCCAAGGACAGAATACAAAAAAGGTAATTTGAAGGACTATTATATTGAATTTCTGCTGAAAATCACACACCGTGTTGTAATTATTTCCAAAGCTGTGGGCTGTTTACCAAACCCAGTGTGGACGCCCACTGAGGAGTCATGGCCTCCTCATTGTCCTACTGACACCTGCTGGTTGGCTGTGATGCCAGTGCTGGGTTAGACAGAATTGTATCTGTCATTAATTTATTTGCTCCTGAATAGCTTTCACTAACCAGTAAATGATGATAAAGCATCTGTATGGAGCCTGAAGTGATGATACAAATGTGGGTGATCACTAGGTCTGTCATAATTATTACGTTACCATTGCGTCGCAGTTATTTGAAATAATCATGATAATCATCAGCTGTACAGAAACAACTAGATAAAACTAGCAGAAATAATACATTTATCATTATTTCCACTGTTTTCAATCATTTCACTAGAGCTGTTTAATATTTTGATTTTGTAACCTTAATTTTTTAACTAATGATCTTAAGAACTAAATTTAAGTCGATGTCATATTCGTTAACCCTCAAAAATCGAAACACTCACTGTCAGTCAAAATCATCTACTGATCTAAAATGTTTAATAACTTTTGAATCTATAATCCTATCAATACATTGAATAAATCAGGTAAAATGCAGTTTCTCAGCTTTTCATTGTCATCAGATATGACCCATTAAGATGTTTAGAGGCTCCACCATCATCTTCTGCGACACTGATTCACTAGTAAAACCCATGTAGTTCGACAAATGCGGTGGCTGTAGACATGTCTTTTTATGTTCAGTTAATGACACATTTTACCAAAAAGTCACTTTTTCTTCAGTTTTCTCAATTCTGATGTAATAACCTTTGGATTCACTTTGAACTTTTATGAACATTTCCATGGTCCATGAATTAAACATAGGAAAATACTAGATTTTCACTGAAAAATGCAAAATGCAGAGAATAATATTATAATAAATGGTGATGTGGAAGTCGCCATAAAAACAGTTTTATGTCTTCAATGGTTAAATTAAATAATAATGAAAATATGTGAAGAATTTGACTAAACTGGTCTATAAGCAAAATACCGCTAGAATAAAAGCAATGAAACTTTAACTAAATCTGGGTCACTAATAAAGAAGAATTAAGTCACAGGTGTAGGCTGGCTGTAGTTTAAATGACATAGTATTGGGTCAAACTGTGAAATTCAATGAATTAATGAGAGAATGAGTTTTAGTCAAAAAGACTATTTGCGTTGTAGCTGCCCGCTCTACTTTTTTACATTCCTTCTGTGTGTAAGCTTTCTAAATGTATTAGATTAACGTATATAAACTGATCATGTACCTTGAAAAAAATTGCCAACCAGAACTTGCATTATTTCTTTTCCAAACATGTAAGATTTAGTACATTTTAACTCTGAACCAGATCATTTCCAAAAAAAGACCAGTGTTATTTTTTAGGCTGATATTACAATGGTGGTATAAAGTCAACATACTAGGCCGAAATATCATTCATGGCAATTACTTATTTGAAAATCAATCATCAAGTCAAATGTCAATAATGTGACAGACCTGGTGACCACATTCATGCAAGGTTGGTCTAAATGAACAAATTTAACAGAGCTTAAATCACACAGAAAGTGACCTCTGGATTCAAAAGCTCAATGAAATCAATTTCAATCTATGCAACTTTGACTGTTTAAGTCTCCATGACATTGCAACAACAGCAAGTTCATTATGCAGGTCTTTACTTCTCCTTCAAACTGCTGACAGTGCCATTCTCAGGAGACCTTGGTGACTTTGGGGTAAAAAAAAAAAATGACTTGAATATGTTCCAGGCAAAATGTTGACAAAAATCCAATTACAGTGTAGAGCTTGTGGTTCAATATCCGTGATTCTGTGTAGCTCCGATTATCATCAACAAACTTAAACCAACCCAGATTCCTTTATTAGTTTATATACAAGAACAATTAGTTGTTGCTTTGCTGTAAATGTAGTTCACAATACATTAATATATTATTAATAAGCTCTAGAATCACTAAATTATTAGCATTTTTGTGTAATAGTTTTTCTGTATATTTATTAGCTTGTTTCCTACAAATTTTACATGTTACATACATTGGTTTCTACACATATGATTTTCAGATTTGCACAATAAAATGGACTGGATTTTCCTTTATATCCTCTGCACATTTACAGAAAAAATATGAACCCTACTCAAAGAAAATTATAGTGAAAAACCATCAAACAGAGGCTGAGCTGCTTGCAATTTTGCTCCAGGAGTGGCATAAAGCAGTCAAAATCAATGTGAAAGACTGTTGGAGAGCATGCCAAAGCACATGAAAGCTGAGTGAAAAGCCAAATATTGATTTCTGAGCTATTCCTAAGTTAAAATATTCATAGTATGTTGCTTAAAAGTAAATATGGCTTTTTGTATTTTCTTTGCACGTCACCAAACACTTCTCCTTAATTATTTTAAACATGTTCTAAATTATAATAATTTCTGTTCACTTGGCAAACTGTTTTCTCTGGAATAAACAAAAGCATTAATTTTACTCAAACATAAAACCCATAAATAGTAAAACCAGTAGTCTCTTATTTTCCCAGAGCTGTATGTACCAGATAAATCCTTCATTTAATCCTTAATTAAATATTTTATATTTGTGCAGCCTCACACCATCTTTGAAGGCTAAAATTTGCCTTGTTTTGTCTCCAAAACATAGGAACACAGCCAAGGAACATCTCAAAATACAGAAGCACTTCTTTTAGAGCTGTCTATGCTGATTCACTTTTAAAACATACCAGCCAACAATATAGAAAGGCTTGTTTGTGAGATGGTTTTTTTGTTGTTTTGCTCAATCTCTTAAAGAAACATGTCCACAGTTAGAAGCCAACTGCGCAGATGTTAATACAACCTTATCCCAGAAAGACACATTTACAACTCTGATGAAAATGTGTTATTAATGTTAAAACAGAGGCCTAAATGTATGTGATGGGAAGCTAAAAAAGCATTTAAAGGGTTAATTTTAAGAGACATGCTTGATATTATGCGCACCTTCAAAGCAGCCAGTATCCCCCCAGATTAAATATAATGTAATCTTCTGTCAAGTCTATCTTTTATACTTCATAGATTTAAAAACATCCCCTATGTCGTAATGAAATGCATGTAAAAACCCACCAGGGCGTACAATGCTTTTGAAATCCATGTATTTCTTTAAAAAAGGCCTTCACGCTTCTAGACTTGCATCTAAGACAGTGTCTATCACACGTCTCCACCTTTAATACTGAATATTAAAGTTAGCAAACAAGAGAAATGAACCGACAGCCTAATGCTGGGATCATATTAAACACAGTGAATGTATTTCTCTGTAGAGGAAATTAATTCATTTCCTGCACAACACTGCTTTGACACATTTTTTTATGAGCTCCTTCTGAAGTTCCCAGGATAACACTGCTTTTCTTTATTTAAGCTGAGCGTATGTTGTAACTTTAATATTGATAACCAGATTCAATTTGTTCCTTGTCCTTGAGCCATAAAATCCAATCAAATCCAATCTCTAAATCCATGGATATATTGAGAAATGAAGGACGTGAAAATGAAAACAATCAAATATTACCTTTCATTTTCATCACTTGGTTAAAATAATCACTCTTTACTAGGCACCAAAAGATAAGTCCTGTTGCATCCAAGCCACTATTCAGATTAAAACAGTTTTCTGGGCTACGGTCGGTGCCTGGGGAGGGGTCTTCAGATGTCTGCTCAACCACAAGTGTGCTCTGCGACCAACTCATAAGGGAGTTAAAGGCACACTTTTACCTGCCCAAAAATACACCATTGTCTGCTGCTTCATTAAAATGTCCTGTCTCATTCTGTTTGTATGTAAACGCCAACAAGAAGAGATGAATAATATATTAGTGCTATCAGATAATGAAAATTTAGCTGCTGGTTAATTGCCGTACAAATTGTGCTCATATCCATACAGTAATGAAGAAAAAGAGCCAGTTATGAGCACTGAACACCTGCATTTCTGTTTGCCTTTGCAAAATAGTAACTACATGAAGCAAGTAAACAAGTAAAGCACCTCCACATGAAAGGGTTCAAAGTGATTATATCATTAAAATAAGGCTGCATCTATATTTATTTTTAATGTCAATTAATTCTACATAGAAATATGACCTAAAATTATAATTACAGAACAGCCACAGAGCTTTTTACCAAAGTGCCAGAAAGTGACGAGAACATCTAAGAAACAACTTTTAGAGTCAAAGAAAGTAACAAAGTGAGAAAAAACTAGATGCACTGTTGTTTTCACCACTGGACACAGCTCTAAATGAAAAGAATGGAGTTTGATGCTGAAATGCCAGCATTTCTTCTACACAGGTGAGTTTGATAATGAGATTTATGAAGGTATAAAGCCATTATGTGATGTTATTATCTTTGCAAAGTTGGTTGTTTGTTGATCCATGGTTGAGACTAACCTGTGACAGCTCTGACATTGTTTGGATGATTGTAAAGAGATCTTTAGTGCAGCTATTGACAATACAAACTGTACAGAAAACGGAAGTGGTTTGTCATTTTGCTGTAGCTGTTTTCTGTCTAAAAACAGAACTAAGCTAAAAGAGTTATAATGTAAATCAGCTGATGCAACACATGAAGATGAGAGGAAAAAAAGAGAGTCGGCTTGAGAGTCTGGTTTTGACCAGCTCTATATGTAAAATGTCATGAGATAACTTTTGTTATGATTTGGCACGCTATATAAATAAAATTTTATTGAATTTGATTGAAAAGAAGAAAAATCAGCCTTAAAACTTAAAAAATACTGCTTTATCATGATAATTATTAAGAACTGATATCAACATTTTTATTAAGATAATATTTCATATAAAGGAGAATGGGAAGTCGTAGAAGCTGTCTCCCAGTGCTCTTACCCATATTGAGTAGTTGATCTAAAAATGTGAAAATGATGAGAAAGTATTTCTCAAAGCCCAAGATAATGTCCTCAAATGTCAGGTTTGATTCAGAAGCCATAAATATTCAGTTTACATTCACAGGGAAGCAAAGACACCAGAAGATACTCACATTTATGAAGCTGTAATCAGAGGAATTAGATTAGATTCCATCATTCAAATATGTTTTTTTATTAACTGTGTGCTAAACAAGTGTTCCATTAATCCATTAATTCAAAGAACACCAGTCAAATGTCAAACAGTGGGAAATGATGTGATATAAATACACCATTTCTGTTCATTTCACCTACATAAATGGAGACAATTGCCATGATTACACAAAATAATTGTGGTTAGCTTAAATTACTGTGACACGTATAATTGGGTATATGTAATTTAAACATCTGTCAGACATATCCTCATTAACACAGTATGCTCTAATAAATTATTCGCTCCCACACAGATAAATGAAAAAAGGAGGTGGATTCGGCACAGCTACATATATCACACTACGCTGAAGCATTCTTTGTTGATCATACAGAGGCTTTGTCACTATTACAGTTTCATAAACAGCAATGTCTGGAATACACAGGGGTGCTATGAGTGCAAAGTGTCTGAAGGAGCAAAGCAGACTGTGGCACACAGCCAGAAAATAAATGGTGTGTAACACTCCTCCCTGTGACACGACTGGTGAGACAAACTGAGATGAAGGGATCTATGGAAATGCCAGATTTTCCCCTATAGCAGAGAGACGATTAGGTCCACTCTTGGCCTGTTTTTACCCGTTCAGGACAAAATGAAGTGACTCCTCTCATGTAACTATTTGTAAACCTGCTTTTTGTATCAGCCTCACTCCAAAGAGACCATTTTTTTCACTGGATATTGACAAGGCAGTGCCATGAGTGAGCTCGATTGATCTCTTCTTAAGACGGCCCTGTGATTCAACAGGTAACTGAGGATTTTTTTTTTTTTTAATCATCCTTCTTACCTTAGTCGTAGTACCATGTTCACAGCACCTTGTATGTCGGGAGTATCCTCGTATGGTTCGACCTGCATAAAAGAATATCTGATGATGTGGTTGTTGATTCTGTAAGTTAATAGCTGTCGACATCAGACGAACAGAAAATGCCTCCTTTCATCAAGAAGAGGCCACTTTATCCACATTGTGTATTAGCAAGAAAGGAGGCTATTGAAATCAACATGAACATATACTGTAGTCTGAAAAATACTCTCCATTAATGGCAAACACAAGGTAAGACTTTAGGGGAAAAAAGGGACAGAACATAAAAGGTGTATAATGCAAATATCAGATACTGTTAAAGTAAATTGACTCCATATGACAATGGATGGACATTAGAGCTAAGAAATGACAGGTGAGTAGCTGCCATGGTTAATTCCTGACTGGAGAACATGACTACACCTACAACTGCATTGGCTCATTTTCAAAATGACAATAGCCTTAGAAAATGGGTTACAATGGCACAGAGCCCTAAGATGAGGTACACCCAGACACTGAGCTAGCACTACCGGGCTTTGACAGCCATTTACTTTGAGTTATTACTGCTGAGAGCATCCCTCCAGGAGACATCCAAGCATGTACACACACACCAGCACATACACTTGCACAGTTAGTATGCACATCCACAGATGTATGCCAGCAAACACAAACAATTAGTGTGGCATCAAGGTCATTGAATCATGACAAATTAGTGGTGCTGCAGAATCCCTCACCTGGGGATGCTGAATAGACAACCCTTCAATAGGGACATTGTTTGCATTCTCCTCATTCTAGGAAAACAAAATGAGAGGTATAATTGTGCAAATTCTATTACATCCATGGTAAACATCAGATCAGGAATGACCTTAAATGACACAGAAACATTATTTCTAGAATAATCAATATGGTACGATTGACTGGCTTAGTCAGAGTTTATAACAGGTGTGGCTGTTTGACTCTAATCATGTAAAAAATGATGTGGTGAAATAAACATTTATTGCGGATTTCATGATTATTGCGAAGACTTCTGCTCAAGCCAACTGGTTAATTGCATTAACAAAAATCTCCTTGTGACAAGGCAGTTATATTTTTTAACTGTAGGATAAATTAGTAAACAAGAAGAAGAGCCAACTTACATCTTTGGCCTCATCTCTGACCCTTCGGGACTGAAGAAAAGATCAAACATAAGTCACTTACAGCTTATCAAAGAGCAAAAAAACTGCACACTCTTCATGAGCTGTAAAGATATTGTATTTATGTGTTTATCCATCTGTCAGTCAACACCTGCTTTTTAGTGGAAACAAGCAAAGTGTGACTGATTCTGGCAAGGCTGAGAGTGATAAAAAGAAATGAAGACACAACTTAGTATGTAGTGTGCGACCACTACACTTTATTTCTTACATCAGCTATGAGCTATTACTTATTGCATCACCCTTTAGAGCTGAATTTCTTTATCAAAGGGCTCTTTGATCATAACTGACTATTTCCTTCTGCCGCAAATCCTTGCAGTTATCTTCCAGCTCATTACAGTGACCTCTTGAGGCCATCTGCTATCCAAAAACACAAGCTGATCAAGGAGGGAAGGAGTATTTAGGGTTCAAGACAAAAAGAAAAAGTTACATAACAATACAAGGCATGGCATGCAGAAATATAGATATAGATCTTAATAATTCAATTCTTGTAATTTTATCTAAAGTCTAAGGAAACACAGGATAGAAAGTCCCACCCCTCTGGTTATATCCCATGGGACCTTACTTCAGAAAAAAAATGTATTACAGTCAATGGTGAGATGGAAGTTATGTTGATACTGTTTTAATTATGCCAGTGTTGAGTCACTGTAGGGGTTTTCAACATGGCTATACTTGTGGTTATTTTCATCACTTTTCAAATACTTTAAAGATGCTTTCAAAGATTGAGGTAATTTGTGCTACAGCAGAGGTTGTTTTGGTGTTGGCGACATCTATCATATATGACAACACATGTGGTCCATTAAGCTGTTTAACACAAATAAAAAGATAGATGTTTCTTTACTAACTTTGCCATAAACTGAGACGTTCTTGGCTTGTAAAATTGTTTTTTTCAGTTGACAAATATTGTATGAGTAAATGGTGGCGCAATCATTTGCTGTATCTCCATTGACTGCCGCTCATATTTTGTCCCATGGGGCAGAAGTGAAGGGGCAGGACTTCGGCTCCCTATAGATCATAGTTACTGTTTAAATCATATTTGCAGGATAAACCGATAAATTGATTGATGTGACTGCATATAAACTCTGACTTACCCTGCCCTGATTCACCGCTGCTTTTCCTTCTTCACTGCCCTCGTCCAGTTCATCATCACTCCACTCCCAGTCTCCATCCTCAGTCTTGTGGAGGTGCCCACTGGAGCCCGGGACTCTCCTCACCTAGACCATGAAAACATGAATACGACCAGAACATTGTGTATTAGCAACATAATGTATAGTCATTCAATAAAACATGTATGCGCACACATTGTGCTTTACCCTCTGACGTTTTTATCATTTTAATGGGCTGACATGCCTCAAGGACACGTTTCTCTGCCACAAACGGCTAGCAGCCCTAGCTTCATGTCTGTGAAATGTACTTTCACAAACCCACAGTGAAGTAATTTAGTGTGCTGAATGTGTCTGGGATGTAAACTCAGCGTGATAGCAAATTGTAATTCTTCATTTTTGCAGGAAAGAGTACTTTGTCCCTTTGATCAGTGTGAAGCTATTGTTGAAGTGCCTTTTCTTCAGAATAAATTACTGCTTAAAATCAGCTAATAATGTATTTTGTATTAGAAAAGCATGTTTGCATTTGGTGGGCAAAACATGACATTTAAAAAATAAACAAAGCAGTATTGGACCAATCAATGTTACTAATCATATCGATCAACACATTACTGATGGTTTCCTATTTTTAAAGGTTACCAGTATAAACTCAACTCAGTTCAATTTGAATCTTTACCTAATCCTTGAAAAATCACTGAGGTTTACCTTATTTGCAATGAGATGCATTTTTTGACAAAACACATAGAATTAAAAAGGTTCAAGTAAAAATATTCAATAAAATATTTTCATACTGAGGTAAAGTGGTTCAAAATCACTGTCTTGAAATGTCCAAAGGTAGAAAGTGTATTGATGAAGGCTGATATGCCATATAGTAATGATAAAATAACTGATGAAACTGGCCAGTTCTCCAATATCAACCTAATAGTTCAATATTTAATAGGGATGGGCATTTTAATGATGTTTTAAAAGTCACATAATCAAGTCAATATGATCAATTAGTCATGATGTCACTGCCAACACAGACCCTCCACCCAAACCAAAATGATAATAAAAAATAAACCTGACCAACAAAGGAGTGAGTGAATCACAAGTATATACAATTATTTTCACGTTTTAATTCATTAATATATGCAACACACATAGCAAAAACAATGCCAAAAAAATATTAACTGTCTAATCTCTAGGAAGTAAAACATAAAACTCCTTCCTCTACCACTCATTTCAGCTAATCAACTAATCGATTATTCACACACATCCCTAATATTTAATCATCTCAGTAGGCATGGCTTGGGTACAGCACAATGAATACAATGTAACATACAAGGAACTCGATGACTTCCACTTGGTTAGACACCAGTTATGTAAATATAACTTCTATAAGCGCAGAGGAGTCAAAGCATGTAAATATGGCAGAGTCATTGCCAAAGCCTGTGATTGTTTGCTGTTTGCGACTTTGTGAGCATATAAAGCAAGCAACAGATGACTAGTCTATGAGTGCAGATGAATACGACAGCGAGGACCACACTGTTACAGAACAGAAAAGACAGCACACAAAACTGTAAGTCACTAACACTGGGGTCATACATGGAAATTCCCCAGCTCTACTCAAGGTCAAAGTTAAAAGAAAAAGCTCTACCCTTCTTGCAGCATCAGGTTTATTTTCCAAACCTGACAAAGAACCAAGGCTCCCCCGGTTCTGCTCACGGTCCTTGAGCAAAACAGATACAGATCAATCCACATAGCAGCCAGAGATGATCATTCACACCAACACATACAAAGTGTAGGTGACTCCATGCAAAGATGCAAAAACATGAATAGAAACAGATCAACATCAGTGTGTGAAAGCAACAAGTAATATTTGCATTTACATAAAATCCAGAGGCTGCATATTCAGATAAAGACTGTGTACACTCTGCAAAGCGTCCATGCAGAGCTCAGTCATTATTCTACCATTATTGTGAGCTACACCACAGCTTTTAGCTCAATCGGAATCCTTTTCTATTATCTCACTTATTTATTATGAACAAATCAATGAACCAGCCCATCTCTTTTGCTGCATACAACAAAAACCTTACCTTTAAACAGTAATGCCCCCAAATGTCCTTGTTGGAAGTGCAATAGTGGGTGTTAGGGCGCCCTCTGCTGGTTAATCAACTCACATGTATCTGCAGTGTGTAATCTATGACTGCAAATGACCCTATTTTAGATTCATGCTTCAACCAGGTCTATACTCTCAATAACACATCTGCAGCAGTAATTGTCTGTTATACTATGCACCATCTTTCTTTAAATCAACCTCGGTTTTCAAAGAGTATGTTTATATCTCATGTCTCAATGTTGTTTTTGAGGGTTGTATATGTGCACCGAGAAAGAAGAGTACAACATAAAGCAAAAATACAGCAAAAAAGAGAGTTACAATAGAGGTAAGTGCATCAAGGGCAGACGACAAAGACACAGGAAAAACCTGAGCAAAACACTGGGAGCATGAGGTCACAGTGGTCTTACAAATAAAAAAAATAAATAAAAAACAAACGTCAAAGCATCCAGAGACAAAAACGTCTCCACAGTACTGCTTGTCTCTGCAAGCTTTAGGATGTGTTTGCTGAGTGTATAATGCAGATGCCTCTGTAGGTCAAATCAGCACAAAACAAGGACAGGGGATCTCATTTCATCGACCAAAGCTTTGATGCAAATCAGACATTGCGTGGCCACAAAGTTAGGTATATCACATTTAATAACTATGCATTTATAGTTCAGAATAAAATGACTCCACAGCATTTAAAGTCTAGTCAGTAAAAGGCACATACTGTTTATTTATATATACTGCACTGAGAGTTTCTGACTACTACTACTACTATAGATGACTGTGGCTACTATGTTAACTTTGTAGACTCACATGCTAAGCTTCTAGTTTAGCTGTGGGCCTTTTTTATTGATATGTGACCGTCCCTGTGCGTAACGTTTACGTCATAGACCAGTAACAGCCCTGCTCTCCACTATGTCCTCCATTTACTCCCAACTATGTCAGTGAATTTCCACCCCTCCGCTGGGCCACTCTGCCTTCTGGCAATAGCCCTCTGTTCTCCTTCCTGTCCTTGCCATCCAGGCGGTGTGTGTTATGTGACGCCAATATCAGCTGTGCCTCAAAATCTGCACTTATTCTCAGTAAAGTGCAATGAGAGGCCAACAAAGCAGACAGATTAAAAAAAAAAGTTTATTCTTCATGCCTAAGGTTCACAAAATCCTCTCAGCCACGTGAAGAAATCTGCATCTATTCTGTCAAACTGTCACTATTGCTGCAGTGGCCTGTATTTTCACATCATATACACAATAGTTTGGGCATAAAGAGTTTGAAGAAAGTGAGAGTGAGTAGCTTGTGTTGACTGTAAATGCAACATCCTGGTGGACGGAGAGACACTTCTGTCGCTCTGCCATAATGTGCTCATGTTTAGTCAATAACAGAGGTGTTTTATGGGGATGTTTGCGCAAACATACCTTCTTCGCTCGCTGGGAAATCTTTGGTGCACGACACAAAAGCTTTTCGACTAGATATTCTTTGTTCTGCAAGAGAGGAAAATATCTATTCAATTCAATTCAGTTTAATTTGTATTTTATCTATTAACAGGTTATTATTAAACTGAATAATTTAACAAATTTAATTCATGCATAATAATGTCACTAAAAGATGGGTTGGTGGCGATGCACTTTTCTTTCAAAACACACAAATTTCATAGCTATAGTTCTATATGCATTATACCAAATCTGCTTGAAAGTGTTTTTCATGGAAATGTAGTATGCAGTATAAATGAAATTAACATATCTATCTAGTTTTTCACAGAGCAAAATAAAATTCATAAACAGAGATAAAAAAACAAAAAATAACAAAACCAACAATATTAAATTACTTCAATTAAGTCACGTTTTTCTTATAGAAAATTGTGAAAAATGCCTAAATTGCAAAATCTAAATTGTTCCTTGGGAGGTGTTTCCTGTTCAACAAAAATAACAACGTACCCTGTTAGTTTTTTGTTACATACTGACTGCATACGTGTTTCTCCAATCAAATATGACGGAGATTTAGTTAAAAAAAAAACAAAAAAAAAAAAAACATGTTTTGTTTTCCATCCACGTAGCCAGAAAACAAATCAACCAAACTTGTAAATTATCCTCAGTAGTTTTCATGGTGCGGGTGTTAAAGGGCTTTTGTAATTATTTGGATGTGATTAATTATTTGGACCTTCAGAGTGTGAACTGTGTCTGTGCTTTTATTTATTATTAGTGTTTTCATGATCTTGATGTTTTTGTTATTTTTCTGTATTATTTATGATTATCTCTTTATACCATGATGGTACAAACAAAATTACAAAAAAGCTTGAATGATTGACTAATTGATTTATTGCTTTCTACGTTTCATCCTTCACCCTTGCTGTCTTTTATTTATATTTGTTATAGTAACTGTTGCGTAAGTTTGTGTTCTTGTGCTCATTTTTGTATAGTATTGTATATCTTTGTACAATACTTAATGAAAAATCAATAAAAACTTAAACGCCAGAACAAAAAAAAATTATGTTTCGCTTTGAAAATTAAAGTCCTAAAAATGAAAATCTGAAAATTAAAGATTTAGAAAACCAAATATTTTGAAAAACAGATTTTTTTAAAAAAATCATACCACCAAGCTCTACAAGAAAAACAAAAAAGTAAAATTGATATAAAATGAACATACGTCCAGAAAATTCTACCCACTTTGTCTGAACTTTTTTAGTATACTGCATCTCTGATATAAAAACATCCATCACTGGTAATGAATCCAACAATGTCATGACTATTGAAAAGTCCAGCTAACTACAGTCACATTATTACATTAAATTACTGAAAACCCATAGCGTAAAGCTAATTAATGCTCTGATGTCACATTTCAAACTGCTTTTGTTTCCTTACATAAACTCAAGATGTCTTGTTGTCTTGGTTTCTGTGATGAATACATTACTCTCCTGAACCTTTAGGCTGCATTTTGTTTGATGTGTTCTTTTATGTATGTCCATTATAAACCTTTTGCAGGACCCTAAGGACAACAATTATGAGAAAAACAAAGTCTGGATCTGAGACGATATAAATACCTTGGCCTTTTGGAAGAATTTACACTTCAAAAGCTCTGCAGCTGTAGGCCTAGAGATAAAGAAAGAGTACTGTTTTTAGAAAACACATCTCAACACAACCCTTGTTGAATGTTAAGTCTGTCCTTTTTATTGATTAGAAATTGCATCATTGGCCCTCGCTGTTGAAACGTTTGGCTGATATACGACGTGTGGTACTAACCTTTTGGCAGGATCCTTCTGAAGGCACATTGTTATTAACTTTCTAAATGATTTGCCATATTTTTTGAGCATTTCCTTGTCCTCTACACCCGTCTCTAGAGTGGGTGGATCATTTTGTAGCGTGAGCATTAGGACCTAAAATGACAAGGGAAAAAAAAACAGGTCATAACCGCCCACATCTTTCAGCAAATACTGTCAAAGTGATAAAAGAAAGTCACAGGAGGAAACCGTTTCCTCCAAATTTGTTGTTTGTTTTTCCAATTACTACGAATAAAACCAGAAAAGTAAGAAATTAAACAAGTTGAGGCACTGGCACTGCTTTCTTCTCGGTGTTTTTGTTTCTTTTCATTTATCCCCATGGTCTTACATGTCAGCACTTCGAGCCACAGCGTAGATTTTCTAAATCTGCAAAATAACTACCTGTCTTGGGTTTTTTTTCCCCTTTTATTGTCAGTACTACACTTATCAAATAATCAGTGATACATCCAGTTGACTTACCTTCATGGGAGGGTAGCGGTGATACGGTGCAGAACCTGTTGCTAACTCTATGGCTGTAATTCCAAAACTCCATATATCCGCTTTAAAATCATAGCCTCGTACCTGTGGGAACAATAGCATGTAAAATCAATGAAATGTACCCATTTAATGCAATTGTCTACTTGTTAAAAAGGCAAAAGATACATCTAGTTAAATAATAACAGAAATAAGCAAGGTGTGGATTAGCAGTAGCTGTAATAGAATTCAGTTAAAGTTCTGGAAAACACATTCTAAATATAATATGAGCAAATATTACAAAGTTGTCATCAATCTTCTTTAGACAGAGACTGACCTGTTCCATCACCTCTGGTGCCATCCAGCATGGTGTCCCAACAAACGTCTTCCTCACTTTGTTCCTCGTCATATCCCCCCCAGTGGCTAAGAATGCACTCACTCCAAAATCTAAGCAAGTAAACAATACATTATTGATGTTGCACAAAAACATGGATACTTAGCATATATTCAAGGCACAGTGGAAGCAAAAAATAAAAATTACAGTCAGTACTGGTCAGTGTTTTGCTGATACATTATTCTCCGTTCAACTATGCTTGGATATCTGAAGAGTAAATGCATTGTTTGACGGAATGTGTACAAAATATACAGAAATTATCCTGTGCTCTACAAATATTTACTATATGAGGCTGTGCTAAACTGGAAAAACCTAACAGCATATTTAGCTCAGATTAATAACAAATGTAGCTTCAGAAATAAACAAAGAACAGCCATCATTCATAAAGAAATCAGTTTAGGTTATGCATGATCATGATGGAAAAAGGATTTTATTGAGTAAACACTGTGAACTAGTGTCACTGTAAGTATCAATAACTCATTTTAATGAAGTTGTTTGGCTTGTTTTGATGTGATAAAGTGTGTATTAATTAGATAGTTTGCTCTTATGTAAGTTCACTTATTTTTGCTTATTGTCAATAATGAAATGATTGAAAGTCTTGTTTTGTTGATACTAATCAGTGTATGAACTAAATATTGCTCCAATGTTTTTTATTTGTCATTTGCTGTTGTCAGTTATGTTCAACGTCTGATCCTAAGTAAATAAATAAATACATGTTGAGTCAATGTCAAATCAAATTGTATTGTTTTAGGTATATTTTAACACAATGTGCAGCACACAATATGTGAAAATCACATATGTACACCAATCTTGTGATCTCCATCCTTCTATGAGTTAAAAATCAGTGATGTGTTAAAATCAAACAGTAAATGTGATCCCAAATTTCATTAAATGATGTGTAAAAATGTAAAAGTTTGTGTCATTCTCAGCACATTTTAATCAAGCTGTGCTTTTCAGAATTTTTTTTTTAAACAAATAATGATTTTTGGAAAAATAACCTTCACTTCTTCATGGATTCCAGGTGGTTACAGGTAAGAAGTATGTATGTGGTCCTGTGCAGAAGTAGGTTTTGTGTAGGAGTTTGAGTATTAGTGAGTTGGATTAATCTATATAAGGGCACAAATAAAGACTGTATTAGGTTCAGAAAGGTTTACAGATACTTTCACATTCACAAAAGAAATAAAAAGACTGATAAATTAAATGTGTTCCAATATTTCTTGCAATTAAAGCCTCATAAATACAACTAAATCCTTGTACAACTTTATATTTATAAAACAGAATTCAAGATATTTTACGGTTTTAACACTTTTTAACACACAAAACACAAACATTGTACTAATAAGAAACTACTGGAATATATGTGCACACCTGCAATCTGAACAGATCCGTCTTCTCCTAGTAGTATGTTTCCAGCTTTAACATCCCTTAGGACATAAACAAACACAGAGTCAACCAACCAACATGTGGGGCAGCATTGATTCTTCCACTCATGTCCACATCCCACCACTATCTGGAACTCTGCCCAAGGGCCAAATCAAGGTTTAACTCTGGCTCTCAGTGACCTTGAAATGCAGGAAGTTAACTGCACACAGTAACAGCACCACACAACAGGGCATAACAGGGCATTTTAACTGGAATGTGGGGCTTCTATATTCAGGAATAAAAGAAGCAACCAGAGAAGAGAAGAAGAATTGTACTAAACTATCGTATAAATGTGTTACCTGTGAATTTGTCCATTTCTGTGCAGGTAGTCCAGACCTTCTAGGACTTCTTTTAATATTGTAGCAATAATGGGCTCATCTAGAGCTCGGTTTTTGTCTTCTTCTTTGCTTGTGTGCTTGATTATATCCAACATGGATCCTTAAAATAGAAAATGAGAAATAGGAAAAGAAATTACAATAGAAAACAAGAAAAGAAAAACCATATTATCAGCATCAGTGACTGTCATCCGGCTACATCACTGTCACTTTCTCTTTAACAGTCATATAGACCTAAATTATATGGCCAAAATGCTATCATGATAAAAATATTACTTTCACTTTTGGTGTGAAAGTTGAAGAAAGTTTACGGTAATTTGGGTTTTTAAATTTTTTTTTGATCAGAACATTTTAGAATGTACAGGTGGAACACTGAAAATATTAAAATCATCTTTTTTTCAGTAAAATTCAACAAAACAACAAAAGACTGAGATTTTGCACTCAATTTGACAATGAAAACACAAAATAATACTAACGATTGTGATATAAAATTATATTGCAGTAATCATTGCTGCTAATCTCAGTGAAAAAAATATGAAAATATGACTAATTATATCATGACATGATATGAAAATATATCATAAAAATTATCATTACTGTTGTATCTCGCAGCCCAACAATAACATCTGATAAATTTTAGCCTCTAGGAAGTATTATCACAGTTTAACCATGTGTGAAGGAACATCATTAGAACATCATAAATATTACTTATGTTCTATTTACATGGCTTGTTCTTAGAAATATTTTTACACAACTATTTTTTGCATTCTGCCTATTCTTCACATTATTTATACGGTATTTTAATATAAATTGGTGTTGCAATGACAGCAAATAATGCACAAACAATGTAAATATAGTATCTTCTGTATGACCACAACATTTTAGTGGAGCTTAAGTTAATTCTATATCAAAAAGGTCAAATGGATTAACAGACCAGAATCACTCAGTTAATATACAGTCATATAAGTAATTGATATACAGTAGTTGTACATATCTTGGCAGGTAAAACTTACCTCCACTCAGAAGCTTCATAACTAACCAAAGTTCATCCTTCACAACGAAGGAGGTGTAGTAGGTGACAACATTTGGGTGGTTGCATTGGCTCATTGCTAGAATTTCTTTCTATTTTGAGAGCGATAGAAAAAAAAGACAGTTAAAATGATGTTATATTTATAAATATTTACTCCATACATACTACATTTACTTTTCATGTAATAAATTATCCAAAAAAGACAAGAGACACCTGCGAATATCAACAAGAAGTAAGTGGTTACAGCTTCAGTGCATAATTTTTCTTTTTTTTTTGTGCATTACTAGCCATGCATTTCATATACATTTATTATCCTTCAGTGTATTGAGATTTAAAAGGTCAGAGAGGAAACAAAACTTTGTTATCTCTGCGTAAAGAGAAAATGTGTCCCCATGACGCAAAATTTTGGCTGATCGTGGGTGTTTTCAAAGATGTTATGACTGCTGAGCATTTTGTGTCATGTAACTACTACAACTTTATGGCTCATCACCACACACAAAAACAACACGGCAGCTTCCATAACCATGATATTGTGCCTTCACTTTTCCACACCAGCATGACACACTGACAGGTCATCTATCTACATATGACTTGGATAAAAAGAGTGAGGTATTGAGCGATGATTTACGTTTTGAGATTCTTGTGGTTTTCTCATGATTTCTGGCCCTTGTAACTAACATTGGGTATTACAGCCTTTTTCATGTAGGAAAAAAAACTGAATTTTCAGACTCCACTGACATGAGGTTTTCAAGGGAGACTGCTGTTTCTGTGGATTTGGTGTGGTCTACTTTTCATTGTTTTTGAGAAAAACATAACACAAATACATACAATAATAGAACAAACAGCAGGGGGAGAGTCCAACATTTAAGTAGCATTTAGTCCACACGTACATCAATATGCTCATATACCCATATTCATTTTCTTCTTTACGTTAAAGTTTGAGGGTAGATCATTGTAATTATACTAAATCTGGGCTTACAGTTAAAACACAAGTGAGCCATTTTGACCAATTTTCAGCATAGATAACACTTTTCCAACTCAGTCGAAATGTGATTCTCTCCATAACATATATACTGTAAACTACCTCAGTCCAGTCATTTATAGTTTGTATGTCTCTTTTCAGCCATTTTTCTGGTCAGATAACCCCTGAATTTTAATCAAACCTGCTTCTGAGGTGTATATTACAGTCATGTATAGATCTGGTTCTTTTGATATTCTAAAATTTAAGGCAATATTTTAACACCCGACAACAAAGAGTTACATGGATCCAAAGGGAAGGAAGAGTAAAATATTATATACAGGAACACAAACACTCCATGGACACTAGCAGAGGGAAAAAAAAAAAAAAAAAGCCTGTATTTATTGTACTCACCAATAGCTCATCCATGCTGGTCTGGCATTTTTCCAGGTTGATTCTCTTTATGGCCACGCGTTCCTGTCTGGGGGTACAGAGGGCCGCCTGCACCACAGCTGTGGCCCCGCTGCCTGGAATCACGGCCACAACACAACACAGCCATGAAAAATAAGGCAGGAGCAAAGGGAGACTCACATCATGCACAGCTGGACCTCTGAATGCAGCATCACTCTGCAGCGTATGGTGTGTGTATGCCTCCTGTCCCTCTGTTTGTGTGTTCATGTTATGACATTCATCTTCCGTATGTGCTGGGTGAAACATTAGACAAACACAGTTATATCAGTCGCCTTCAAGTGGAGCGCTTTCTACAACACGACAGGCTGTTTACTCATTTAACAGGTTCATTACAAATCAGGCCATGCTGGAGTAGTGAAGTTGTTCACACCAAGAAGCTGTGACCAACAGTATACCGCTTGCCAACTGTTAGTGACAGATAAGGAGAAGTAAAGAACACATGAGATCTGACTGCTAACCAGCTGATTATGGGAATACAGAGGGGGTCCCACTAACTCCTAACAGTCAGCAGCACACAGCTGTAGCACTGCTTCTTATCAGTAATGATATGACTTGTCAGCTCATCTGCACTGGAAATGCATGTGCCAAAAATATTCACACAACTTCCCATTGCGCTTTTTCAGTAAATGTACAATTCTGACCATTGTGAGCCGAATAAAATTTATGAAATACAGTGATTTCTGGACAACTCTGAAAGTAAAAAGTGAATGATTTGTGTAAAGAAATGTCTTAAAACGCTGGGAAAAAAAGAAAAGAAAATGTGACAGCTTGTCCGTCTTAAAATAAATAGTTCAAGAAAACACAAGCTGCTGGATTTCACAATGACTACATGTAGGCTATGTATTTTGCAAATCTTTATTTAACCATTTAAAATTAATGGGAAAAACAACAAACTTGACTGACTGGCTTATTGTGGGAATTAGTGTTGAAATAATTACTATCAAATATTGAATATTTTGTTTGTCTGGTTATGGTTTCATTTATCAATCCAAATAATTTTAAAAAATCACAAGTATGAGGATTTTTGGACAATAGTTCAAGAAAATAGCTTGAGACATTACTTTTAAAGCAATGTTTTTATTGTTTTAACCATTTCTAACACATATTAACCCATAAACAGACACATCAAACCATATTTGAATATACATACAGCCCTGTAGGCTATATGTAGTTTGTGCTGAAAAGTGTAACGTCAAACGTGTACTAGCGTCCTTTCCATTCAAGGTGATGTGAAACTTGTGTTGGTTAATTCCGCTTACGTGCCATCACAGACTGATCATACTTCAGTAACACCAGCTGATGGTCTTTAAACATCCACACAGATTGGAGCCTTTAAAACCGGACATGTGCCACAGACAGAATGCGTGTTGTTTATGTGACCGTGTGTGACATTTCCAGTTCGAACCAACACATCCACGGCTACACACCGGTAGTTTCTAAATGTGTGTTAACATCCGCATTGCTTTGCTACATGAAAAAGCCGGTAGGCCCTGGTCGTCACCCACAGCTGATAACCCACCGCGACGTGTCTTTCCGTGACATTATTCACCATCGTGGGGTACTAACCTATGACTTCTTGCAGCTCGTACGACTCCCTGGTAATGGGCCAGCTGGGGGTCGGCGCCGGTTGCGGCTGGTGTTGGACCGGAGCCGGAGATTCGCCTTGATCCGCCATGATGATGATGATGAGGATGATGATGATGAGGATGATGATGCGCTAGTTAGCAGCCTCTCAGACGGACAGACTGAGAGAGGCAGGCAAATTTGACCTCACCTCCTGACTACAAGTGTCAGCTGGCAGCTGCTGCAGCGCAACTACCGCCCGACACGAGACCAACCCGGAAAATAACGGACCGCACACGTGAGCGCGCGCCGGAGACACGCGCGCGCTCACCACGCCGTGACAGTGACATGCCACGAGCGGACACAATGGTTCAATAGACACAGGGGGCGAATATTAAATCATCCTCAGGACCCCACACGGCTCCGGATCGGACACTTTGTACAGTCATGTGAAATGTAGTTTATTTATGCGAATATTTACGAATAGCATTTATTATTTTTGACATGAATAATAAACAATGAAATGTCCTGACAGCCTCTTTGTGTGGGACAGTGTCACGTTGTGTGACGATCAAATATGTCACGCACTGACACCAGAGTCAGAGCTGCACCAGAACCCTCAAAGTGTAGCTGTTAACACTGGACACTAGATGGCGCCATTGCATTTCCAAATAAATGGACAGGATGACAAAGAGCCGCTCCATGAAGACACAGCAGAAATACAGTGGCGGACATTATTAGAACACTTGGTATATTTAAAAGGTTCCATATGTGTGGGGTTTTTTGTTTGTTTGTTTGTTTTTTGTTTTTTGTTTTTTTTTTTACCACCAGGCCTCTAAACGGACACTGACCCCGCACTAAAAACTGTCATGACCATGCACCAAACCTCATATTGTGTTTCTGTGCTCACTCAAACACCTGTAAAGTCACTTTCCATCTGTGTAATATTATTATAATTACCCATCTTATCTACATTACTGAGCTGTTATTGCCTACATTCTCATTTTGTAGCTCTGGACACTGCACAACATGGTCATATTTCCCTTAATGTTTAGCTATTATCTTTTTGTTTCTTTCTTCTTTTCCCTCATGTATCTTTAAATTGTTCTCTTTTTTTTTAATATGTATTGTTGCTCTTATATTTATGAATAATGCAGTGACTGGTTCTTGTCCACAACATTTAATTCCATTGATTTTGTGTTAATCGGCATATGACAAATAAATGAAATCTGAAGTCATTATTATGCTCTATTAACCATAGAATAGAGCCACCGTAAGGAGCTTTAGGTAATTTCCCTTATAAAAATCAAGCTAAGCCTATTTCACTGTCAATGTCATAAGATCATGTTCCTTCACAGAAGAAGCCAAATCCTCTGTGTAATCATTGTCTGTCAAAATGACGATGATGTAGAGTCTTAGGACACAGCTGTGTGATTTTTTAGAATGTACAAGGCCTATCCTGCTCATTAAGTATATATTACATATAAAAGTGGATTAAAAAAAAAACAAAAAAACAGCAGGACTCACTTCAGAGCAACCATCTGCATGTTTCATGAAGATCATGAAATGAAATACTGTTTTGGAGGCAAATGATTAAAATAAAGGCAATATTTTCAGGTCTGCCTGACAAATGTGGCTTTTATTTGAGCTGATACATTTTGGTTGATAACAATTTCGATTTTATTCATTCTTTTTTTTTTTTTTTTGCAAGGAAAAACTTTCTCCTCTAAAACGGAGCATTTTGTTTTTGTTTTAATAACCATAATACCAAGACATACTATATTTTCAGACGTCATTTGTTAAATCTTTGTCACAAAATAAATCAATGAATAGAGCCCAGTATTGGATGGTACACCCTGGCTGCCATTAGGTGGGAGTGTTTACCAAGCATGAGGAAGCTACGGTCAGCGTTGAAACATTACGCTTTACTTGCTTTGACATTGCACTGTTTTTACACAACCTAATAAATGGGACTTATGATGTCATCACAATTAACCACTAACTTAACAGGTCTATTATCATTACTTTAATGTAAAGCGACAGTAAAGAGGAAAAAAAAGGGGAAAAAAGCAATATGAGCATAATAAAATGATGGTTTCAATATATAGTTAAAGACGAAACGGTGTTATTTTGAGTGACGGATGCAATGAAATCCAGTTTTGTGTCCATTACGCAGCGGCATAACGACTGTATTGCATGACATTTCAATGCACCAATCACTTGCGGAGACTGAGTCTACTTCCCTACAGTGGAATATCTGAGGGGAAACGGACGGACGGAGACCTACACGGATATCTCATCATCATCAGCCCAGTCTGCACGGTCAGATCGGCTGTGAGAGCTCGACGTGACACAGCGGGCCACCGACTCTTCTTTCGACCCAGTCACCGTGTCTGCACCGGAGACATGGCCGGTATTTTGGCGTGGTTTTGGAACGAGAGGTTCTGGCTCCCTCATAATGTAACCTGGGCTGACTTAAAAAACACAGATGAAGCAACCTTCCCCCAAGCCGAGGATCTGTATCTGGCGTGTCCTTTAGCATTCTGCATCTTTATGATCCGGCTGGTTTTCGAAAGGTGGGTCCAAAACGCATGAGATGTTCCGAGTGGCGTTAAATACGATTCTCTACGTCGGTGTGGTGTTGTGCTGAATGATGTGGCACAAGCCGCTGCCTGTGTTTGTCAATCTGTTAACTAAACAATGGCATCTTATCTGGTTAGCTCACAAATCACCAGGGTAGATCATCCTTCTTTCTGCAGGCCTGCAGCATTACGCGCTGACTGCATTTGATGCATCTGTCAGTGGACACACACAGCACCAGGACAACTTACCGTACCTGCCCAATTCTGCTACTGTTCTCACAGCATCGAACCCGAATTTCTGCAAAGCGCTTCATTTTGACTACAGAGCTCCAGCTGCGATACCACGCGCGTTGCATTACCTTAACCCCTAATAACATTATACAGTCACTGAAATACTGGAAGACACATGCATATATGGGCCAGGGGTCTCCTTTTGGGTCAGAGTCGTTAATTTTCTATCTGAACTCTTTCCTCATGTTCAATGTTTATCCAAGAAAATGTAGTTTTCTAAGTAATGGAGTGAAACAGTACAACCACATATTCAACCTATGGGTGTTTATTATATAACAAAGCGCAGCCTATATTTAGATTAGATTTAAATAAATGCTAACTTTAATAGTTTACGTATCTCACCACTGCCTGCCAGAAAAGTATCAAGTGAATCTGTTGTTTAAAATGTGGCCAAGTACCTGTGACAAAGCTGAAAAAGTATGTCCATGCTGCGGAGACTGTTTCAACCACAAATAGCCTTCCTCAGTCCTCAGGACAACATGCAGGAGACCATTTGTGGTTAAAACCACTAACATGTACATGAACAGTAGAATAAAAGATGTGAGAAGAAGGGAGCAGCATGTCAGTATGTTTTCATCAGACCAGTTCCGATGTACCTCCATCCCTTAAAATAATCAGTTGACCTCAGAGGTGCTGGAGCGCTGCCTCTCTATTAACACAAACCGGTGTCGTGATATTTTAATTGCAGGTTTATTGCCAGACCATGTGCAATGGGACTGAAGATCCAAGCTAATGGGCCTCAGAAAGCACAGCCCAACGCCATCCTAGAGAAGGTTTTCACTGCCATAACCAAGGTTGTGTATGTGTTTCCTCCTTATTAAGTCTTACACCATGTACTTCAATGAAAGCTGCATCTAACTTGTGCACTGTTTATTTTTTCTTTCCAGCACCCAGATGAGAAGAGACTGGAAGGCCTTTCCAAGCAGTTGGACTGGGATGTGCGGACCATCCAACGCTGGTTTCGACAACGCCGCAACCAGGAGAAGCCCAGCACTCTCACTCGATTCTGCGAAAGCATGTAAGACACTTTACTTGCATCTTTAAACATACTGTAATCTAATCAAACTATCCTACTCCACAAGTAAACACATACAAGTTTATAAAATACATTTATTATAGCCACTTTATTGCTGCTACTTTTACAATTATTTAATTGTTCTGTAATGTGGTGGAACAATATGTCAGTGCAAACAGCAAAGAGTGTGCTCTGCATTTCACATCATCATACCACAACTTTGACAGTAAAATCAGGTTTGACACCTACTTTGATCAATATCTCATTCAACCAAGTTTCCTTTCCTGCCAGTTCATTTTCATACTCAATGAAAATAAAGTGAAATATATAGGTGCTTAGAAGCACACAGTCACACATATACAAACAACTTTGTAAACGATGACAGTAATGTATTCAGCCTCTTTTACTGTCAGAATGAATTAAGTTGCTGATATTCTGGAATAATATATAATATATATATATTGCTTTTTAGTCACTTAACTGGAGTGAAGTTGCTAAAACTGGCATTTTTGCTTTCATGTGATAATGAAAAAGGAGGTGTTTTCTGAGGATTAATTGCAGCTTTGTTGATTTTTAATGCATTGATCAAAAAGGAGCCTAAATGCTGGCAGGCTTTGCTGTGGTTATGTCTAGCATGGCTGTATAAAACTGAACCTGTATGATACCAGTGCTGCTGTGAGATGAAGATGATAGTCGAATGTGTCCCAATGCAAACCAACAAAACCCACTCAGGCTGTAACAGAGAACTGGCTAATCTGTGGTGGAGCGTTTGCCATCAGGGAGATTGTAGTTACTTAGCAGTGTGATGTTAAAGGCCAATGAGTGAGTGTGACTGTCAGAGCAGAGTCATGTCTGACACCAGTAGAGCCAATCTGGCAGTTAGAGACACAGCGAGCCTCACATCCCCGGTCCGCCGGAGGCTGCTGTTCACTCAGGAGAACACTGTCGGCTGATTAGACCACTGGACGGACTACAAACTCACAGAGGAATCTGATAAAAACGAGTCAAAACTGCTTCCTCATAAACACAAAGACACTGGATGTATTTTAATATGTCTTGATGACTTTCATTTGATTCAGTTGCAGCAATGCTGTAATCTATATTCATCATAACTGACAACTGATAAAATGTGGCTTTGCACAGGAATCAGAACCACAGAGTTATTCATATATAACTCACATAACATAATGAGACATTACCCACAATAACGATGGTGTCATGATGCAGCAATTCTGCAATACAGACATTCATCTATGATGCATTACCATGTCTGTGTAAGTGGAGAAGAAAAAAATGGAAGAATTATGTGTTTATTTACAACATTGAGGTATGATTCATAACTGAATTTAAGATTAGACAAATTACAAAGAAATTCACTAGGGTATCCATATCAGGACAGGAAGTAAATTATTGAAAATGTTCCACCCTAGGTTATAAATTCTTTGCACAGACTCCACAACAGACAAAACAAGCAAATGAATAACACAGCATACGTACCCAAAATACAATACAGCAATATTCAGACATCAGCTTTATACAAAATGTCCTTTATTGACCAGGATGGTCAATAAAGGACATTTTGGGCCATTTGTTCGTTCTATTTTTAATACGACATATTCCTCCCTGCCTACGGTAGAGTTCTTCAAAGGTGGCTGGTTGCTGTCCTTCCAGCAGCGATTTTGTTCTAATTAGGCCTCATGCAGTTGTTGCAGACTGATCGCATTCGTCACAAGGGCTGATCTGCTATCAGTTCTTTTCACGATCCAAACAGAGAGTAGCATGACACAGACATTAAGAAGATAATAACAATATTGCTGCATAGAGTTGATTTTCCAGCTATTAAATCATTCACTCTTTACCCCCATACACACCAAAAACTATCTAAAAGGAAGATGTTTTAATTATTTAAGCATGTTATCTTTTTAATATAATAGAAGATGGTGTCATTCGTTCAAGGCCTATTATCAGGTCCATTTTTTTTAGTATTCTGGTGCTCTACTGCAATAGCTTTGGCAATAAACTGTTAAGTGTCTGAACAGTGTTTTATTTATTGTAAGAATTTTGTGTGAAACAGGCCATTTAACCTCTTGGTAAAACTTTAACATGCACATTTATCCATTAAAATATCACTAATCAACTAGCCCCGTGTAATAGATTTTGTTGATTTTTGTCCTTACATTATATCAGACTTTTCCAAAAATGTCCATACATAAGAATTTTTTTTTTTTTACCCAATTTAACAATGTACAAACCATTTAATTCTGTTAACTTACAGTGGTGTTGTATGTTATTAACATTTAACATCATTTTCACTTTCATTAGAATGAAATGACTTGACATGATATTTAACTTAACATTGTGTTGTAGTCAAAACCAACTAAATCAAGACCAATACCATGACTAGATACACACTGTAGGAAATAAACTTTGCAAATATTATAGATTGATATGATATTAGGAGTGAAGTGGTTCCCCTCGCTGGTGAATTAGGCAGCCTGTGGAAAGCTTAGTGATTTTTAGTGATTTATTTTGAACATACAATGAAATTTAACATATATGCGAACAAGGAAAACATAAATAATAATACAAATATCAATAATCATAACAATCTTAGACAGACAAACAGCACAATATTTCCATTTATATGCGTGAAAAGGGGTGGGAAGAAGTGCAACTTATTTAATCCCACCCCCCTCTCCATAAAATATTATTGATAAAATATATATGTGTATGTATATATATGTATATCTCCCCTCTTCCTTTTACATTACTCTTTTATATTTATATATCTATTCACACACACACTCATTCATCTATATACAGATACATATGTTTATACGCAACATACAAGTACACGTACACACATACAAATACACATATAATCTTTTACCTATGCATTTGTTAATTGTGCTGGCAAATAATTTAATAATAAATAACTCAAAGAAGAAAATATATACATAAACAACAGTGAACATATGGTGCCAATTAATAACTCTCATCCCTATATCTTGTGAAGAACATTCTCTTACAAATTGAATGAAGAACTTACACTTTAGTGGAATTCAGTGATATTCTATGCCTGTCTAGTCTTAAAGTAAAATCCTGAATCCTCTTTATCCAAGAATGAACAAAAACATACTTGAGACAAAACCAAGCGCTTCAGAAAGTGATCTTGAGACCAATCTGGAGTACTACAGCACTAACTAAATACAACAAACAACAATGTAATATGTAGGCTTATGTAAGTGAGACAAATGTGCTTTGGAAAGCCTTCAGTAAAACAAATGTAAGATGAGACCCCAGTTAAAGAGACCATAACACATACGATGCCAAAACCGAACTGCAGCATGAATAAGTAAATTTAATACCAAATGTTATGCACAACAAAATAAGGAAGTGAAGGTGGGAGCCCCAGCAAAAGGAACACTGAATGTTATTAAAACAGACATAACAGACACAAGAGTTCCAAGTGAGTGGTGGAAGGTGTGGCAACAATGTGAATAAAACTAAAAATACAATAGTTAGTCTGTAAACATGATTTGTGCCTGGATTCTCATCAGTAATGGTTAATCTTCCACCATCCCATGCGACTTCACAACATAATTTTATACAATGTCACATATTTTTGTTTTGATATAGAGACCTACAACATTTAAAAGTTTTTGTATGTGCTCGATATACAACTTAATGTGCTTTTTTTTTCTTAATAAATTATTTTTAAGTATACTCTTTTAACTGATTACACATCATTGCAACATTTTTCTTGTACTGCAGCCATTCATTGTGTATTTTTATCAAGAACAGTAACAAGGCCTGACTCGAAAATAAATGTAGGTAATCAACAGGAACATAAACTGTGAGCAGCAGCCAAGATTACTAACATTCTCACGACCCCTCTTCTTCAAACCCATATGTAGGTGTGTGATTTTCATATCTTTCAACTGATATCAGTAGACACCATGCTGACACCTAATAAGCATGTTTGTGCTCAGCAGCAGCTTTTAAGACCAACTGAGAGATGATCCATTTGCATGTGTTTTTTGAGAAAGGCCATTCGCTCTGTTTTCATTAGATCAGGTGCAGTTTTCTGGCAGCATATTAAAGTAACCGGCTATTAACAAGCTTTTTCATTTGGCCATTTTGAAATCATGCTGAGTAATCAGAGCAAATTAGTTGAATAAACGAAGGTGGGAGGGACAGCGATTATTGCCTGTAGAGTAGCGGGGCAGGTTTTCTGCTGACCACAGTCGCCACCCAACATTAATTCACTTAAAGTGTCTTCAGCTAACTGATTCTATATCATGTGCCACAAATGAACTGCAGCTCTAAGATAATTCAATTCACAACATTTACAAATAGCTCATTATCGTCACTGCATCTGACAAAAGGACATTACAATAACAAAAAACACATCTGTGTCTGACTTTAAACAAATCTATTCACAGGAGCAGTTGAGTCATTGTGATTGTTCATATATAGCAGTGATTCAACAGCACTTGAAAAAGACTCTTACAGGCTTGATGAACCAGTTGCCATGCAACAGTCTTTACCATGTGCCAGGTAGACTTGTCCAGTTAATTTGGTTTCACAATACTGTTGATCCAGTACAGAAAGCAGTTAGTAACAGCCTCCTTTGGCTTCACACGCTCACGATTTATACCTCCATGATTTATATTGGTTAAAGATTAACAGAAAAACAGAACAAACATTCATCTCACAGAAGTGCTCTGTTGGTTGTTCCTCTACTGGATAAACCGATAATGGATTTACAGTGTTTTGGATGTTAAAGTATTGTTTCATTCAGGCTGTGGCTGTCAACAATGTTCAATTTAATATTAGAAAGAACAGCTACAACTTCTGGGGTGTGACCTTGTCTCAAATAATGTTTGTCACTGTTATGGGACTCATTGGAGGCTGATCTGTACCAATCCACATACAATAAATCTACTACTGCACATATTCCTGTCCAATAACCATCATATCTATAAATTGTGAACTGTATGAAGTCTTCTGTGAGAAAAGCTGGTCCAGAACTGAAAATCCAGTAACAGTAATGCACAACAGGAGGTCTTTCAATCAGTTGCTGCAGTTAAATGTGGTTGAATTCCTTGTGAAAAGACCTATGGCGTCATATGATGCCACTTCTACAGCCGCATGTCTCTCTGTTTGGCCTGTTTTGAATCCTTTCTCTCAGTTGCTGACTGTTATGAGTTGGTTATAGTGTGTATGCACATCTCACTGCTCAGCAATGCTTTGATCATTCACTGTCAGCTGAAGCAGTTTCTTCTCTGCCTGTAAGCTCAGACCTCATAATCACCTCCTCCCCTGTTGTGTAGCTGTGCTTCCATTGTGTGTGGCTATGTAGAGATCAGAGTAGACAGGGTTTGGAACCGGACAACGGGAGCATCTCCCACAGCAATGCAAAACTGGTGATGTTCAGATTTATCTAGATATAAACAGTACAAGTACAAATTAAGGTATGGGTCCCCTGGTTATATTTACACTGAAAAGATGTATCTAAATGCTAAGACTTAGATGAATCTGTACGAATGAGTTTATGATTATTCAAAAGTGAAAACATAAAGCTTTAGTTAGATTTAGAAAAAAAGCCACAAAAAAAAGTCCAGACCAGTAGATGAAAAACATGCAATGTTAATTCATTTCCCAAACTCTCAACAGCAAGAAAACATCTCACACCAGAACACACTTACAGCTTCCAAAACTACCAACAAATCAACACTTTGTATCAACAGACTGTATCACTGATCTGTATTATAGTATCATCAAGTATTCTTCTCAAAAATTAATAGCTGGTTATTCTGATCCAGTTAAAATAACATTGTGTCTTATAATCTTTATATGCTGAATCAGGTGATAGTTTAAATTACAGTTCTGCTTTTAGACTGAAAACACCCACAGAAGAACTACAAATTCCCTCTGTTTTCTGTGCGGTTTGTGTTGTCAGTGGCTGAACTAAAGATCTGTCTGGAATCGTTTAAACAAGGTCAGAACTGTCAGTTTAGTCTGAACCACTGTTCAACAAATGGCCAACTTAGCAAAGATAATAACATCACATAATAACTTTATACATTAACTACCTTTAAACGTCATAATCAAACTCACCTGTGTCGAAGAAACGCTGCAATTTCAGCATCAAATCCATTCTTTTCATTTAGAGCTGTGTCCAGTGGTGAGAACGACAACAGTGCTTCTAGCTTTTATCACTTTGTCACTTTCGTTGACTCTAAAAGTTGTTTCTTAATGGTTCTCATCCTAGCTGGACACTTTTCTCACCATGGGAGATTGACAGTGACTCACTACTCCCTCTAGTGGTCACATATATCCTCTGGAACATGAGTGTAAATAAATTCACTTCATACATTTACAGTCCAGCACATTCTAATGTTAATTTTAGGTCAGTTTTCAGTATTTGATAGTATAATACTACATATAGTTCCCTTAAACTGTAAAAAGTAATGGAAGATTTATTTCTGAAATGTCTTTGATATTTTGCAACCTTGTTTTTAACTTCAATAAAGGCTAAAAGATCATTTTTGTTTGTACGATATGTCATGTTCATCATCTTTTGTTTATTATTATTTCTGCTGTTTCTTTCAGGTGGAGATTTACATTCTACCTATACATATTTACCTATGGAGTCCGTTTCCTTAAAAAGGTAAGTTTCCTTTTTTTTAACCAAACCAGCACAATGCCTCTTTTAGCATGTGTAAATAAACCTAGACTGAGAAAGGCCTCACAATAGTTTCTAAAATTACTTTCAGCACATATTGATAATCTTATGCTTTCTGAATAAGAGAATAACTCACAGGAATGGCAAGTAAAAGGATGTACCGGTATGAGGGATTTCATTTTACACTTGAAATGTGTTATAAAGCATTCTATAAAAAGCAGTCATTATGATGAACTGCACAAGGGAAGAATAAGCTGCTGACAGATTTTACCTCGACAACTTTCCCTGTGCTTCCAGCAAAGAGTGCTTTTATAATCCATCTTGGACTATAATGAGGGGCGAGTGCTGATCACCACCACTTTTGGGAATAATTCAGAAAACGTCTTCTCTCCAAGGAGTCGGTTAAATGTGTGGCTGAGAGGGATTAATATAATTCATATACTACATTCATAAAAAATACATAAAATAGCACAGCGTAATAGTTCATATCGCAGAGTGGGACAAACGTCTGAACGAAACAAGTTGCATGACAAAGCACTTTGTAAAAACAGTTCATTCCTTGGCTAACCCTGCTGCAGGCAGGCAAGTCTCTCTGGGATTTATTAATAGAACAAGGTGGAGAGGAATGTAGGAGGCGTAAACACAGTTACAATCACTGTTTGCTTATAACACATTTTTTATCCATTCCATGCACTCCACTGAAGTGCGCCATAAAAATGTATTGTAACATAATATTCAGCATTTTACGGAGCATTTTGATTACTCAGTTTTCGTGGTAAGAAATACACTTACTGGCCATTTTATTAGGAACACTGTTTCAACTCTACGTTAATGCACATATCTAATAGGTCAGTCATATGGCAGAAACCCATGTAGAAACATATAAGACAATCAGAGCTTTATAATTGGAAAGAATGGTTGTTAAAGTGACTTTGAACGTGGCATGGTTATTGGCCTGAGTATTTCAGAAACTGCTGATGTACTGGAATTTTTACACACAACCATATCTTGGGTTTACAGAGGATGGTCCGAAGTAGACAAAATATCCAGTGAGCAGCAGTTCTCTTGGTAAAAATTCTCTGTTGATGCCAGAGGGATAGAGGAGAATGGCCAGACTGGTCTGAGCTGATAGAGAGAGGTAGCTTAAATAACCATTTGTTATACCTGAAGTCTACAGAGGAGTATCTCTGAATGCACAATGTGTCCAACCTTGAAGCAGATGGACTACAGCAGCAGCATGTATACCTTCTAAAGTGTCCAGTGAATGTAAACGCTCTTAAATATTGTATGACCTCTATGTAAACAGCAAAAACATACCATTAAATCTAAGTTTAAATCGACCCTGTTCTTAGCTATATTAAAAAAAAAGAAAAAAAAGGTTTTCCACTATATTTGTGAAAATTATGTTTTGCTCTTTGGGTTGGTTATTTCCATATTCTGATATTTTTATTAAAACACATACCTGTCAAGGAAGGAATAAAGACTTAAACTTCTTTCTCACAAGTTTTCACACTAAGTTGTGCGATTGTAGTACCATTTTAATCTAACTGACCTTACCATTTTCATGAATTTTTAATTTCTTGGGAACAGTCAACTTCAACTCAAATTCATATAGCCCAAAATTAGGGAAAAAAGTCATATTTCAGGATATTTTACCTTGGTGGTTTATGATATAAATCTTGTTTTTTTCTAATGTTTTTTCCTGAGCTTGGTAAAGTACGTAGTTCAAACTTAAGACATACAATACTGGTTTTACAGTGTGAATAAAACCCTTAACATAAACCCCTGCAGGTTAAATTAGACAAACTAAACAGTTTTAGTGCTAACAGATGAGAGTCACTTTAAATGGACTTAAATATACTCACAGATCTATGAGCAACAATAATGCAACAGTCGACCCATGATGCAACACAATGTAGTCTTGAGTCACCAAAACGAATGTCATGTCACTTGTTTAAAAAAATGATGTGGCTGATCTATGATATTAGTAACAGTTATTTACTATATCCCACAACAAGTTGTAATACACTGAGTATATCTGACATCCTGCCCATCTCTAAAACCCGTTCATCTCTTAAGTCACTGTTTGTGTTTTGTGCAGACTCCATGGCTTTGGAACACAAAAGAGTGTTGGTACAACTACCCTTACCAGGTAAATGTTTACCTTTCTAACACAGAATCACTGAGCCCATTCTCAGCTTGACGACCTGTCTAACTGGAAATTTTGACTCAGAATGTGTTTTAACCTTGTGGTTTTGTGTGTTTATGCAGCCACTAACTGTGGACATCCATTATTACTACATACTGGAGCTGTCTTTCTACCTGTCTTTACTCTTTTCTCAATTCACAGACATCAGGAGGAAGGTAAGAATGAAACCCTGCCAAGATCAAACAAATTTCGTAGCATCTTGACTCATTTCATATTTGTTAAAGAATATAGTTTAGGGGTAAAAAGTTCCTTGTTGTGTTGTAACTTCTGTTTTCTTCATGCTATTACAGGAAATTATCTTTGTATGACTGTCCATAACTTTTGTCACTCACTATGCCTTGATTAATATATTTCTCATGGATGTGTGAAATTAAAAAATACATTTTAAAAAAAAATTGCAAGAGTGAAAAGTATTAACATTTTTTAACATTCAGAAATGGGATTTTCATGAAAACTCCCATTAATCCTCTTCCCATCTCTCCACCACTCTGAGATGGAAGACGTGTCGTTGATTTAGTCTGATTAAAAAGCTTTTGTGTGATTCAGAAACTCTCCAAAGCTGTCACAGAATATTGAGGCGTCACGCAGAGTTTTAAGAATAAGAAGACTGAAGAAGAAAAAAATCTATGTCTAGTTATTTAAATTTGTAATGAGTTTGCAATCAACAGTCGAAATGACAAGTTTTAGGACCCATTCTTCATCCAGAAAAATAGCAGAAAATAACCTGCAGTTTACAAATAAGACAAGTAATCACAAATATTAATCTCTTTTAATGTCTTTTTTATGTAATTGTTTTTTAAGATTTATGTCTGATGCTACTGGTAGTTTAATACATTTAAAATCACATTAAGATAACCAATCAATCATCTTGTGTATTTGCATTATTCAAACCATACCATAAATGAGGTGTGAAAGGTCCAGCTTGGTCAGTGTTTATACAAACTGAAATGGCATTTCAGTTTCTATAAACATTCTTGATGGGCGGCATCTTCAACCCACATTCATCCTCTTTGTTTGTCATGAAAATGGCATTACTTTTGGTTCGTTTAGTATTAATTTGCATGCCTTTCAGCCATTATCTTACTCCTATCTCCAGTCCATCCCCAGCTCTGCCCTCTCCACAACACACCTCACTCAGCGCACTCACAGCAGCCTCATGAAGCCGTGCTGTGTATGCCTTCACTCTGTCATCTCTTTGTTGACTGTTGGCACGTTGTCTGTTTTTGTTTCTCCTTTCAGTTTTTTCATACACAGTACAACACTGAGGAGGTCCTCTGCATCCCCTGCCAATTCCAGTATGTTCTCCCTGCACACTCTCGCCTTGCTTTCATTCTGTATCTTGCATCACTACTCTTTCTTTCCATTCTCCTTTTCATTCTCGTGTCATTTTGGGCTGGATCTGGTCACTTTGAGCTGACAAGCTGAAACACTTCAACAGTTAAATATTTGATAGACGAATTCTCTCCCATGTCATTTACTATATAGCAATCCTTATTCACCTGGAGTTTGATCCCAGGCGAACCTAATGACTTGTACCAAAATGGAGCCAAAGCCAAACTGCCACGTATTCTCCCTAATAATTTATCCATAACAGTGACTTTACTTCAGGTTGAGGTCAAATGATTTTGTACTTGATTTTTATTTCCAGTGCATGAGAAGAAGAGCTTTTTAAACATATTTTGAATTAAATATTATGGTATGATGGTGATTAATGATCTTGTCAGTGACACATGATGAATGTGACTCATTAAATGGAGGTTTTATACTTATAGAAGTAGTATACATGCTGCACAGAGCACACTGAAAGGTTAGAAAAATACAGTATGCTGCGGCTCATGCCAGTCGTGCTGTATATTTGATTTTCTCACTCATCAATGTAAACACACAAAGCTATTGTATGTTGTCAGAGTAGACATGTTGTCCCCCCAACAAACACTCAGACCTCCACATTATCACTTGTCTTTGTAATGTAATAGAGGCTGTGGGTTTTTTGCAGTGACTCAAACTGCTGCGAGGCACTTTTCAAAGTACTTTCTGTAGTTACGTGACATTTCCTTGGCAACTGTGTCCCCAGGATTTCCTGATCATGTTCTTGCACCATGTGGCAACAATCTCCCTCATCACCTTCTCCTATGTGAACAACATGGCACGAGTGGGAACACTGGTCATGTGTCTCCATGATGCAGCGGACGTGCTGATAGAGGTGAGGAAGAATTGGAGAATTTAATGCTGCAGATGGACTAATGAGCATATGGAGACTGGATATCTTTTTAAGCTCTAATTTTAAACAGCATTTTTAATACGCTCCTTATGTCATATTGTATCATGCAGGGACAGTGTTTGTAGATTACAAACAAGCTTTTAGTGTTTCTGAAATACTGCAAATACTGCATGTCAGTTGTTGACATGTTCAATTGTTCATGTTATTTTTTTACCCAGGCTGCTAAGATGGCAAACTATGCCAAATGCCAGATACTGTGCAACCTCCTGTTTGCAATGTTTGCAATTCTATTCATAAGCTCAAGGCTGGGAGTTTACCCTGTCTGGTAAGTGTCTCTACTGTCCTCATAACCTGGTTGTAAATGGCTAATCTCAGTAAAAATGTTAATCTGTCATTTGCATACCCTGCATTGCTGAGATTTTAAAAACCCCTGCTGGAAGTGTTTTGTACATTTTGGTTGACGTTTACTGCTAAAGCATGTCAGACCCATGAAGATGTCTGTGCTCCTTCTACTACTTTCTCCACAGTTTGCAGCTTAGATACATCTCTGTGAATTTTGTTGCTAAGTAATAGTTACTATGGATACAGCAGCTTTAACCTCTCAAAGAAAGCCAAACAAATCAACAAATGAAAAGCAAATCATTAGGGTCACTGTTTTTTTACTGAAAACGGTGTCTAGAATTTCAGCTGTTTGTTAAAACACCTATTATATTTAACGCAAAACAGTCTTTTATTAGTCTATGACTGTTATTTAGCTTTTAGCTCTGTTCATCTGTTCTGTAGTTGATCCATCCAGGGTCCTCTGCAAAAGCACAGGCACAGTTTTAATATTTTATTAATTTCTTGAGTCTTTGTTTTTCCCAGATATTTGAAAGTCTAATTAGATGATGAATGCCAATTACATTTGGCAGTGTTGAAGACATTTGCGTAGTCACCACAAATGAATTTAAGCTCTTGATAGTGTGTGCAAACACATCCCCAGCAGCAGTGTTATGCCTTTCAGAAGTAAATGAAGATAGGATTTAGTCTCCTAGTGAGGTACCTGCAGATGTCTGCTTTTCTATGAAATACCATGCATTCATAATCAGCTCAAACCTGCAACTTTAGGCTGTTAGATAAGTCTTTAATAACAAAGCTGCAAGTGGCATTCACTCTGTATGTTCTATTGAAAGCACATGGGTAAATACGGCTTTTTAAGTAGATATTTGGAAAAAGAGGAAAAAAGACAGCACTCCACCGTTCTGTGCCTTTTTTCACAGCAATATAATAATCATACAGTACCTTTAAGCCCGACTCCACCGCAGCAGTAGTAAAGTTGTCATTACTGTAAAGCCGTTGCCATGGCATCAGCATCACGAGGATGATTCACAGATAGCCATTTGCAAGAGTTTGCCCGGAGATAAATTTAACACTGATCATAATCATGTGAAACCAAGCAATGTATCAGGTTTTCAAGAAAATGTACATTATTTGTATTGCTTTATTGATTTATTGCTGTCAGATAGACACAGAATGCTTTGTTAAAGACATCTGCTTGTGATACGAACGCCCCATTAAAAACCAGGTGGTCCATAAAGGACAGACAGCTGGAGAAGAGCCACGTCATTCCTTTTCACTGGCCTCTGTTCAGCTTTGTGATCCTACTCCTTGGGATATACATTTATTTGTAAACTTAATTGTTGTGCACCATGTTTTACTAATGAAACGCGTTGTGGTAAGCGCTTTCTTCCCTCTATACTGTTTTTGTAGGATTTTAAACACCACCTTGTTTGAGAGCTGGGAGATCGTAGGGCCTTACCCGTCCTGGTGGGTTTTCAACCTGCTTCTGATCCTTCTGCAGCTCCTTCACTCCTTCTGGTCCTACCTCATAGTGAAGACAGCGTGCCGAGCCATCTCTAAAGGAAAAGTGAGTCACAAAAACTCTGTTGTAATTCTTAGATTTATATCTGTTGTTACATAACAGTATCCTGTGCTGGTTGTACATCTGTAAATACTGTGTAGTGTTATGATCTACTATTGACTGTGCATTTCTATTCTCTTCCCTGCAATCTTTAAGGTGGGAAAATGGAATCCTTTACATGTAAGTAGCGTCAAAAATGAACACATATAATACTGATGGTGTAATACACATTTAGTTTGATGACTCAGCTTTTTAAACAGGTTTAACCTCACCTGTTCACTTTTTAAAATATTGTCATTTTCAGTTTTTGTTACTACTGTAAGTTTCAGATTGTGTGTCTGTAAGTCATCCTACCATCCTGCCCAAAGTATTTGTCTTGAAGGAATTTACTTGTGTGTAAATGTGAGGCAACAATCTGGCAAAAGACACATGAAATGTTTTCTACTAGCTTATGTAAATTAATTCCAATAAAAACATAATTTTCTCACGAACATGTAATAAGTAAATTAAGATAAGCTGATGTTAAAGAGGAATCTAGAAACAATTACTATTCCAAAATTACACATGAAACTAAAGTTCTATGGAAAATTGTATGTAGTTTAATAATTATTTCCAAACTGTGCATCTTTCTTTCTCATCAGTTTTGGATTAGTTTGGCATGTTGAGATAAAATAGCATAAGGAACATACAGATGGTTAATGCCTTTGACAATTGTCAGAGTATTCATGTCTAAGTATAATCTCTAACTACGTCAACTATTAATCATTTAAAGTGATGCCAAACACTAAAGCATATGGTTCATATCTAATGAAATGCATCAATCCTGGTGATTATGCACATAGAAATCAGCAAATATGTAAAAGTCTGTATTTTGTAGATGAAAACATCTCATCTCGCTGGTCCCTGGTTGAGAATCATTTTGGGCCTTCCCACCTTTGTTATGATGAAGAGTCGAACTTTAAGTAATGTAGTATGGTTCTTGTTATTCAACTCCTCTACCAGACCTCATTCCTTTTTTCAACAGCCTGAATGTTTGTTTTTTTTACTCTTATTCAGAACCATCAGACTCACACTGTGGTAGCGAGTTTGTAATCATCCTCATGTATTAAAACACCACAGCGACACAATAACACCGGCTGAAGAAGTGCACTTTACAGTAGAGACTTTTCATAGGTTTAAGGACGGCAAGAAAAAACTGCAAAAATATTGTAAATAAACATTGATTTTTAGACAGACCTTTATAAAGTGGCACAAAAACCCAAACTAGGCCTTTCAGAGCCACATGCGGTTCTGCGTAAGTGTCTTGTGATCTATCTGTGTCATACATACGTCCCAGATGCTGATCACCTCCATCTCAGACTCTTTCCATCTCAGCTTTCAGAATCATTTTATCAACTGGCCAAGCTGCAATTTTGTATTATTTTTTGGCGTTAGATAAAACCATGTGAAAAAGTTTCCTTGTAGACGTAGAAATTGCAAGGATTCTTTTTTAATTACAGATATAGATTAGGTAATAAGTCTGCAAAAATAAGATTGATTGTTCGTGAAAGTAACTGTTAGTTGCTGTTTGAGGTCCACATAATGAATTTGCAGTCAGATTTTATGAGTTTTACAGCTTGTTGTTGATATTGATTGGCGCAGTACCTCCTGTTTTCACAGGCAAAAGCCCATTTGTTAGCACGTCATACATGGCTGCCACAGATAATGACACGGATAAGGAATTTTAATGAGAAAACTATGATCCGTAACCCTCCCTTTATTCTGCAGGTGTCGAAAGATGACCGCAGTGACATTGAGTCCAGTTCTGATGAGGACGATAGCCCGCCGCCCAATCAGAAGCACCACAGCAGCGCCACCAATGGGACCAACAAAACTCACGGGACCAACGGCTACCTGACAGGAGCCCCTTATCCTGATGAACACTGACTAAACTCATATCACAACACTGGAGCCATGCTACAGACACCCTCCATCAATTTATGTGTGTGTGCGCGTGTGTGTGTGTGTGTATTTGAGTGTATGGTGGAGACATGAACAGCTTTGCCTGTCTGGTACTGGATGTTCTTGATACATTTATGTGAATGCAGTTTTGTTATCAATTTGATCCTTTACTAATTTCCTTGCGCAGTTTCTTCTCTTCATCTATATATTTGCATCAAACTGCACTCAGTGAAATATCGAAGCACTCCCGTCGGTACACCCCACACTCTGTTTAGCAAATGAACGAAAGCATTTCACTTTATGGTGTAAGCATGCTACTTAAACATTCAGTAGACTGGCATACTGGGGGTATGTTTTTATGTTTGTGTCTCTCTGTTATTTATTTTTTTATAAATACGTTTGCAGATGGTAGTCAAACATCTATCCTACTTTGATGTCATTGTTAAATGATCTTGAACAACTGCACAGCTGTTTTTCACATCACAGTATTAACAAAGTGCTGAAAATCTGGGTTTACTTTAATTGCTACACCCCCAAAGACATGCCAAAACGATGACTGAGTTCGTCTTCACTCACAAATGAATGGTAATGTGTGAAGTTTACTCACATTTCAGAATACCAACATTTTACACTCAGACTGTATATGAGATGTCAATTAACAGTATTATGTGTGTGCATCACATATGGCTAGATGCTGTATTCCCTATTGACGCATTTTGTTAAGTATTCTGGTACATTTCTGGTAAGCATTTCATTAAAGGTCATTTGCCCTGTTATGAGGCAGACATGAGTTGTTTGAATTATTCAATAAAAAAAATCATGAGGATCGCAAATATGTGTGGTCTGGTCATAAGTTTTAGTCAGCAAAGAAGACTTACTTTATCTATCTAGCTATCTATCTATCGTTGCAGAAAAAAATTATTAGACCGCCCTTGTTTTCTTCAATTTCTTGTTCATTTTAATGCCTGGTACAACTAAAGGTACATTTGTTTGGAAAAATATAGCGATAACAAAAATAGCTCATAGTAGTTTAATTTCAGAGCTGATATCTATCCATTTTCCATGTTTTCTTGATAATAACTA
>JAPQRP010000016.1:26698396-26722089 GCA_037367295.1 Apogon hyalosoma | reverse complement strand
TGGATAGATATCAGCTCTGAAATTAAACTCTTATGAGCTATTTTTGTTATCATTATATTTGTCCAAACAAATGTACCCTTAGTTGTACCAGGCATTAAAATGAACAAGAAATTGAAGAAAACAAGTGTGGTCCAATAATTTTTTTCTGCAACTGTGTATGTGGAAATAAGACACTCAAGTCAGTTTTACAAAATAGGAAAATTTATTCATTCATGTCTCAACAGCAGCAATTTAAACAACAAGGGTGTTTTGTGGATGATCACAGATATAGTTTTTATTTGTCGTCATTGCGATATAAAATAAATCATTCTGAAAGATACAATTTTCTGAACTGTTTACAAAATGACTGTCTACATCTGCTCAGGTAACGCGTCGCTCCTCAAGATAATCAACTACATAAATTCACTTTTATGCAACAAACACGGGCACATTCAAGTATTTTTTTTGGCCATTGTTCCAATATCAGTACTAAAAATGATCAGACTGATTCGAAGTCACAAAGTCAGTGGTTGTAAGGTAGAAATTAGTTTGATTAGGTACAATAAGTCGTGTGTCGTATTATAGCTGATACAAATGTATCTGTTAAGTTACAATTCAATCTTATTTGTCTTGATTTAATTTGTTTCAGCCCTGAAATGAGGTATATAAACACAGAGTATGAAGTAAATACATCTTCAGTTTCGTTCCATGGCATCACACGTCTATAATAATCTGATGATATAAGTACTGTACAGTCAGAACGCAACTCACCTTTTATACTTGTTACTGTGTTTATGTTGAACTATTCATAAGATCTATTTCAGCCTCATATCAATGACAAAATCTTACTGTTCAAATTTACAAATATACAACATATTTATTAACATTTCTAACAGCAGCATCAGTGCAAAGATATACATATTGTACATCAGAATAAAGAAAAAAACATTAACACAAGAATTGGCATAAGAAATGTCAGAAGGCATAGTCACAGAAGACGTTTCTCTTCATTTTATAGAAATGTATCTCTCTCCTAAAACAATTTGAGTTTTTGTACACAGGCTGCATAAAAAAATAAAATCTGTGCAAAGTGTGTTTCTTTTTTCCACTCCCGTCTTTGAGAGAAGGGTTATACGTCGCTGTCCTCTTTGACGAGGTTGGCTGTGTCTTTGAAACTGTCCTCGGTCGGCGAAAAGGTGCTTGGACGATCCCTCTTCTGAAGTTTGGCGGGGGGAACGAACGGAGAGGGTTCGGGGGCAGAGGGGTCCCCGCTGCCTCCAGCAGGCTTTTCATCCTTCATCTGTTAAAAAGAAACAGACACTGAGGTTTATTTCAGAGCAGAATCACAGTTTCAGACATGACAGAACTGCAAAAAAGCTGAAGCTGAACCCTCAAAGACCGAAACAGTCACCAGTGACCTAAAACATTTACTGATCTAAAATGTTAAATAACTTTTTAACCACCAAAACATTGAAATTAGTAAGGAAAAAATGCAGTTTCTCAGCTTTTTAGTGGCATCAGATATGACATTTGGACGTTCAGAGACCCGATAGTGAATGTGGAAACACCATCATTTTCTGCAACATTGATTCACCAATAAAACCCATGTCATTCAACAAGTCACACTGGTTGTAGATGCTTGTTTTTATGCTCAGTTATTGACATATTTCATTGAAAAAGTCATGTCTTCCTGAGTTTTCTCCATTCTGATATAACCATTGAATTTAATCACACCTACATGACCAGCAAATTGAATATTTCAGCGATAAATGCAGAGAATAAAATAATAAATGGTAATAAATAACTAAGGAAAGGATAAAAGACAAATTCATCTGGAAGTTGCTGTAAAAAGAATTCTAGGTCTTTAAGGGTTAAATAAGTCAAAACATGGAGCTGTGAATGTGACAGCTTTTCCACTTTGTAAGCCAAATAATTAGGTGTAATGTGATTTGGCCTGGTATTGCTTTTGCTGGATTGTTTCTGTATTATTTATTGATTTTACGAGTTGATAGAGTCGGAACAAACCCCATTTTATTGTGTTTCATTGTATGTGTAAATGCACATGACAAATACACTTGAGCTTGAACATCCTGTGGCTTTAGAGACAACAAAGTACAAAAACAAACCTTTAAAACTTTATGTACTGTGTCCAAACTCACCTCTGAGTATGAAGGGTTGTCAAACGTGGTGCCCGGCCTCAGTTTTCTTTTAAATAAGGTCCACTTTGACTCCTGCAAACAAACAGCAGGTGGCGTCACACTGGACATGATGCAGGTTTCAATAAGAGTTTCTAAGATATTTCTAAAGCTATCATCAGTGAGACCAGACTTAAGTGATACAGAAGAATACTGGTAAGCATTTACTGATGGTTTTTATTGTGTCTTAATGTTCTTATGTGACTCTAATGCCTTTATTTACAACAAGTTTCTTTAAATCATCCCCTAAATCTACACAAACCAGTCAAAATTGCATTCAAGACATTTAAGACCTAAAGTTCAGTTCGTTCAGATATTGTATTTTAGACTTCGAAGTGACATGAACCAAAGACTCACCTGAACAGGTTTGGTGTTGACAGAGGTTGTGTTCACGATGCCAGCGCTCTGATCTGCACGATACGTCGGGTTCACAAAGTTGTTTGCTAACTGGTCGCTGCTCACATTGACTGTTACCTGTGTCAACAAATGTAGGGTTTACTCACATTGATAACGGCATTTTGCCATGACGCTTTCCCTGGAAAAATAAGACACTTGCTACTATGACACTTAATAAGAAGATAAGATTTCTAGACCACCACCCTCCCCCCCACACACCAAAAAAAACCCTGTTTTATCAAATTAAATAAAATATAGTGTCTTCAGATGTGGAGTAATGAAAGTGATCCAGAAGGATTCATTTAGGCTCATGTTTGGAAATTTAGAGTGACGTCCTAACCTAAAGAATTAACTAAAAATAAATAGTAATAGTACAAATAGTAAAATAATTTGTCTCTTTTGTTTTTCCAGAGCTGTATGTTCATCTGATAACACACTGATTGGTTTTGAGGCATTTATACTCGGCCTAACGTCTGTGTAAACATTGTACCTGTGTTGCATGAATGACAGCTGGATCTCCAGACACTCCGGCAGCGTTGGCGTACAACGGGTTCTCAAATGTAATTGGCTGCCTTCCAGCTTCCACAGCGAAATTATCATCCTAGGGACCATTAAGTTAAAAACATGTTTTTGAGTAATCACTGAACCATAAAAAAGCAATTTGCTAACCTCTTGCTACTAAACTGCTGCTGACTGAGCAGTTTAGAGGTAAAGCTGTTAATAAATAGCACACACAGCACTTGTTTGAGAATAAAGATTGCTGATGGTATACTTTCAGACACAGTTAACTGCTAAATAAGCCCTTCTAGAACTCACCATCTGCATGGCTGTGTCAATGAAAGACACTCCAATGTGCGAAGGTCCGAGATCGACATTTTCTCCTGAACGAAACGTCACCCCATTCCCCGTGTCTCCAGATTTCACCAGGCTGCTGAGGCTGCATGAAACAAAAACACCCCCATTAGACTCTGATATAAAAGTTTTTATAGGACACAAGAAAAAAAATTAGAATCAGAATCAGCTTTATTGGGGAGAAAGTGAACGCATACAAGGAATTTGGCTTCAGTTTTTCTTTGCTCACGACATACAATTTCAAGATGAACCTAAAAAAACATGAACCCAATCACACTTGAACATAGACCTAATATGGACAAACATTCGACTAGAGACAAGTTGGTTTTTTTTGTTTTCCAGAATCGACAACAATGGGTTGAGATTTACAGTGGATTTATAAAATATGTACAGAGTGCAAACTGGAGTTTTTATACAGTGAGCGGATATGTGCAGGGATCCGGTCTATTAAAAATACATGTTTATGTATTGTAGTGCAAATTAGTCAGATATTTTTACATAGTGCAAATTGGTCAGAGTTTTAATACAGAGTACAAAATATAAGTTTGTGAGTGGGTGAATTGGAGTCAAGGGGATACTGGTACTGGATGGGATATTTAGGCAGATAAATGCAATTGTCATGTGAATTGCAATTTTAGTAGGTTTAGTAGTTATCTCTGTAGAGTTTTACTAGAAATATTGTGATTTTGATCATATTTCAACTATTGTTCAGTGCTAAAGTTGATTATTATTGTTGTTTTTTTTTTTTATTTCTGACCACATCTTGTGAACCTCAGCTGACGGATACTTTACCTTGGCAGTTTGGGCATGGAAGGGATGAAGGATCCTGTTCGTTTGTAGTTGAGGAAAACGCCAACAGCCAAACCTCCAGTAATGAGGATGATTATGACTGCCAGTAGAACAGCCACAGCTACAGACCAAAGAAAATGAAAATACTCATTGTTGAAAAATAATCCAAATAATACTTTATCAAGCACATTTCATGAGTGGGCTGAGTTCATTTAGCGGACTAATGCTTTACTCTTTTCCCAGTTGTTTACACAATAGGGAAGTTAAGCATTGATCAACTGAGTTATTCTTGGGCTATTTATTGAGGAAAGGTGTAATTTCAGCATTTTTAGCATTTGCTGAGCTGTTTTAAAAAGTGTTCAGACTGAGCAGCTTTTAGGTCAATCAGTAACAAGTGTGAGTTCATCATGTTTGGTGCTGGAAGACTGTATTTATTTTGTTTTTCTAAGCCATTCCAGCAGTCAGCATCCAGTGTCATGCATCATTTGAATGAGAACCTAAAGTTTCAGTCTGGTTTATTAAGGTCATAAATTTTCCGTAAATAGAAGACTTTGCCAGAATAAAAACAGCAGTGAATATTTGCTGTATTCAACTGCTGTTGTTCTTTTTAATTAGAACAGTAAATATTTTGTATTGATTTACGACTTACTGCAAAGTTATTCTAGATGTTTTTCTAGATGTTTCAGTGAAAAGGATGCATATGTATTTTACATTCAACAACAAGCATCTACAGTAATAGCTTTTTGCTCAGACAAAACCTCATGAATTGGTGCTACAGAATGACTACGCAACTAAAGCAAGTCACATTAGTGGCATTAGTGATTCAAAATAATGTACGAAGAAAGGGTTTTGTCACAATATCAGGCTCAAGGAAGGGTGTGATCATTACTTGGACTGTCAGGTTGTTATACTGTATTGTGTGTGTGTGTGTGTGTGTGTGTGTGTGTGTGTGTGTGTGTGTGTGTGTGTGTGTGTACGTGGGTGTGCGGATGTAGGTTGGTGTACAGATGTAGATATAATTTGGTGTGTATGTATATGTGTATGTGTATTGTATGTGTATGGCTGTACAGGTTTGTAAGGGTGTGTTTATGGATAATCACAATCTTATGTTGTATAATGTGTGATTAGACACTAACAGTCTGAGGACTGGAATCGGGGGGTAGGTCTGGATAAGCAGTGGATTCTTCCTACTCCCTTTCAGGCACAACAGTTGCTCCATTTTCTATTATTCTTTTTTTTTTGTATTGTTTTGTTTTTTTCCTGTGTTTTGTATTATGTTTGTGTCTGAAATCAACTAAACTAAACTAAAGTGTCCAATCTAGATGTATAATTATACTACTGAAAGGGCGGAACCCTCATAAGTCCATTTTTGGTCTTTTTTTTTTATCTTAACACAGTTCTATAGGTCAGTCTTCACATGGCCTGGCAGTTTTAAAAATATTAACCAATGAAAAGCTTGTGACTACATCTCTTAAGTCCATTCACTTATTTAGAATATACATTGTTTTTCCAATTTCCTGAAAAATAACTGTTTTGGATATAAGAGGTTTCTGCCCAACAGCGATGATATAAACAGGATCAGCAGGATCAAGAGTTACTTTACATTTTCAAACAAATTCTGGGATATCTTATGTTTCTGAGATAAATTGCAGTACCTGTTCCTGCAGGAGCACGTTTCATTTGGCCCATCTCACAGTAACTGCCCACATAACCATACGGACATCTGCACAGAATGACAATAAACATCATTAAATTTTTTCAGTTTGAGAAATCTGGAAAAATGATCTTTATCGGCATTTTAACACCAAGTATATTACTTTCTTTGTCTCCTAGTAAATTAATCATTCACTGATGAAAATCCTGCAGCTACACTCACTTGCACTTGGGCAGACCCCCCTCATCAGTGTAGCAGGTTCCACCATTCATGCATCTACATGCAAGGGGCATTGCAACAGGTGCCTCAATGGCTGCAGGAGCAAAAGCCGAGCACACACAAAATCACAATCAACAAAATCACACGACAGTATGGAGGAGCAGCCGTGCACATGTAGAGGATGGATGTCAAACTGAGATGCAATACACAGGTAACAGGAGAGTCAGGCAAAAAAACGCAGTGGTGTACCTGCATCGCATTCGTTGGAGTCAAAATGCACCGGAGAGGAGCCTTGTGGGCAGGTGCAGGTGTATCCACCAGGTCGGAGGAGACAGAGGTGACTGCATATGTTCTTACAAGGGTTTGGCACTGAAGGGAACACAGCAACACAGTTCAGAGGAAAGACACAAAAAAGGCAATCGTAGATCTTTTAAAGTTATGCAAGGAAATTACACATTGCCATTTCAGCAAATTAAATCTTTAAATGCTTTTATTATCTGAAAATTTTCAACGTACCGGATAAGGAAGAAGTATTCAGATCTTTTACTCAGCTAAAAGTGCCAACACACTGTAAAAATTCTATATTCAAATCCTACTAAAAGCATATATTATCAGCAAAATCCACTGCAAATATTACAACTAAAAACCTTCATTATGAAGTAAAGTGGTCTCTGTCAAAGTATTGGGATTCATTTTCTTCATGTTCATGTTGCTATTTTCAAGGAAAGAGCGCTAATGCCTGGGTAACAAAGATTCTTACTAATGATGGGTTTGTACGAAATCTGGACATCATAGACATGCTCCCTCCACGAATGTCTACAAACTCTAGATTTTGTACAAACTGGAAGATTTGATCTCAGAAAATGAAGAAAAAAACAGGAGTTTTTGGTCCGTTTTTCCATTTCTGTCAGGTAGTAACTTTCTTTTTTGTTATTAGGCAGAGAAAATGAAAATCAGTCGTTTTTTTAAATTTGGTTTATCTGTTTTGACACTGAAAAAGAAAAACGCCTTGAAATTCAGTTTTAATTCTTCTATTTTTAAAGCGAGAATCAATGAATCACTAGTTTTTGTTTTGCTTCTGAAAAGACAATCCAATTACCAAAAGATACACTGACCATTAAGTCACCTCGTGGAAGCAGTAAACTTACCTGACTGGTTGTGTCGATGCTCCTGGTAAATGCGAACTTGCGTCAGCCAGGGGTTGATTGTAAGAACTTTGACTTTATTTCCACTCCCAAACTTATTAGTCTTCCACACTTCACCTTTCTCTTTAGTTGTCCAGTACACGTGCCCCTCAAAAATATCCAGACTGTAAGGATTTCCAATGTCTAGAATAGAGAAAAGACAAAACTTTAACCATGAACACACACAGTACCTAGTTTTTGCTGGTTTCTGTGTCACACATGTCTATGTTCTGACCTCCTGATATGACGATCCTCCTGTCTGTGCCATCAGGCTTCATCGACTCGATGATGTTTTCTTTGGAGTCACACCAGTAAATCCTGTTTCCGTTCACGTAGTCCAGAGCCAGGCCCGTGGGCCAGCCCAGGTCCTCCTCGTTGACCAGCACCTCTCTGTGTTGTCCATCCATCCACGCTGACTCTATTCTGGGTTTCCTGCCCCAGTCTGTCCAGTACATCATTCTGCCAAGACACAACCACACAAACACCATGATTACTATTTGATTTACTACATAAAGTAACTACTGATGTTATTATGCTTAACAAAAGTGAAAACTGAAACAAAAAACTAGCAGTGTAATTGAACATAATGTCATTAATAACAAAATCAATGGCTTTAAAATAAATAAAAAATAAACAAGAGCTACAATGAAAAATATTAAAGAAGGTAAATTCAGTTTCTATTTCCTCTGGTGTTAATGCTTCATGATGTACAAAAAAGGGAGACTCAGCAAGCATTAACAATGCATATAATATTTTTGTCACATTTGATGTCCTACTTCCTTACTTCTACAGTTTTCAGCGTTTATAAATCACGTCTTTACTCCAATATGTTAAAACCTAACATTAAAATTCCAACTCAGTTCCTCCAAATATGAATAAAACTATAACATGCAAAACTCAACTACATAAATCAACAAAAACTGAAATCAGAAGCCAAAATGAAAGATTAAATAAACCAAAAAACAAAGTCACTTTAAAACCATTATAGCTAAGTCTTCTTTTCTTGTTGTACCCGAGTGATGGATTGACAACGATAGCTGCAGGCTGGTCGAGGTCAGTGTGAATCAACCACTTCCTGTATCGTCCATCGAGTTTTGCCACTTCAATTCGATTAGTCCCTGAATCTGTCCAGTAAATGTGCCTGAAAAGAGTCAGAAGTAAATCATGAGCAACTGAAAGAAAATTCAGAAACACGTAATAAAGAGGTGAAGGTAGAACTGTTCTGAATTACCCGCCGACCCAGTCCACAGCGATGCCGTCAGGATTTGCGACGTATTTGAGGTTCATATCGACCTCTTTGACTGGGTTGTTTCCTTGATCGTTGAATGTTGTCATGTAGGCACGTTTAATGGAGCCAAACTGAGCCCCCCGACCCAGAACCGTCCAGTACACGACACCTACAGCACACACACAGGTTAAATAAGCAACTACAGCTGATATGTACTACAACATAACATAAAAACATGAACAGAAGGAGTCTTACTAAGGCCTTCTCCATCTGGATCCCACAGGTAGTCCAAGGCCTGGATGTGCTCAGCATTGTCCACATAGTCCGAATACTGTTCAGAGGACATGTTGAAACGACGGATGCGGACATTGTCTGGTAAGAGCAGGACCGGTGGGTTTCCTGTAAAAAAAAAAAATTAAAAAAAAATTCAGTCAATATCATAACAAAAGTTAATGCAGAGTTTTTTTTCTAATATTCCTTTTAAAGCATTGGGTCCATTTATGTGGGGAATGTCCTCAAAACAGATATACTTGATAGATAACAAATGCCTTTAAATAACTGTCATAATATTTTAATGTTGAATTGAAGCACTATCCCACTAAAAAAAAGGGTTTTCAATATTTTATTTTAATTTATTTATTTTATTGGTTTATCTAATAGGGACCATGCATATTTATGAACATTGTCGTATCAAAAATACACTCATGTAAATATGCCAGAATTAGTAAAAATAACTACATTTCATCTGCAGTCCTTAGGCATGTAACAGAACAAGACATAAAACAGCCAAAATTGATACAGCATCCATTCACTATAAAAAAAAAAAAAAACTCTTGCAGTGCAGAATAAAGTATGTGCAGACTTGTACTCTTGTGGAGTTTTATAGCATTCAACTGTTAAAGGGTGAAAGTTACAGTGTTTTTACAAATAATGTAAATTTAAGCAGGAGACCTACAAGCAGGATGATATTAGAAAACTGTGGTCTTTGACGCAACTTTAAAGACAATTTAAAACAAATTAACCTTTCATTGCAAAAATAATAATACACTTTTAAGGATAGAGAAATTGTCTTGTGCCCAGCAGATAAAGAACAGAAGATGTAAATGTAACATCTTTCATTGAATAAAATATAATAAAGTCATTATTCTTCAGTGCAGTTTACAGTTTACAGTTTACCCTGCACCCCCTGAAGGGGAGGCAAGGGGTATTGTTTTTGGTTCAGTTTATTTATTTCTTTGTTTCTTTGTTTGATTGTTAATGATCTAGCAGCAAAACTATTGGTTGAATTCATACCAAACTGGGTTTATAGATTGCCAGTGACCCAGAATAGATGTCATTACATTTTGGGAAAAGTCAGAGTTCAAATTTTTTGCATTTTTTAAATATTTTTTCTCCCATTCTTTTATAATGGGCGAAATTTCAAATGTCTATAAAAACATCCACTTTGTTTCAATTTACTTCAAACTTGGCAAACATATAGAGGCAACTGATATGCTGACATCACCACACGCATATATATGGTGACATCAGCTGGATCCATAGAAAAATTAGCTACAATACCTGCAAGGGGCGGGGTTTGTTGTGCCTGGCACCACTTGTTACTATAACATGGCTGAAAGGGGTCTTTAAACATTGTGAAGTTCTTACCCTGGGCAGCACATTCAGTTCCATGCGGTTCACCGAAGGACACATAACCATCAGCACAGAAGCACTCATAGCTGCCCTTTGTGTTTTTACACTCTTGGGGACATTTTCCATACACCTCACACTCATTCACATCTGCAAAATAAGACAAATCAAATGAAAAAAAAAACAACGTATAAATATGGAGAAATAAAGAAAAATTATATGTTATTTCATTTAGTTCAAGACCATTCAGCAACATCCACTGACAATAATATAAAACTAAAGTAAAATACACAAGATAAAAAATAAATAAGAATTAAAGCTGCAAGCAGCATTGGGTGGAACCTCGCACCGCACATTCCGCCTCCCACAATGCAAAAATCTAAATCTTACCAAGTGTATTTTTCTCATTTCTAGTCAAAATATCTCATCACACTTAAAATACGACATAATCACCTAAAGAGTAACTTGTAAGTGAAATATAAGAACTTATTTTTAGACAACAGATCTCGAAAATCTTATTTCAAGAAATCTTACCAAGATCATTTTCACTTGTTCCATTGACAGATTTTTTTTTGCTTGAATTAAACAAAAAAATCTTGAATTAAGCGGTAAGATTTCTTGAAATCCCTTCCCTGGGAATCAAACCCTGGTCTCCCAGTGGAAAGCCCAAATCTCTGACCACTGGACCATCTTCAGCACTGATAGACACAGAGTAGAGTAGAGTAGAGTAGAGTAGAGTAGAGTAGAGTAGAGTAGAGTAGAGTAGAGTAGAGTAGAGTAGAGTAGAGTAGAGTGTATGTTGTTACCTTCGCAGGAGTGCTTTTCTGTCTCCCGGGGCTTATATCCAGACCCGCAGGAGCAGATGAAACCTCCCTCCATCAGGTCAGTACAGTTGTGTTCACAGATGTTGTCACTGCATGTGTGTCCACTGCCTTGATCTGACATGAGAAAACCCAACAACCAAAATTGAACCAACAGGGTAACCGTCTGTTACTCATGTGGTCTCTGTTATTCTACTTACGGCAGCCGAGCTCATCCGACTGGTCTCCGCAGTCGTCGTATTCATCACAGGCATACTGTAGAGGGATGCACTGTCCGTTACTGCATTTATACTCTTCATCTGTGCAGGGTCCGTGTGTGGGACTCTGGCCTAAATGGAGGGAAACATGTCAGATTAAAAGGTGTTTCACATGCCTGGGTGTTCAACAGCAGAATGACAAAACATGACATCAGGGTAACACTAAAGTACACATATTCACCATGAACTAGTTATCTTATCCACACATATTAGCAGCACATTGGCTATTTATTAGATTATAAAGCCCAGTTTTTTGTTATTAATCTCCTAAAATTGATTTTTATTCTTTGTTTTTAATTGTACAGCTGTTTTATGTTTTTAATCTATTCTTTTTTTGTTTTGCTCTTTGTTTGTTCTTCTGTACAGCACTTTGGTCCACTGTGGTTGCTTTACAGTGCTTTACAAAAGAAGCAGAGAGAGACAGAGCTTAATTGTTGACTTTCCCCTGTAAGTCGCTTTGGAAAAAAGCATCTGCTAAATGCATAAATAAAATAAAATAAAATAATATGCACTGCCAGTTGTGGAAATGATTGACTTCTTTTCAATTTTACACTCCACATTTTCATTTCATAACCTTTATTTAAACTCCGAAATATATTGAGGAAGCAACCTCATTGACAATATAGCCGAGACAAAACAAAACATCGGAAACATACAATGAACATATCAGAAATGCCGAAAAGTAAAAGTGACAAAGATGAATTAAAAACAGAGATGTCTACTTAAAAACAGGAGCAGCTGAAGGTAAAATAAGATGGAATTATGGATTTAAAACACAATATATTTGAAACATACAATGCCATATCAGAAATACCAAAAAAGTAAAAGTGATAAAGATGAACTAAAAACAGACATCTAATTAATGAAAATCTGTAATCTCTAATCTTTATAGTTAAAAATCAGGCTTGTTAGCATGTAAACAAGTGCTAGTAAATCTACTACTATGCTTTCCTGGAGACACTTTGATACAACAGGAAAATGTTACTCAAACACTTCTAATGTTGGAAAGAAAAACTATTAAATGGCGAAAAGGGTCAGAGATGAACGTCCCTGTACGTCCTCATGGAGGTCAATGATCTTGGAAGTTTTGACCTCAATAAGACTAGGATATTTCTTTTCCTTTTCATTTTCTGAAATTATTGTTTTGTGATGCTGTGTATTAGTTTGTCTTTAACCGGTCTTGTGTTGTTTTATGAAACTGAATTAGAAGTTTGTGATTTCCGCATTAATCTTCACTACTTTCGATATATTTTCAATGTATTTTTAATTTCATTTGAAGTTAGAATAGTATAATAGTCCCCGCGTTATCTGAAAACGACATACGGTTTGGTTAGTTCTGAACAGGAACAGACAGTAGAAATATCTGGGGCTGCTTCTTCGCGTTAAACTATGAGTCTGTATTTTCTCACTTTTTTCACGCTTTATTTTTATTTGTTTTATCAACAGACAATACAACACAGAAACTAAGGGTCACTGGTTGATTACAAAATATTTAAATGACAGACAGAAGTAATTATGCTTTGTTTTGTTTATAGTCCAGTCATTTTCTCCTGCGCTTTATGAAGATATGTTCCTTGATCTGTAGGTAATAAGTCAATCTTTCCATAGAGTCGATTTCCTCTATTATAGCTAGAAACTGATCCATCAGTTTTGAGCCAGTTCCTTGTAATGGCCTTTTTGGAAGCAATTCTAAGAATTTTAAAGAGGTATTTGTCTTCTTTTATGACATCTCCTGGTAGCAATCCCAGCAAAAAAAAAAAAAAAGTGGGGTCCTTATGAATTTTGAGTATTTTCTCACTTTTACTGGAGTCTTCCTACTACAAGTATCTGTATTTTAATAAAGAACGTATTTACTTTTCACACCTCTGATTGGAATCTCAGTATCGTTTGTTCTGCATGGGCCTCGATACCACTTTATAAGAGCTTAATTCATGTACAACTTATATTGTTAATGTTATGAAGAGATCCTGCTTAAAAAAACAACTTGTGAATAAATGTATCTAATATAAAGTGTTAAAGACAGTTCGAGGGTATAAATACATAAATACGGAGCACCCCCGCTATGAATGTGAAGTGTTCAGAAATCTCTGTCCGGGGTTCCTGCAGGTTTCTACAGGGTACATTTAAGACTGTTTAAGACCTTTTTACTTAGAACAGAATTTAATGCTGATTTTACAGCCTATTTCACAGCCACACTGCCAAAAATGTGTGGCTCCTGGAATGCATGTATTGTAATGTATTTATTCACCCCGATGCCTTGATCCACATCGTTCTGACTTGAACTAACGGCTGCATGTGTGTTGGGCTGAATGTTCTGTGGTCATTTCTCACCGGAGGCAGGCAAAGTTATCAATAATTGGTGCCTAATTTCAACACAAATTGTCAGGTTGTAACAGGTGGAACTGAGTCGACTACCGTTACTTTCTTTGCAGCTTGGACATTTCCCAGACACATTTAAACACAACACAGCCAACAAGTTTATGCCTGCATAACTTAAGACCTACACTGCAAAAATCTAAATCTTACCAAATGTATTTTTCTCATTTCTAGTCAAAATATCTCATCACACTTAGAATAAGACTTAATCATTAATTCAAGATTTTTTTTTTTTTTTTTTGCGTAATTCAAGCAAAAAATCTCCCAATGGAACAAAAGAAAATTATCTTGGTAAGATTTCTGGAAATAAGATTTTCAAGATCTATTGTCTAAAAATAAGTTATTGTATCTCACAAGTTACTCTTTGGGTGATTGTCTTATTTTAAGTATGTTAAGTTTTTTTTTTTTTTATTCTTTCTTATCATCTTAGTCATTTCACAGCTTAATTATTGCCCGGTTACTGTCCTATGGGTATTGACAGGTGAATGTGAATGTGTATGCGGCTGTCATATGCTGACATGAATGTTTTGGAGGTAACTGCGAACTGAATTGCCCTTTGGAGATTAATAAAGCAGTCTGAATCTGAATCTGATGAGATATGTTGACTGGAAATTAGAAAAATACACTTGGTGAGATTTAGATTTTTGCAGCGTACCATATCAAATTTAATACTTTTTAAAGAGTTTTTTAAGGTATTAAATGCAGATTTGTACATTCAAGACTTTTAAGACCCCACGGGAACCCTGTCTGTCAAAAGAAGTGTGATCCTTACAGTTTTCCTGTCTCTCGTCGGATCCATCACCGCAGTCATCAACAGAGTTACACAGCTCATGACTGTAGATGCAGCGGTTGTTGTCACATCGGAAACGGAACGGAGTCTCACACTGGATTTCCCCTGTGGGTGAACGGAATCAGCAGAAAACTTAATGCAAGATCAGCGGACTCAAGGGTTGAACACATTCTGCTACAACTACTGAGTTGTTCCTTCGTTGTTTGATGTTACTCATTACAGTCTCATGAACCTCTGATTCATCTTTGTATTAATTATTAATCTCAGTTCTTACAGCAGAGGTGAAGCTCCTCGTCTGAACCGTCTCCACAGTCGTTGTCTCCGTCACACTTCCAGTGAGGCTGGATACAGACGTGGTTCTTGCACTCAAACATGAAGGGTGGGCAGTATGTACCGTTAGGGAAGCGTGTAGCTGAAAGAGAGAAGCGTTTGGTCTGTCACTTATCCAAGTGAAGCTGACAATGATCTTACAAATCACTTTTTGTGACAAAGACATGTTTACAGCCAATGAATGACAAGAAAAATGTGAGACACTTACGACATGACACCTCATCTGTATAGTCCAGACAGTCGGCATTGCCATCACATTTGAAACGTTCAGCAATGCAGTGACCGCTGCCGCACTGGAAGTATCCAGGATGACAAGTCCTTAACTCTGCAACACAAAATGTATGATTATCCATCACATCATGACAGCTACAATAGTGGAAAAAAAGGTTTCAGACACTATTACAATTTTTCACAATCTCAAATATTATCATGAAATATTTGCAGAAACATCTGTTTGTGTTTGAAAAGGTGTGGCTGCATCAGACTGACACAAACAAATACTTTTTTGTTTGTTTATTGATTACAAGAAAAATAACAAAACTAAATTCTTGACAGTTTCAGCATGTCGTGTCCCGGTTTCATTATCTTACTGAAACATCCAGTTTTGACCTCGATGGAACAGAGCATGTGCAGAAGGGTGCATGAGGGTTTGGAGAATGGAACAATACTTGGCAGAGTTCAATGAACAGTGATTCTTAATGCAAAACATCACAAATGCACGGGGTGTCCAAAAACTGTTTTCCTGCACTGTATAGGAAACTAGGGGGCATTTACTTCATTTCAACACACATTTCTTGACGACTGATTTGTTTTATCTGTTGTATAGCTCTACTTTCACTTGATTAATGAGAAACATTCTTGTTTACGACATCTTGTTTATGACATTGCTGTTGTTTACTGTTTGCAGTGCGACTACGCAGCAGTGATTTGTATTAAAGAAATGCTTCAGCCAGACCAGAGTGTGTCCTTTTGAAATGAATGGCTATTGGTGGTCCTGTCTGTCTCTGCTTTGCCTCAAAACTTGAAGTTTTATTGCTCCTTTGTTTTGTGCAGCCCTCTGTTGCTCCCAAACAGCCAGACCCTGAGCCGAAACAAAGAGCTTTCACTTACCACAGTCCCTTTCATCTGAATTGTCCTCACAGTCGTTGTCATGGTCACAGACCCAACGGTCGGGAATGCAGCGCAGATTATCACAGCGAAACTCACTCTCTGTGCATGTGCGTGGAGCTGAGGGAAAACGTGAAAACAGAAATTACTGAGAAGAGTCAAGCAAATGCCGAACTTTGGTTTGTTCTTTTCTTTACCTCTTCTGACTGTTCAACACATTTCTCAAACTTGAAACTAAGAGATTTCAAACGCTGGTCATTTTTCTCTCACATATCATGACATATAACACTAAACACTCACATTAACCCATGTAACATGGGCATCATTACTCTGCTGTGAGCTCATGAGTTCACTCCCCTGGCATCAACAGCACCATAAGGGAGCAACGCCATGATTTAACCCTGGTCACTGTTTCTCCTTCAAGGAACCAAATTATCCTTTTTAACTGGCATGTTCTCAGACATGTTTAAATTCTCCAGGGCAAGAGGTGACAGACTCCTTCACTCCCTCTTTCTGACACACTGAGGACAGCCTGTTTCTCTGGCAGCTGATAAGACTACCTCTCTCAGCGCTCGACTGTCGACAGAAGTGTTGAGGCTCTTACAAAACCTCCCTGCTGTCTGATAAAATGATAGCAGGACTTTTCTACACCATCAACACTCCTTTTTCATTTGGACAATTCACAGGACTGAAGCTAAACCTACTTAGTAGATACTTAGATGATATCAAAACACCGTGATTCTCAATGTTCACACTCTGGTCAGTGCTGCTCCTGTTGTTCAAGAGTCAGATTTAACCCTTTTTACCTCATAAATATTTAAGTGTCCAAAATAACATGGATGCCTCCAAACTATGCTCTTTGCTGTGATTGAATTATGGGTGTTTCATTCAATTTGATTAATTGTCAAAGCAAGACCTGGTCTGGCTTTCATAGCGAAACATGTAAATTATCACAACACCTATGTTGCACCTTTTTAGCTAATTCCATTTCAACTTGTTTACACTTCTTTTCGGAGATTATGGCCCATAAATCTCCATTATGTGACATTATGCCACTTATTTTTGAGTAAATAAAGTAGAAATTCCAATAGGCTCTCTCACCATTAAGACAGTATTAATGGTTTCAAAACATTAAATAAACTTTGACATATACCAACCTACAAAAATCAATCAATATATGTTCCTTTAATTTTCACTGTACTCATTGTGTGAATGTCTACGGTAATACATATCAAGCCAACATTAATCCAGTTTTGCTGAAACAGAAAAGAGCAATAAGAGTTTTAAATCGAATAGATTATTATGCACCAACCAATACAATATGTACTAATTTACATGCATTAAAATTTTATAAAAGACTTGGTTGATTCTGAGACTTTTCAAATAATGAATTAAGCATAAAGTAATTTACTTCACAATGCTCATCGGAGGTTGTTTAACAATAAATAAAAGTCATTATGCAGTGAGAGGACCAACAGTGATCAGGACCACTATAAAAAGTACCGGTATATGTATATCTGTTAAAGGGGTACAAAGAATTAAAGGATGTGTGAATCAATTTACACATTAAAAAAAGGTGGTGAACAAATGTAAAAGGGATGCATGGTCACAATATTGTTTTCCATGTAAATTAATGCTGTTGATCACTGTTTTGTATTAAATCTGGAAAAATTTCAGCATAGATTGAATTAACTAACTGTATGAAGCTCATATGAAGCTCATTATTTCTTTTACCTATTGACCTAAATTCCAAAGATTTTGTGATAATGATTTGGATTTGGACTGAATTTGACTAAAACAGTAGAAGTGGCGATATCAGAATTAAAACAAACTTCAGATAAAGCGGGGTACTTTAAACAGCAACAGAGAACAGCACTCACTGCAGCTGCGTTCATCTGAGTTGTCGCCGCAGTCGTCGTCGCCGTCACACTTCCATCTGAGTGGGATGCAGCGGTGGTTGTCACAACGAAAGTCTCCAGCGGGGTCACAGGTCAGTTCATCTGAGAGACGAGCAGATGCATTAACAGCCTGTCAGCATTTTAAAACAGCTGTGAATGACTACATAATGGCTTAATGTCACGCCATTGATGAAAGCGTCCTCTGAAGTCACTGCGTGAGACTAAGCTCTTTAAACACTGACTTTGTTTCCCAGCCTGTCTGAAACACTGCACATAGAGATCAACTAAAAGAATATACTGATCTGATACTTTACAGTGTAATTTTACAAGCATATAAGCAAATGTATTGATAGATGTTTTCCAAAATGCCCTGTCTTAGTTCATGTCATATTTAATGTTATTTTAGGTATTTTCTTATATTAATAATAAATGAAGTGTGTACTATTTACTTAACATACAATACATAAAGGAACACGTAACATGTCATTTCTGCAACTAAGAATGAAAACAATAACAAAAGACGTAGCAATACATGATGTCACATAGTAGTTTTCACCACCTTTGCCTCTATCTGATGTGACTCAGGCAGAAATCATGTTCAGAGACAGTTTTTTCACATTGTGTTTAGTGACGTATATTTACATTGTGTCATTTCACACTAATGAAACATTAACATTAGTAATGATATGATGTCACTGACACAGGCCATTACATTTATCTGAATTTGACCATTCTGGGAAAACTTTGCCAGTAAAAAACAGACATAATTCAAAAAAATATAACATAGATCTAGCTGTTTTTAAGTTTTTAATGTGGAAATGTTATATATTCTAACTTGGAACTGCCTCTATTACATATCTTTAGCAAAAAACGTCCTTATCCATTAGCTGAATTACATGAATATCAGAAATCATATAGCATCAACCCCAAAACAAGTGTAGTCTGAGTGTAGGCAGTTCTATAACAAAACATTCCTTGATGAAGTTTATATATGGTTTTCACTGTAACAGAAGCGAAGTAGAGTGTTTGAAATGTTTTTTTTTCTATGTCATGTCATATTGGTATTCAGCTGGTTATCTATTTCTGATAAAGTTCTTCAGTATTAAAAGTGCTGCTGAAGTTCTTGACCTGCTACAGGTTTTCACGCATTGTTGGAAATGTTTCCTACAATTTTATACATAAGTGAAAAGCTGATAAAATCAATATCAGCAACAACTGCCAGATACGACTGGATTTATGAGATTCCTCAGTCATGATGAAAACACCAGTTTAGGAAGGAAGGCATCTTGTTTTTTAATTAAACTGCAATAGTTACAGGGGGAGGAAAGCAGCATGCCTGAGACAGATGGGTGACCTCTTTCTATTCCAGTATGCATCTGACGAGGATAAGACTGAAAGAGATGAGAAGCATAGAAGGGAGAGGAGTGGAGGAGAGCTGGTCTGAGCTGTCTCTACCACACAGTGCTGGGGGTCAAAGATAGAGCGGTGTTAGCTAGTCCTGGCCTCCTAGCCCTCCACCTGGCCCATCTGCTACATTCTTACAGGAAGATTAGCGCAGATCTCCCCTCCTGCGCGGGCATGGCACTAATGGAGTGAGGGCCTCTGATAAGAGACGGGAGGGCTACGGCGAGTGTGTTTGGATCGTACCAAAGTACAAAGAGACTTGTGTGAACCCTGCCCCCACGCAAGGACAGAGCAACAGCACACACAAATATATACGTAGCCCCGTATACCGGACAGCTCATAAATCTACCATGCTCTCAGGGAGAGGCAAATGGTGGGGGAGGGCGAGTAGTGAGATGTTCTTCATCAGCACCTCCCACTACCTGACTGTGCAAGGTTCCACAGGAGGCTGAGGCGTTGGCTAATTGCCCTTCACTCACTCTTGTTTGCACCCAGGAAATATGTTTTAATCTTTCGAGACCTCAGTTAAAAGCACTAGATGTAAAATTACCAACCAGCAAAATAGAGCTGAATGATGTGCAAAAAAAAAAAAAAAAAACAATTACTCTGATAGATATTATTTAACTCTTAAAGACCCAAAAGCATCAACTGATCTAAAATATTTACAAATTTAACCACGAATCGAATCGATACAGTGAAATACTTCAGGGAAAATGCAGTGAAAATGGAAAGATCATTGTCTTCTGCAACACTGGTTCGTGTATTTTGACAAATGACAATGGCTGTAGACGCTTGTTTTTATGTTGGATTAATGATACGTTTTGCTGAAAAAGTCCTGCTTCCTTGAATTTTCTCTGTTTTGATATAATCTTTGAATTTACGGAGCTTTTATTAACACCTACATGTTCAGTGCATTAAATATAAGAAAATAACCTAGTCTGGTCTCAGATCTTTGAATCACTGCACATAAGCAAAGCTGAGTAGTCATGTCAGCTGTCAGTGTGTATTTGTCGTACAATTTGTGCTGAAAATGCTGCATCAGGGTGAGATCTTAATGGAAAGGTGTGTTCAGTGTGGACAATACAGGCTGCAGGATATTTAAAGTAAAGCTACTGGTCCCTATAATAAGTCCTGATGATGAATTAATATGGTGCAGCTTTAGTGTCATGTTGTACAAGCATTTATTCTCCTGTCACAGTTTAATTTACGCGACTTCACACTAAAAATCATCTCTCAGGCTGCAGTGACCCATCAGTCATTAATATCAGTCAAAAATATGAATTGTGTTTATAAAAATCTTTGTCAGAATGTCTGTGAGAAAGACTTTAGACTAAAAACCTTCCACAGCACATACTGCGTGAGTTTATCGGTCACTGTAAACACAAACTGAATCCAGCTGGAGCAGACTCGATCCAACTGAGCCCCATCAGTCATCACCTCCACGTCACACTCAGAATCATCCTGACAGTTTCTAAGTGTGTTCCCAGCTTAACAGGGATGTTTGTTTGTTGCTGACTCACCACAGCCCTGCTCATCGCTGTTGTCTCTGCAGTCATTGTGGCCATTGCATACGGACCACAGTGGCACACAGCGGTAGTTGGTCCTGCAGGCGAACTCTGTGTGGTTGTCACAGCGATATGATGGTCCCACTATAAAGAAAAACACAGCAGAAATGATGCAGCGTGTGTCAAGTAGTAGTCTTACAGAGGAGTAAAACAGAATGGACACCTGAATGGAACTGCAATTGTTTTAATTGGTGTAATGTTGTCTATTGTCTATTGTCGTACATGCGAATGACATCATACTTTGTTTTCATGCACATGTGTACATTTTTTCATGTTTTCTTGCAATATGCTTTATTTCTAAGGACTAAGTAGGATTACTTTTGTTGCACATTCGAAATAAACTAAACTGAAGTGAACTGAACTGAATTTTCAGAGACTCAAAAGTAAAGTGACATCTCATTACCAAGCAGCTTCAGATGCAGCCTGTTCCCTCATTATTCTATATAATACTGAGCAGATAAAAGGCCTGAAGTTGACTCCAAATGTTGATTTTGAATTGTGTGTGTTCACTGGAGTTCTTAATATGAAGTCCTAAGAGGTGTGAACGCAAGTGAAGGAGTTGCTCATATGGCTGAAAAAACAAAATACGTATATCAGAGAGACGGGAAAAATTTGAACAAAATCAACAACTTTAAGAAATTCTTAAAATGAAACAATCCACAGGTGAGCTCAGCAACACCGAAAGGCATGAAAGACAACGGAAGACGACTAAAGTGGATGTTTTTTTGTTGGTACAGACTCAAACTCAGACTCTCAAGAGCAGACTTAAGAGTAATTATTAAAGTTTACAACCAAGAGGTGCCTTGTGTACAGAGGATTAAAACCAAGGTGCACATCACTGGGACCATTAAAGAATAGGAAGCTCAGATTGGAATTTTGCAGAAAAAAAAAAAAAAGCTTTCCCATTTTTTGAAAAAAATTCTCTGGACAGATGAAACTAAAATGAACTTGTACCCGAATAATGGTAAGAGAAAAGTGTATGGCTGCCAGTGGAAGTGGGTCACTGGTGTTTACTGATGACGTGAAGAACAGGATGAATATTGAAGTATACAGGGCTATCGTCTCTACTCAGATAATGACCCAAAACATACTGCGAAAGCAACAGATGAGCTTTTGATAGTAAAGAAAATAGATGTTCTTCAGTGGCCCAGTCAGTCACCTGATTTCAACCAAATAGAGCATAATTTTACGTTACTGAAGGCAGCTGTAATAAGGACCTGGAAAAGCATCTCTTGACTTCAGACAGTCAATGACAAAGGATTTTCATCCAAATATTAAACAATCTTCATATTTATCAATCACCTTAGTTTGTCCAATTACTTTTGAACCTCTGAAAATGGAAGGACCATGTTTAAATTAATTTAAATTCCTAATGTTTTTTCAAATCCCACTTACTTTCACAATTCAATCACATGTTTACTGCTTCATTTCAGACCCACTGACCAAATACTTATGGATCTGACTGTATACTTTACTTACTGCACTCCTCTAACGGTTCATCAGAATTGTCACCACAGTCATCGTCGACATCACATTTCCATTTTTGCGGAATGCACCGTCCGTTGCGACACTTGAACTGCCCGGGGTGGCAGGTCCTGGTAGAGCAGTGGGTAGGGTCTTCGTCCGACTGATCGCCACAGTCGTCCTCACCGTCACACTGCCACGACTCGGGGATACAACGCTTATTCGCACACTGCCACTGGTGGGCTTCACACTGATGTGTAGCTGGAAGGAGGACAAAAAAACAACAGAAGACAAAGAGCACAAGAATAACATGTGAACAATGGGGCACAATTGAAATCCGTGTATGAACTGCAGCACAATTTCTCACTTTTTTCAGTTTTTCATGGTCAGAACATGTTTAAAGTACTTTTTATTTATCATGATTCATAGCTGTGAGAAATGCAGCAATCTTACATCAGTATTACACTTCTAGCCTAATGACTTCTTAGCCTATTAGCTTTTTGCCAATGGTTTTGAGTGCATCCCCTAATAATAATAATAATAATAATAATAATAATAATAATAATAATAATAATAATAATAAAAATACAACATTGCAGGTGAATGGCCACAACTACAACCTACCACAGAGCACAGGGTCTTCATCAGAGCCGTCATGGCAGTCCCGGTTGCTGTTGCACAGGAAGTGAGGACTTGTACAGTTTCCATCATTGCACTGAAACTGTCCCAGCCTGCAGTGGCGAACGGGGCAGGTGGAGGGTTCATCGGAGCCGTCTCTGCAGTCCCTCTGACCGTCACATTTCCACCAGATGGGAATGCAGCTGTTGAATAAAGGTACACCAAAAGTTGCTTGGAGCCCTTACACCCAGCTGTCAACTATATTGGAATGTGGACTAATGGATTTGATATGTATGAAGTATTCTAAGAAATTGGTAATTAGTAAAAAAAATCAAATAAGACACGGTAGCATGATAATAAAGTTGCGACAAACCGTTCATTGTTAGCACATCTGTACTGAGTGCTGGTGCACATGGGAAGGCATCGGGTCACACCTCCTATCTGGACAGTCAGGAAATGATCAGGACACTCACAGGTGTGTTCCCGCCCCCCGTGACGGATCAGGCACAGGTGAGAGCAGCCTCCATTGTTCACCGCACAGGGATTGTTTACTGTGAGAGGAAGAGCCACGGCAGGTCAAACAATCTCAATTTACCGCAGGTGAACAAACACAGGCCAGGTATTGTTCAACTTAAAGAGCCGGATATAGCAAGGTAAGTGACAAACAAGTATGAAAAAAGGCTTTTAAACCCATTTGAAAAGAAAAATTAGCGACTAAAGTTGCAAATAGTGTGAAGTGGGCCGCCTCAACTTGTCCCCGCTGGCTGATGGCGTAGCCTGGAACTCGGCTTGTTAAATCACGAGTAGCTCATTTTAGAAAGTAGTGTGATATACAGTCACAGAAAAAAATATTACACCACACTTGTTTTCTTCAATTTCTTGTTCATTTTAATGCCTGGTACAACTAAAGGTACATTTGTTTGGACAAATATAATGAT
>JAPQRP010000016.1:26646957-26695089 GCA_037367295.1 Apogon hyalosoma | reverse complement strand
ATATATATTGAATATTGATATATATATATATATATATATATATATATATATATACATAAACAGGGATCAGAAGTGGTACTAAGTGAAAGTATTGCATAAAAAGACAGTGCTAGATTCAGTGGCTTTGTAACAGAAATGTGGACTTCATAAAGAAGAGCCTGACCCACACTAACAAGAAAGAACCTAAAACATCGAGAAATAAAATGCCCTAGACAAAACAAGTAAGATTTAATTCTACTTAATTACAAATAACTTTTAAGGCCTAATATCAATACAACTGAAGACTTTATAAGAACACGTCACCACCCTGAGTAACATCACCTGTTACTTTACTGCAAAAAAACACATCATTGTTTAAATTGATGACAGTCCAAACTCCCTGAAAGCTGCTCACTGCAGCTTTACACATTTATTTATTAGAACTTAAATGGGTGTTAAAATCCATCAACCCATGCAAATCCAGCGTTTTATAGACGACACTGTTCAGATATCTTTGCTGACTTTAAAGCAGTTCTTTGACATCTCCCCTAGAGGGAGTACTGTACGCCTCAGCTGGAGGCAGGCAGTTGCAGACAAACACTCAGGCCACTGGAAGGTCACTGTGATGTTTCATTGATAACACAACCCCTTGAACATTTTTGAAAACCCACTCACCACATCCCTTCTCGTCACTGTTGTCGGAGCAGTCGTCATTCCTGTCGCACACCCGGTGCAGAGGTATACAGTGTCCGTTGTCACATCTGAACTGTCCAGGAGGGCAGGTAGGTGGAGGTGTGTGGCACATGTGCTCCAGCTCGTCAGACTCATCGCCACAGTCATTGTCTCCATCACAGACAAAGTCATGTGACACGCAGCGGCCATTCTGACAGGTGAACTGGTGCTGCTGACAGGGCTGGTAGGTGCAGCCCTGCTCGTCACTGCTGTCCCCGCAGTCATTCCGCCGATCACATCTGCATTTAGAAGACAGGACACAAAAACTGCCTCAGACATAGTAAAAAAGGACAACATTTTTATCATGTTTTAGCAGTAGGTCTGGGCACTAAACTCATACATTTATGATATCGACGAGACACTATCAAATATTGAACGTCATGTTGTTTGATACCAAATTTCAGTCTCTACAGAGTAAATCTCATAATTGTCAGTACACACAGCTTTTAATAATTTTTTTATTAATTGATATTATATTGGACAACATCAGTTTGTGGCAAATAGGTTCATTTTTATATTGCAAAAAAGCAAAAGTAATGAAATGTAAAGCTAAAAAGCCAAAACAGACACCTGAAGTTGAACTACATTGTAGTAAATGGGTTTATATTATTATATATATTATACTATTACAGTTTTTTCCTGTGTAAAAATGATGATGTGCTGAAAAGTAAGAAATAAGAGTCTTGTTTCTAACCTGTATGAGCTACGTATGCAGAGACCATTGCTGCACGCGAACTCATTGACACCGCAGGATCTACGTGTGCAGTTCTGATGCTCGTCTAAAGCATCTGCACAGTCTGAATCCCCGTCGCACACCCAGTCACGAGGGATGCACTTCCTCTGAGGTGGTTGGTTGTTCACACAGGTAAACTCTGAATTTGAGCATGTGCGATTTGCTGGAGAAAAATAAAAAACACACACAGGAGCAGTTAAAGTCAGTGTTGATCTGGATTTTTGGCAATCCAAACATTCCAAACTGTATTTCAAAAACATGAAGCAGAGACTATTTCATTGAATGTGATTCGACCACATTGTTTGAAGTGAGTCTCCTACAGAGGCTCAGGCGGTGCTGAAGTCTTTAGCTTCAGGCATCTTATTGTTGGAGCACACATTGGTGAGACATAGGAGCCTTGATCCACCCTGAGCCAGGAAGCCAGAGAAAGGAGACACGCACAAAGTAACGAGTGAGGCAGGAGAAATCAGGAATGTAAACTCCTTGGAGAGAAGACCTTCTACAGGAGACTGAGATGCTACACTGCCAGCCAGTGTCTCCCCCTCCCCGGCACTATGTATCCTAATCCATCAGCTTCCCAAATAACACAAGGCTGTGCCAAAAGGGGCAAAGTGAAGCGATGGGGAACAAGAGGATGTCCTGCGAGGGGAAGAGATATGAACTAGAACAAAGAGTGAAAGGTAAATTTAGTAATTAGACAGTCAAATAGCTAAAAGACTGGAATAAGCCTCTCCTGCATGGTGTTCTCGTAAAACCATAATACTTGCAATAATTACAAATACAAATCAGCTGTTTTTAGTCTACTTTTCACACTACAAAGACACAGTTACTACATGGTTGTCTGAATGATTAATAAACACAAAACCACTGTTGTGTAAGATCCACACCTGGTACATTTTAGATGTAGTTTTCCTTAATAAATAATATATTATCTTTATGGAAAGAGTCTTTTGGACACTAAGAAAATAACTTCAATAACAATAAAACAAACTATACACTATAAACAGTAGTACTATGTAACATACTGTAACACTAAAAGTACATATTTATGATTAAAGCTATAGACCGTAATATATGTATCTCACTCAATAATCCAATTTGACACAATCAAGTCTTTTTTTTTTTTTTTTTTTGAGAAATAATTGCACTTAGTTTTCTAAAAATTAGTGTGTGAAAGGGTTAATAGAAACTGGAGAGAGTCAGCGACTAAAAGGGGTGCACATCCTTCTTGTCCGTTTTAATATATACAGCACAGTACAGTAGAAAGAAAAAGGGGAAGTAACAAATGATGAGGAAGCATACCACAGTTGTGCCTCTCGTCTTCATCACTCATGTCACCGCAGTCATTGTCTCCATCGCAGATCCAGGATGAAGCAATGCACCTGCCATCATCACAGCGGAACTGATCTGGGTTGCAGGTTCTGGCCAGAGTGGCTGCAGGCACATGAATACAGACACATGACACTGTAAATGTGACACTGCAAGAAATTAAATCTTGCCAACTCATTATCACTGTGCATAAATGTTAATCCTTCACTTTTAATTGCAGGTAGACCAATATCAATTGGCTGATATGATGAACCCAATTTTTTAATAAAGTAATATTTTTATGTCAAATTTTAGAGCAACTTAAACAAAAACTTGCCTTCATTTGTCAAATCAAGGAAAGAAAATACAACTTGATTATATTTCAGCATTATAATCTGTCAGTTTTTAAACTAAACAGGAGGGATTGTACTTGTAACATGACGTAGTGCAGTGAAAAGGACCTTCCTCATGATGTTAAATGCTAACGCCTCAGAGCCAAAATATACAGATAATATGCAAATAACTGTAAAAATGGTGAATATCAGATTGGAATATCCCAAATGGAATTATTTTTTGTGATTGCCAATTATCTCAGGTACTTCCCCCACTTTTCTTAAACCAACAGGCAGGACACAAAAACACACTGGCAGAGCTTTCAAAATAGTCATGGCAACTCCACATTCCCATGCATGGTGAGCTATCTAAACAAAAGCCAAACTGAGGCTCTGTAACCCCTGGTGGACAAAGGGAGGGGGAGGTGCTGTTTGTCAGAGGACACTGAGGGGCGTCACCACAGAGGAATGCAGCACACAATAGGAGGCCTGACTGACCACATCGTCAACAAAGAGATACACCACTGACTCACACTCTGCGCTACATCACTCACAGCTTCCTCACACCGGCCCACATTGCAGAGAGGCGGACAGTCGCACACACACAATGACCGAGCAGCTGATAGCAGGGGCTGGGGGTGGGGGGCACATAAACACAAAGCCAACAGGCCCATTCTCGGGGTGAGAGAGTTGTGGGGCACTCACTGCAGGAGTGGGGTTCATCAGAGCCGTCGGCACAGTCAGCTCCTCCGTCACAGTACCAGTGGGCGGGGATGCAACGGCCACTGGAGCAACGGAACTCGCTCTGGGAACATGTGGATGCAGCTGCATAGAAAGTGACAAATAACAGTAGATGCTTTAGTGTAACCTTAGCATGAGGATGACAGAGAAGGACAAAAATTTACAGCTTTAGTGCCCGGTTTGCTGCATATTCCACTTTATTTACCTCACAACATATCAAAGTAAGAGGTACAGTTACCCCATGAATATACAGATGCTACTTGTAATATTAACAATGACTCCACTTCCAAAGGATTCTATGTTGCATCCCATGTAAATGTGTGCAAATATAAAGGTAAATTAAAGCTGTAATTACATTTGATAAGTTGTGTAACTAATATAATAACCACTGTTGGAAGAAATATTCACCTTATTTACAAAGGTATACGCAGTAATAATACACTGTGAAAATATTGCAACACAAGTAAAAGCTCTAAAAAAAAAAAAAAAAAGTTCAGTAAAGCTACTTTACATAAGTAGAAAATGTGCAGTAAAATGGTCCCTGTACTTGTTTATGATTGTGATTATGACTGTGATTATTATTATTATTTTGATGTTTTTGGATTCATTTTACAATTGCATTACTGTGTATGTCACGATCTTTAGGGCTGAGTTGATTATAGCTACTTAGTTATTTACTACCAATTGCTGTCAGGTAATTGAATCTACTGCAATTCGTCATATTTTACAAGATCATATGTTTGTCCTGTGAGAAATATGGCTCTCTAAAAAGTCAACTCTTCCTGAGTTCAGAAAAACTTGATTTCCAACTTTGTGACAATTCCATTTTCCAGCTACAGTGTTTTTAAAGAGTTTATTTAGCTTAAGAAGGAGTAGAATTTTTTACTTAGCACACAAGGGAACCCTTAATCCTTCAGGTTACCACAAATATTTGTAGATATATAGATTTCATTGCATGGGACAGAAAATAGCTGAAGCAGGCAGACAAAAAAAAAGAGTAAAAAGTATAGTTTTCTCTTGAGGTGCAGAGGAATAAAGGTTTGAAGATGCATAAAATAGAAATATTCAAGAAAGACAGAGTACCTCAAAGTTGTGCTTAAGTTCAATGCGTGAATAAAAGTACTACAACTGCTAATAGAGAATATTAAATAGAAAATAAAAAACCTACAACGTCTACTTACCACAGTGCGTGGGGCTCTCATCACTCATATCCCCACAGTCGTTATCTCCATCGCACAAGTAGGATCGTGGGATACAGATGTTGGTAGATTGGCATTTAGTGTGTTCCGGCTGGCAGGTTCTCTCCGCTGAGAAAAAAAAAACAAAAGAAGAAGAGAATACAACTATTAGCACTGAATACACAGATAAACAATTGCCTCTGTTTAGTTACTGACACATTGACTCACGGCAGTTTTGCTCATCTGTGGTGCCGTTGTCGTAGCAGTTGTTGATGCCATTGCACACATAGTCCTTGGCAATACAGCGGCCGTTGTTGCAGGTAAACTCCGTGTTGGGGTCACAGGGTCTGAACAGACAGCCCTCCTCGTCGCTGTTGTCTCCACAGTCGTCGTAGTGGTCACAGCGGTAGTGATAGGGCACGCAGCGGCCGTTGCCACATGTGAACACCGTCGGGTCACAGGTGTGGAAGGCTGCCAATCACAATGAATGACAGCTCAGTGTTTGAACCGCTTGAGAGACTGACATACACATGCATTTGAAGCTCATTTTACCTGACAAGCTAATAAAAGATGAGAACACCTGAGGGACTGCATGCAGAGATACGAGAAGATTGATTCACTTGTTAGTGTAAAGTTAGTTTAGTACATAGCTACAGAAATGTAATCATACAAAGCAAGCATACACACCTACGAAGTTGAACTCAGATTTGGGTCCTTTGAAAAAGAAATGCATTGCAATGGAAAAAAAAAAAGTGTTAGCAGAGACAAAAGAAAAGAGAAAAGACAGAAGGCTACACTTTACAGCTCAGTAATAATATAGTGATAGCACGATAATAGTTTGATAATTAAGAGGTAAGGCTTATGTTTTTTAATTAGACTTATAATTAATATAACGGTACTATCCGATAATAACAGGCTTAAAATATTTTTGACAAAATATTATCATACTATTATAGTTAGTTTTTCCTTGATGATAATCTTTGTTTTTGCCCCTTTTTATGTTGTAACACAAATTTCAGTTTAATCTGACCCAAATAAAGTAAATATTATTAATTAAAACATCTTTACTATCACATTAATTATTACCATGTTATTACCAAGCTGTAATGTAACATAGTACTGGGAAAAAAAAGTGAGAGATATTAAGGGGGATGCTAGGGGATTAAGGATTCCACACAGACCATAAAACTAAATATCATCAGTGACATTTTAGAAGCACTTAATTTAAAACGGGAAGCAAAGGAAAAAGGAAGAAAATGAGTTTAAGCTGATTATATTTAATGACACCCTACCACAAACTCTTTCCAACTCGTCACTGCCATCTCCACAGTCATTGTCATTATCACATTTCCATTGGGCACGAATACAGCGGCCATTCATACAGGTAAACTGTCCTGGTTGGCAGCGAGTACCATTATCAGGTATGCAGTGCTTGTTGTCAGCCAGGTACCAGCGGCCCTCAGATGGACACTGGCACTCAGCTCCACTGGGTCCTAACAGGATAAAATTGCACAGAACGGTTTCCAGTTAAAGCATTAAAGAAACGCAATGCTGCAAACAGAGTAAGAGCATAGACCTTGATGTAAAACTGGATGTACCTGGTGTACAGATGTGGCTGCAGCCCCCGTTGAACTGCTGGCAGGGACTGTCACACTGCTGCTGCTTGCTTTTGGCAAGAACATGGATATCCATCGGTCGAGATGGAAGGTTCTGAATCATGACCCTCTGGTCAGAACCGTCATGCTTGTTGGCTTGATAAATACTGCGTGTGTTCCAGTCAGTCCAGTAGATGAACTGGCCAAACATGGTCATGGCAAAGGGGTAAATGGCAGTGCTGACGATGACTTCGCGATTGGACCCGGTCAGAGAAGAACGCTCAATCTTCTGCCTGATGGTGCAACAATATGATAATGACAGAAGGGAGGTTGGTATAGGAAACTTAACACTAAAAGCAGCAGCTAAGAAATGTATTTATTATCTTGAGTAAAATTAAAATCTAAGTTACAATCTAGGAAACAACCCAACACATAAATAATTTAAACTGAACTTCAAATGAGGGAAAAATCTGCTTTTTTAAATGTTCCACTTGATTTGCACTGTGGTTTTTGTACCATTCCAAGTAGCAGGTCTATAACAAATATAATAACATAACATGATTTTGGTTACACTTTCCTTTAAGGTCTACATATTCACAGTTACTTCATTCGTACATTTTTAGTGCCATGTTGTCTGTGTATTAGTCCAAAATGTATTATGTAAGGCTTATTCCGCATCTCTATATAGTACAGCAACTAGACTACCAACAGTTTCCCCAAATAATCTCCTATTTGATTAACTACTAGTGAATTATTTATGAAAAGACCTCACTTCAGGGTTGGAAAGATTTAATTTAGAGTTATTTAGATTCCAATAATGTGCTATTATGAGAAAATACCTTCTTTACTGAGAATAGTCAAAGGATTCTTAAGGGCTAAGTTGTCGTCTAACATGGTCAGATAGTGTTTGGCATTTATAAATGCTTTACACTAAGCAAATATGATACTAAAATAATATAAAGAGTTGTGTAATCAAGTTTGATAAAGTTTGTAAATCATATTTGATATCATATATTCTTTCATTCTACTCTTTTCAGCTTCTACAAATCAAGGCTTTTCTCTTACAATAGCTAACTAAAATTGGTACAATTTTCAAAATAAAAACCAAAGTAAAACTACATATGCTCTCGTAACAACAACTTACATCAGAAAACATAAGAAACTGGAGAGAAACAACATAATATCATAGAAAAATGTATTTTGCAAAACAGATATTTTCCAGGGCTTACAAGCTGGCGTCTGCCCAGTACAGCCTCTCTTCTTCATAGTCCAGGGTCAGTCCATTAGGCCACACTAGACTGGAGTTCACTATGTCCATCCTGAAGTTTCCCCCTAATGTGGCACGTTCAATCTTTGCATGAGTTCCCCAGTCTGTCCAATACATGTATCTGTGCAAAAAGGAAGAAGTAAGTTATAAATCCCATCATCAATCTAATGAACACAGAGAGTATGTCCTGAGATAGTCTTACCCCCTGCAGGGATCCAACATGATGGCCCTTGGCCTGGACACATGGGCGATAATCGTCCTCTGTGAGCCATCCACAGACATGGAACTGATGCTCTGGTTGACATAGTCACTGTAGTAAATTCTTCTGTTTATCCAGTCAAAAGCAATGCCATCAGGAGCGCTAAGATCTGTCAAAACGGGATAACACAGTACTGAAGCATTAAAATCAAAGCTTCACACAAATGCATAAAACATGTTATAAGGACAGTTAAGTTTACTAGAGATACCCCAATCCACTTTTTTCAGTTCTGATCCAATTTCTGTATCTGAATTTGGATATCTGCCATGTTCTTTCATGTGGTGCTTCTGCAGATGCTTAACTTAACTGTTGCAACACTACTTCCACTCTTTCAAATATTTGCTGTTACACTCATTACAAGTTGATGTCTTGCTTTTTTGTGCCCTGACAGTAAAATGTATCCAAACTAAAAACATTTTGAGCTCGCCATTTGTCAGTTGCAGACTACCACATTTCATTAGGATGGGTTTATGGTCCAGTGCAGGCTCCATCTGTCCAACTCACAGTGTACTGGGAGCATAAAACTTGTCTTTAAATACTAATTCATTCATACATTTACATAACAGTATTTTACTGAGCCTCAATATGTAATGTCAGTCCAATATGTCCAGTGAGTGAATAATTGTCATTACACAATTTTTTTATATTGGATCAGATTTGACCCAACTCTTGTGGTTACCTGAAGCCACCTCTACAGGAGTTGATGTGGGAGAAGTGAGGCTGATGTAGCTGATCTTGCTGGATCCTGCACCCAAATTCTGTGTGAAGTAGATCCTCCTGTCTTCTAGATCAAAATCCAGCGCCACTGAAGTTCGCGGTACATTGACCACAGGAAAGGGCAGCGCGTGGTCCTCAGGATCAAGGCGCAAGCTGCGTACTGTGCTCTCAGTGGTGTAAATGAGATAATCATCCCTTGATACTACACAATCCTTGTTATCGTCTGCAAGGTTTCCAAAAGCACAACTGCATTTCTTATTCTGTTGACCTGATCCAGAACCTGGTAGGGCAAAGCAGAAGTGGGCACATCCCCCGTTGTCCTCGATGCAGGGGTTGAAGTTCAGCTCCTGGGCACTGGTGGGCTGGGTATGTTGGTCAAAAACAGTAATGTCCCTCAGCATGTTGATGTTGTCTCTGATGACAGCAGGCTGTTCTGTGCTGCCTGGCTCTTTGCTTGCTTGGAAAACCTTCTTCAGGTTCCTGTCCACCCAAATGATACTACTCTCAAACACCTTGATGGCATATGGAGTCGGGTAGCGACTGCCGTACCTGACTATTTCAGTCTCTCCTCCGTTAGGGTTGACCCGAGCAATCATATCCAGTGAATCATCTACCCAGTACACGTAGCCAGTTTGCCAATCCAGGGCTAGACCTCTTGGAGTGATAATCCCCGATGACACTAAAATTGTGCGGTTGGTTCCATCCAAGAGTGCTCTCTCAATTTTGGGGTTTTGACCATAATCAGCCCAGAACAAATATCTGTTTCTGGGGTCCACAACAATGTGGCGAGGCATGTCCACCTGGGTCTTCAGAAGCACCCTCCGGAAAGTGGTGTTGAGACGGAGCACTTCCACATATGTCTCAGTCAGGAAGGCGTTGGTGAAGTACAGGTTACCTGAGGACACAGACCAGTCAGCTAAACATTTGTTGCATTGTTTCCACTGTATGATGTGTGTGTGTTGTAGGCTTGTGTTATATGGACTTGTGTCTGCAATACAGTTTATCATTATTATTATTATTATTATTAGTAGTAGTAGTAGTATTAGTATTATTATTTATGTAACGCTATAAACTTGAACTAAGCAAACACCTTCTGAACCAAAATACTTTCCTTCCTATGGCTATTTAAAGAAAAAAATCTCATCTCATCTGTGTGACAAGCAACTATATCCTTTACGATACAATATGTATTTAAACAGCATAATAACTGAATGAACATAGGAGCAAACCTGCAGCCCAATCCACAGCTATGCCTCGTATGCCGTTGCGTCCTATTCCAGATGTTACTACACTACGTAATCCTGAACCATCTGGCTTGATCCGTCTGACCCCATTCTGCACAGCCACAGTGCTGCTAAAGTCACACCAGTAGATGAACCCAGACGCCATATGTACATCAACATGTAAGGCATTACGACCTGCAAGAGCATAAAGAAAAGGAATGTTACTTCAGATACACAATAGGTATTAAAACTTGTTCATGAATTCATTTTTATCCACTCTCTTAATCTTCATGCTTACATCTTCTTTGGATTTTAGAGATGCTACCAGAATATATGATTATATCATGTGTTGATTCTGTTGATTGTATCATACTATTTTTATTCTCAGTAATACAATACACCATAGAAAAGGAATTAATTTACAACTAAATGCATCAAAAAATAAATAAAAAGGTTTAGATTCTACACAATAAATAAAAGGCATACATGAATACAGTATAAAATCCAGACTTAAATTCCTTTGGTAATGCATAAAACATAGCCAAATCATAATAAAATACCCATTTAAAATGCAATCAAAATAATAAAAATGGCAAATTATAAAAGTGAGTTTTAAGATAATTCAAGTGACTCTGAAAGCTTGATATCAATGGGCAATGACTTCCACAGCCTTGGGACAGGAACTGAAAATGCACGGCCCGCTATGAGTTATAAAGCATTCAGTGAATCAATCCTGATTAAACAGAGGTTAAAACAGAAATAAATATAAAGCATTTGACTGACCTCTGCCAGCCACAGGGACCATGGCCTCAGAGTGGTCTGAACCCTCCAGACTAAAGCCTTTGATAGCAGACAGAGTGGAGATGACCACATACGACTGGTAGGGAGCACAGGTCCTGTTGTCTGCATTGAGTTTAAAACCTGTGGCACATGCACAGGTGAACAGACCCTGTGGCCGGGGCAGGCACAGCTGCTCACATGCCCCCATGTTATCACTGCAACCATTTGATGTTCCTGCAGAGGCTGAGTTTGAAGAACACAGAGGTCAAAAAAAGCAAAATGGCAGGAACTGGCAACAGTAATTCGAAAGTGTGTGTTTTTGATGGGGTAAAGATGATGATAGATGGCTTTACTCACTCTCTCTGTGATGTATTTTCAAAACTCTTAGTCCAGACACATTGTCTCGCATCACAATCCTGTTGGCACCCGTGGACTTGTCCACACGCTCAATGACCTCAAAGTCCCGGTCAGTAAAGTAGAGGTAGTTCTCAAAGACAGCCACACCCCAGGGATGAGAGAGGCCTGTTACTATGGTGATGCGGTTTGTCCCATCTGGATCACCACGCTCGATCTGTGAGGATTAATTACCAGACAGACAGTGAAATTCAGTGCTTCTGTTTAGAACAGTTAAAGTTTAGCATTAATGTACGTCATGTTAGAACTGCTGGAATATTATACATAAAGTATAATCATTGTGAGTCAACAAAGTAAAGACACACCATGCCAGTGCTTGTCACAGCCCAGTACAGCTTGTTCTCTTTGATGTCCACAGTAAGAAACTCAATGTGATCAAGGTTATTGGTAAACAGGGTGACAGGGTTTAAGCCATCCATGTCTGCAGATGCCACTTTGGCAGGGATGCCACTTTCTGTTCCCTGGTCTGTCCAGTAGAGTTTGCTAAAAAGAAAGAAATAAACAAAGTTAGTGTTTACTGCAATTTACAGTTGTAATTCGCAGTTATGATTGCTTATTTGTTATGAAACCTTTTATTAAAAAGATCAAAATCATACACATTATCACAGTAGGTGGTAAGGTGTTTTAAAATATAACTTGAGTAAGAAAAAAGGACATACATATTAAAAATAATAATACTAAAAAACATCTAAACAACCTCCTTTTGTAAGCATTTTTCAAACAAAGATCAGCAATATTTGACAATATTTAAGAGATAAACTGCAAACTGAAAGTCTAGGACAGATCAGTAATTAATCAAACCACAGACCTCAAACTCAATAACAAATGAAAGTCTTGTCTAAACAAAATCAAACTGACAAGGATGACTAAATGACAAAAAAATGTGTTTCTTGGGTTTTGATTGTGCTGAATTGTGTGTTGCTGAGGTTTCAAGGTGCAGCGTGGTATTCAGTAACACTGGTTGAGCTCTCGAGAGGCAGAGCAGATGGCGATGAGGAGACTGTTAGGGCTCAGTAGCTGTGGGGATGAGTGGCCGTGCCAGGACTGTGTTAAATGGGGCTTACCCACGTGCTGGGTCCACTGCGATGCCAACAGGACTGCCAGCGCCAGTTGGAGAGCCGTTATTTGTGATTAGAGTTTTTCGGTACTGTACCTCCCCTCTCAACTTCAAAACCTGGCCAAGCACAAACACAAACATATCCAATTATTGCATAGTTGTACAGAAACACTTGTACTTAACTCCCTGCCTTTCTTTGTAATTAAAAATGAATGGTTGCGATATCACCATAGTCATCGTTGACTGGCAGAAAACTACTGGTCTTGAAAAATATTTGTCTTACTTCAACAGACTGTGTAGCTGGATTGGTGTAGTACAGGTTCTCTGTGATCCAGTCCAAGGCCAGGCCAACAGGGGAGCCAAGAATGGCTGCAGGGGCAAACTCCGTCCTGTTCGTACCATCTGATTTCACTCTGTGAATCTCACCCTGTGGAAAAAAGTGAATGGATCAACCATTACTGCTGAATGTGAGCTTGGATTTATATGAACTTTATCAGTTCAGATAGTGTTTTGGATTTATAGTATTTATTGTATTTTGTGTATCTTTTTAGTTATAATTTAAAAGATCTTCTAATTTTCCTTAGAGGAATTGTATTGTTATTGTATTGTAATTGACATGTACACTTTCCACGTACTTTTATTCCATCTGAAAAATATCTGTCCACATTAAGTGTCCTGTCTAAAAGAAGCAGCAACATAGTGAAGTAGGTTTAAACAGAATCAGCCCATACATACAAATATTAGAGCTGCAATGATTTATTTAAATAAATCATTAGCTGCCAGCTATAAAATTGAGCAGTTTGCGTTATTCTTAAGAAAAAATGTGAAGGTTGTGACATTTGAAAGTTCTTTCCTCTCCGGTAAATGTAAACTGAATAGATTTGGTCTGTGGACCAAACAAGATATTTGAGGATGTCATGAGCTTTGGGAAACACTGATGGACATTGTCACAATTTTGTGACATTTTTTAGATTAAACAAGTAACAGATTCATCAGGGAAATAATAAATTAATCAGTAATGAAAATAATAATATATTATGTAAAAAATAAAATAAAATAAATTAAAAAGCAGATGTATTTGGCAAATAGAAAAGTCTTAATAATCAACTTAGTGTCTCTGCTCCATGTGAGTTTACTATTATATATCTATTAAATATCTCTGGAGACAGGGCTCTAACATACCGGGTGCTCCACCCAATAAACAGTCTCTTCTCTGTCATCAAAGTCAACATCGTAGCCGTTTTGAAGACCAGCAACAGGAACCATGGCATCATTGCTTTTGTCGTCCGGATTCAAGGAAATGCCGTAGATGATGCTGTCTCTGACAACAATCAGGAAAGGATCCTCAACTACAAATAAAAAAGATGAATGAGAAATGGTCAACACTGTGTAAAAATAAAAAGCAAAATAATTTGGCAAAGTAATCCTATCCCGGATATTAGCATTACTGAAAATTACACAACAGATCAGAATCTAATTCTGAAACAAAGCTAAGAAGGCAGGCTTCCTGAATGTGGTGTTAGCTTATAGTAATCCAATACTCAAAGTTTCATTGGATGATATCGGGTGCAAAACAGAGACCCAAACCTAACAGGCCTTAATCTATAGAAAGGATTGACTGGTGAAAGTTCATTCCACAATCTGATTTGTATTGTCATCAAAGATTAGCATCAATGAATGGTTGTGGGGCATTTTCATTCTTGGATAATCGTTGGCCTCGGGGGGAACTGTGTTCTGCTTGGCTTGAATGGGCTGAAACCTGAGATGAGTTAAGCTGTTGACCTAAAGGGGACTCCTTGGACTTTGAATTAAAGGTCCCTTGTTGTCTTAAGACCTTGAAAGACACGCTTATGATTCTTAATATTTATGACTGGAATACCTGTTTACAAGAAGCTCTAAATGGGAGACTGCTGACAACTACCTGGATCAATGTTTAATGTGAGTAATGTGTTTTCAAATGTGATTCATTCGTCCAGTATTGAGATGGTGGTAAATAAACCATGAAAGAACAACCGTTTGTACTGTAACAGGGTTCATAAGACCAAGACACCTAAGACAAATAAGTTATGAGTACATCTACTTATCAGCTGCATCTGACCTGACTTCCTTTTTCATCAAACTGAGTGATGAGTGTTTTTGCTCACTTGGCAGGAAGGATACAGTACCTCTGGTGCAGGTGATTTGGTCCGCTGCCAGTGTCCAGCCTGAGGGGCAGGCACATGAGTAGTAATTTGGTCCCACAGCAGAGAGCAGGCAGATATGAGTACAAGGGCTCCTCAAACAGTGATTTTCACCTAGAAGTTGTAAAATAACATACAATGAAGTGTGCACAGAAAAGTGTTAACAAAGACATGTTTTATTGCTGCCTAGAAAATGTTCAAAGGCTGCCCAGATGGATTTTACCATGTATGATCATTACTTTAATCAGTAACAAGTTAAAAGAATGGTTTGCAGATATCTCATCAGATGGCACAGCCTGTTATTCATATTTTAGAGGTGAGACCACTGGCACACCAAAGATATTTAGTCTCTTTTAAATAACTGTTTTTGTTACTTGTAATATGCACTGGCCCCTGAGATATTGTCATTTTTCTAATAAGGTCTAATATTGTCTTGATTTTTGCAAAATTTACCAAATTTGCTCATCTATTTGTGAGCTTATTTTGCTAAATACAAGAAAAGTTGATTTGACAACTGTTGGGGTTTCAAGTAGAATTTTTTGCAGAATAGCCATGTTTTTAAATCAAAAATTATTTGCACAGAATGTATTTCTTATTTTATTATATTTTGTATATTTTCATTAATTTTTGCATTTATATAAAATTCTTGTTTTTTTATCTTATATTTTTTGCTGATTATCATTTGTTTTTATGTAAACATTTTTATGAGAAGGTGCCGTACAAGTAAATTTTAATATTAAATTTGAGTTTTTGCACTAACTCTATTGGAGAAATGCTTTTGTTCATATGCCGTACCTGCTGGCTGCCTGGCGGGGTGTACTGCCACCAGACCCATGGGCTGTGGGAGGTTGAACAGCATCACTGTCTGGTTCTCCCCATGCCACTTATGGGCTCGCATCACACGGTTGATGTATCTGTCGGTCCAATACACAAAATCCTCAAAAATGGTAATTGCGTGGGGATGTTGCAGTACCTTTTCATAGAGAGTAGCAAAAGAGTGTGTGTTAAACATACTATTCAAAAGAATATGATTTATCCTCTGTCACTTATTCATATTACTAAGAGTTATTCAGATGTTTCAAGAATATCAGGAGATTAATGTTCTCCTCTGCATGCACTCACCAGATCACTGGCCAGCACTTGTTTCCTGTTGTTGCCATTATAATCACAAAAGTCAATGAAATCCAAGTAGGCATCAGCAAAATACAACAAATTATTTGGATAGTCTATGGTAAGACCATTTGGCCAGTACAGCTTGTTGTTTATGATAGTAATCCTCCTTTGTCCATCCATGCTGGCCCTCTCAATGCGTGGGTTCCGCCCCCAGTCAGTCCAGAACATCAGGTGAGCGCTACAAAACAAGTATTGATGGTTTAACAAACATCAGTGATATAGATATTCCAACAATGACATTCCAATAGACAGTACACAGATGTAAACAACTGTACAACTGACCTGTCTCTGGGGTCCAGCACCAGAGCCCGAGGGTTGGTGACATTTTCACTGACTAATACAGTGCGGTATGTGCCGTCTAGTTTAGACACTTCAATTGTCTCCAGGACATAGTCAGTCCAGTACAGGTTTCGGCCCACCCAGTCTACAGCAAGACTCTCTGTGACAGTCACTCCACTGTCAAAGATCTGTTCAAACAAGAGACTTATTCTGAGTAACATTCATTTAACATTTATAGTGTCACTAATGTGAAGTCAGAAACAATTCAAAATGTAAGTGCATATTAGCAGTGAAAAAAAAATAAAGCTTCTCACCACAGTTCTATCACTTCCATTCTTGTGAGCGCTCCAGATTCTGTCCTGACTGGTATCAGACCAGTATACTCGGTCACCAACGGAATCAAAATCTAGGGCCACAATGTTGCGTCCATCTCGAACCAGTGACCGGACAACGTTAGGCTGAGTAGTGATGTCATCTTGCACAATCTGATTTCGACTTGCCACAAGCAAGAACGCCTGACGAGAATCTGTAAACAGTCAAGAAATCTCTGTTACCTATTGCGATCTCTTATCAGCTTTTGCATGTCTACTACCAACAATACAACGGGACTGTTAAATAGACTCTACTCAGATGGCAGTCCTCAGGGAATGTGCTTTTGTCCAAATAATGACCTATTGTATTGCACAGTCTTTCAGCAGGTTATCTGTGTGGAAGAGGAGCTCATGTCAGGCACGCTCCCCATAAACAGTCCTTTGTTGGTGATTATGTCCTAATTACACCGAGGATGGCCAGTGAGTGACATATATGTTATTTGTCTTATCTATAGAAATCAGAGCAGCCAGCAGAGACAAGGGGGAAGAAAGACAGTGTCAGCTTTGCGGTTGGGGGGCCAAGCAGACCCTAATTATGCTTCATTCTTGCCAAAAATCCAGGTACAGCAAAGAAAAACTGAGGTATGTAATATATCATTAAATCACTCAGACATCTTTATCTTTGAAGTGCTCATAAGCTTATTTCCTATTTTACTGTATAATGAGCCAAAATGACAGCTTACGTATGTAGGTATAGTATGTAACCATACAGATCTCTGTTTCAGGAACAGAAGACATAAGCCCTATACAGTACACCTTTACCTGAGGCTTTGCAGGTACGCTGATCCGCTTCGAGAGTGTAACCATCCTGGCAGTGGCAGCGAAAAGAGCCTCTCTCATTAAAGCAGTGTTGGCTGCAAAGTCCTGGGGGATTACACTCATCTATATCCTCACAGGTCTTGGAATCATTGCTCAGCTGATACCCAACAGGGCATGTGCACTGGGCCCCAAATGGCCCCTGGATACAACCGTGAGTACAGCCAGCATTGTTGTCTGAACAGCTCTCCTGATCTGGGTGGAAGCAGGGAAAGAGCAATTAAGATTTGAAAAGTAAAAATTACTTAACAAATTAATCACAAAAACAAACTCTACCAAGGTGTAATATTAATATCTATGCTCAAAATAATGGACAATAAAGCATTAATTATTTCAGTGTCTGTCTTTAGTGCTGCTACTCACAGCATGTTACTGCTACCTTTAACCACACACTCTATGCTAACAGAAAAAATTTCTTTTGATTATGTTTTACGACAACTCTAGAAATTAAATAGTTGATGGAGATATTGTGGTTGTGAAAATGAATCAAAGTATCTGCAGCATTTCTACCAGTGATTGAGTGTTTGTTCCTACCTGGTAAAGGCTCATCTGAAAGTAGTGAAAAGGGCAAGAAAGGAAAATCACAGATCATTTTTAGATTAATACAGTTCAAATCACACTCATGCATGATTTTAAAACACGGACAAACAAATAACATTAAAAATATGTTTTCTGAAATGATAGTCCTGTTTTTTAACAGAATACAGGAATGACAAACTTGGAGAATTATTCAAAATCAATCATTCAATCTGATCTTGTCATATGATATGTACATTTGATTAAATTTCAGAAGGCAAATGTAGAAATGTAATTTAAAAAGTTTTCTTGATACACATGTTAAAGATTATGAGCACAAAAACAAACTTACTGCAGAGCGGAGACTCGTCAGCTCCATTAGGGCAGTCAGGAGTGTTGTCACACACCTTGGTGAGATTGACACACACACTGTGACCGGGGCACTGCCACTGCCAGCTGGGACACCGGAAAGGAGGTGTGGGACAGTCTCTTTCATCACTCATGTCCCTGCAGTCATTGTCACCATCACAGATCCAGCTCCGTAAAACACAGTTTCCATTGTCACAGCGGAACAGTGTGGATGGGCAGGTGCGAGGTGGACATGCGTGATGTTCGTCACTGCCATCTTCACAGTCCGGATGACCATCACACTCCCATGTGGACGGGACGCAGCTGCCGTCTGACTGACACTGGAACTCAGTCTCATGATGACACATTCCTGGAGGCCTCGTAGCTGACAGATCAGTTAAATTAGTAAAGCCCTATATAAAAGCTGGATTTTATCTTTTTTAATGATCAAAAATTGATTCATAAAATGCAAATCTTGCTTTTCTAACATAGGCTGTGGGTGTGTAAAGTGTGAGCTTTAGTTAGTTAGTGACCCCTGCACTAAGAGATCATCTAACATGCTTCAGAGTAAATTAATGTAACTGCTTTTGGGTTATTTTTTTTGTAAACATGAATATTTTAATTATGCACCATATATATTATTATATGCCTATGTCTGTATTGTGCGTGTCGAAGTTGTTCCCAGCTATTTTGCACTTTAACCCAAGACAAATTTCCCATCTGAGACAATAAATGTATAAATAAATCTGATTTGATTTGATTGGACCATTCGTTGGACAAGTTATAGTATTAATTCACTCTACTCAAGTAAATTTGGGATTGTACTTAGAATAACTCTAACATGAACAGAACTGGAACTCAAATTGAATTAGGACTTTGTGAATCAAAGTTGGATTCATTCAGGAAACTGGTGCTACCCAGCTCTAATGACATACTAACAATTTCCCACGACAACTACAGTAGGCGCAGCTGATTGACGTTGCTGTAAGATAAATAAATACATTCATTCATTATCTAAACCCGCTTTATCCTCACTAGGGTGGCAGGGGTCGCTGGAGCCTATCCCAGCTACTTATGGGCAAAGGCGGAGTACACCCTGGACATGTCGCCAGTTCATCGCTGGGCTGACACAAAGACAAACAACCAGTCACTCTCACATTCACACCTATGGGCAATTAAGATTAACCAATTAACCTATCAGTGCATGTCTTTGGATGGTGGGAGGAAGCTGGAGTAACAGGAGAGAACCCACACAAATGCCATAAAATAAATAAATAAATGCAGTAATATCAAAATACTTACGACAGCCTCTCTCATCTGAGCGGTCATTACAGTCAAAAACTCCATCACATCGGTAGAAGGAGTTGATACACTGGTGACCACTGGAACACTTGAACTCATTCACGGTGCAGTTGTAGACTGAAAAATATAGTTGAGCATGTTAAAGTTCATATTTCATGTTTCTATAACTTGTGTATGTATGTTCAGCTGAAGTGAATGCAGATCATGAGATCAATAACTAAGAAGCTTAGAAAATACTTGTTGAATTTTACAGGGCATTCAATTGACCTCTACAACTTTTCAAGCATGTTTAGGTGACAATATAGATCACCATGAACACATAACTAATTAAAAAATATGAACCTAACACACAGTGCCTCAAAAGTGAAAACAAACTGAAAATAGTAAACCATGAAATAGTAAACATTACATGAAAATAAACCCCAAATTAAAACCAATCTCAACAAATGGCATCAGGTGAAGGCTGTATTTTCAATAAAGCTGAGTGAAAAAAGTCATAATAAAGTACATAATATGGTTGAAAATAATAAAACGCAATTTAATAACATAATATACTACTATAGAATAATAAGCACAGTAATCAACTAAAACAAGATCAACTATAAATAAAATATAACAATGCCCTGAGGATAAAAATTAAATGTCAATTTATGGAAAGTTGCAGATGTACAGTGACTTCATTTGGAATTTATAAATTTAAAGACGGCAATAAATTGTCTATTGATGAGTCTAACCAAAAGGATGAGCATTGTAATTATCGAATGCAATGTGCAAAATGCAAATTTATAAAATATCAGCCTTAATCCAAATTGATGAGGAAGATGGCTCAATATTCTTCCTTCAACACAGCTAATACTTGTATAAATGTAGTCATTTTTAAAGGTAATGACATAAACACACTCATATAATTCCACTCGTTGTACTACAATAAGTACAAGACCAATCATTAAGGTTTGTCAAAGGGAAGTTTGTAAAAGCACTCACTGCATCCTTCCTCATCAGCTCCATCCACACAGTCCCTGTCCCCATCACAGACGTAGCTGGGGCCTATACAGCGGTGGTCTGGACACTGGAATTGGCCTGGGTGACAAGTGCTTCCCAGATCTGTTGACGCACATTACGAGTGGATGAGCTAATCTATACGTCTCAACAAGACTTCAAAGCTGCTCACAATTCCTCCGTTTCTAAACCGAGACTAACATAACCTGAAAGAAATGCCAACTAAATTTACATTAATATCCTCTGTAGCGATACTCACGGCAGTCAGTTTCATCTGAGCCATCACCACAATCGTTATCCGTGTCACAGCGCCACGTATGTGGAATGCAGCGGTGGTTGGCACAGGTAAACTTATTGGCAGGGCATGTTCTAGGCATCTGTGTTGGGCAGTTGTATTCATCACTGTTATCAAAACAGTCATTGTGCCCGTCACAGCGCCATCCTGTAGGCACACAGCGCTGGTTGGCACAGGTGAAAGCAGAGGGGGAGCAAGTAGTGTCTGCAAAAAAGAGAAGGTTATATTCATTAAATATTGTACTTAATTACAAACAGACTTTAACCCTTTATAGGGCACTCATAGAAATATTTTGAAATTCCAAATTTAAACTGTAGTGTGTTATTGGGGGACCTAACAAGACTTTATTTACTTTTGTGAAATTTTTCCAAATTTTTTTTTGTTATGTAGAAAATCAAGGTCAGTGAAGTTACCATATTTAGTTCCTTACCCCTAAGTGGCAAAAAAAACCAAAAAAAAAACAAAGAAGTAAATATAAAAAATAGAAGAAAAGCACGTTAGGCGAAAGGAACATGCATTTTAGAACATCATTTTCAGAACATTACAACAACATAAGTGCTGATCCAGACCCCTGTCCACATCCACATGACCCCTTTGAACATCATTCCTTACATTAGTACCATTACTTCATGGTACCGAACAAAGCAGGTCCACTCACTGTTTGTACAGAGGTGGACCTTACAGACCCCGTAGACCACATCAGACCTGAGATTGTTACCTCACTGTCCTCACTGTAACTGCCTTGTCATGTATGTAGAAATGACCAAAAACAGTCACTTGCCCAATAAAGGGTTAATAAAATAAACAGTCAGTATTTTTCATCGAGAAAAACCAGAGGGAAAAAGCATTACTGTTAATTCCACAGTTGATTTCATCTGTGTTGTCATGGCAGTCGTCAACACCGTCGCATCTGTAACTATTTGGGACACATTTGCCGTTGCCACAGGAGAAGGAGTTGGCCCCGCACTGAAGAGTGGGAGGCTCACTGGAAGGGTCCTCCACACAAGTCCGTTGGTTTGGAGACAGTTTCATGCCATACGGACAGCCGCACACTCTCTGAGAGTTTGGAGCAGGGAAGCAGAAGTGGCTGCAGTCTCCATTTGGATTTGTTGGCCTGTTGCAGAGGTTTGAACCTGAAAAGTGAAGAGGAGGAATAAAAGTGCAAGTTACAGCCATGCATGACTAGTGGAGTGGTGAATGTGATGAATGTGCATACAGACACTGACCAATCTGTGAGTTTGAGTTGAAAGACTTGACATGCATGATGTGGCTGATTCCTCTTCTGATAATGATCATCTCCCCACCGTCGGTCTTGCGTACACGCACAATGCCACCCAGGCGCCAGTCAGTGAAATATGCATAGCCTGCATGAGACAGGAGCAACAGAGCATAACCCCTGGTATTTTATCTTTCATTATCTCATTGTAACAGTAATTGCCCTTTTTAAATGATCATCATTAAAGCAAGAGACAGGGATCACAAAGTCACTGCCAATGCACTGAATATGCTCTTTTGGAGCTGATATTTTATACAGTGTTATAGACAGCCTTTTGTTTTATGATAGGATCTGATAAGAAAATGAATAATAGTTTCTTACTTTCAAAAATGGTGAGGCCAAATGGATGGGAGATCTGTGTGATCCGGTCTAAAGAAAGCCTGTTTTGTCCATCGAAATTGCTGTGCTCAATTTTGTCAAAGAAGGCATCCACCCAATACAGACGCATTGCACTGAGTGACGGTTAAAGAACAGAAAAAAGAGGTTAAGGGGAATGATGAAGAGAGATTATCACCACAACATCAGTTACATCTACACTTAAAACACAAAAAAGCCAATAATAAACAAATAGCGTCATCTAACTTCGTATTTTACCACTTAGGGTGTATTGCAAGATGTATTTTAATTTGAGTGACTGGCTGTAGTACTTCTGGCTCACCTCCAGTCAATGGCCAGACCATTTGGCCAGCCAAGAGTAGTGTTTACAATCGACTGGGCATGTGACCCATCACCCCAAGCTCTCATAATCTTTGCTGGCCGGTACCAGTCAGTCCAAAAAATATACCTGTAAAAGATGAAAGTCACAGTCCATTGACTCTTTTACAACTTAAAATAATATCAACCAATGCAGCAAATTAAAAAAAAAAAAAAAAAAAAAAGGAAACTATTTGTTTGCATTTATTGTGGAAATGTAAATACCACAGTGTTAAGCCAGCGTCTTAGTGTTCACTACAATACTGCTGTTCACACTGAACTAATCTCAGATTGTAGATACAGCCGTATGACTTGAAGGCTGTTGGACTAACTGGTTGTTCTAAATAAGGATTCCTTTTATCAGGTGGGTGCTTAGTCAGTAGGACACTTTATGAATGAGTGGCCTCCTTTTAACATGTGTACACCGATATAGTACTGAATATGATGACTTGTGCAAACATGTCCTTATCTTTAAAACCAAAGAAAGCTTCATTCATCAGGTTAACTTATCCGATTTGAATACTCACTATCATATCACTATAAATAACAAATACTTCAGATACTTTTAGATACTTTTTCATGAAGATTATTTGACATTTTACTACAGTTATCTTTCATATTTGGCTGGATAACTATTCGGAACTCACATGAAAAGCAAAACAATCTACTAACTACTGCTTATGTAATTCACTGAGAAACAGCAGATACTACCTTTAATGAAGGACAGCTTTTATTTTTATAAAACGGCGGAAGAGAGGGGATGATGATCAGCAAAATGCCAAATCCAGATCTAAACTGGGGGATGCTACAGTACCTGGTACATGCTCTATGAGGTGACTTCCCATACTTAAGATACTTTAAAAACATTTTACAATAAGGCGTCAGCTACTAATAATGATTTTATAGATACACTGGGGCATAAAAATGACAAAAGCCAATAAATAAATTATAATAAAGATGACAGTTATATACACATAAATTCTGATCTGTTTTGTTTTACCCAAGGATAGGATGCACCACAATGGCCCTAGGATTGTTGAGGTTGCGTATAATGGCCCTCCTGGACTTATCCGCTAGCTTCATGACAGATATGCTCCTGTATCGCGGGTCAGTCCAGTAGAGGTTCTTTGAAATCCAGTCGTAAGCCAGGTCTTCCACACCCTCCACCCTATTGGCTGCCAGTACCTCCCTGCCTGTGCAGATCAAAGCAGTCAGACCACCGTTTACCACAGAGATGAAAGAGAAACTCATTTAAATAAATAGGCTGTCAGCTTGCATTTTCCCCATGTGGACAGGACAGAAAAAACTATAGCTGCTCCAAAAACAACACCACTGCTCAGAGGAGTGGTGTTTCTTTTCTTGTGGCGTGGCTGTGGATGATTACATGAGCATTTCAACAGTTTAAGTCAACTGATTAGAAGTCGAATATTAAAACCGCTTGAAATTTTTTTCTTTGACTAATTGTTTCTACATTTTTCAGCTCACTGCTTTGAGATGTCAATTGATTATATGGTCATTTTTCCACTACCCATACTCTGGTCCTTTCCCTCCCCCATAGTACCAGCCGGCCCCATCAGGTACTCCCTTAACTCCCTGTATAAGCCTGGCCAGATCACATGGTAGAGATCTCTGCTACAACAGAAATTATCCATGGATACAAGCAGAGTACAATGCACTGAAAACAGTTAACATGATTGTTTATGTATATGTTATCTCTTCCTGTCATCCTAAGTAACACTCTGAATGTGACATCTTGATTCTAAACAAGCAACAGACAAAATGCTCACCTGTACCATCAACGTTTTGCTTATAGATAATATCTTTGGCTGTGTCTGAAAAGAAGATTGCATCATCCTCCGCACTAAAATCCACACCAACAAAGTAAGAAGGTGACCCAGTGACAGGTAAGATGATGTCTTCCTGTGACGACAGGTTAAAGGGAATCCCTCTCACAGCCAGCTGGCTAGAAAACAGCAGGAACTGCCTCACAGCTGAAAATAGAAATCAGGAAAACAGAGAAAACAATTAAACTGCTAATTTGTCGTCTAATAAAAACATCACAACAGAAATGAAATTGTTAAACAAGATAAAACTATTGTTTGCTGCACAGTGGGATTTCTGATGAGTAATTTAGTCTTTATCAAATATTCAAACTTGAGTACAAAATAAAATCTTGTAAGAGAAATAGACAGAACCTATGCATACGATGTACTTGCATGAGATGTTCTTCTTCCAGACCCCATATCCAAACTGATATGATAAACTCAACCACGCATTGACTGACTGATTTGTTTTTGTGAATTTGCAGGAACAGACCAGATCACTACTGCAAGTGCTCTTTCACTATGTTTAGGGACAGACCATGATAAGACAGTCTCTACAGCTCTGTTATCCACAAAAGACACAGCCCCAAATGATAAAGAGTAACTTACCCTCTCCCAGACTCCACAGCTGACTGTCTGTATAACGCACTGTCTCTTCAAGTAACAATTTGACACAGGTAAAAAAGTTTAGTTTTATGCTTAATTTTACTCACCCAAACATCGCTTGCCATCAGTATGTAGATCATAACCCATACGACACTTGCAGCGGTATCCCAGTCCTCCATTATCACTCCTATGACTTAGAACGCAAATCTGCTCACATCCACCTCTGTCAACGCTGCATGGGTTTGAAACTAGGGGCAAAAAGTGAAAATATATCTTAGATTAGGTCATTTATCTGTATCTCTGTTGCTATTTCTCATTTTTTGTTCTACTGTATATTTTGCAATGGCACAAAACATAAGCTCATTTTCATTTGTAGCTCACAGGTGGAGGACATAAGACATGTATAGGTTATAGAGATTTAATTTGTGATAAAATATAAACATAATACACAAAACATTGTAAAAAAAAAAAAAAAAAAAAAAAGAAAAGAAAAGAAAGAAAATCCAAAATGCAAAACAAAAACATCCATCAGAGAACTCAAAACTATTCCCAACTGGGCCACACACCCTCAGTAATCCCAGTATCATTAATCACATCAGACTCTCAGCACAAATACCAGCCACATTCAATGTGTGTGAGCCCAGTATCCTTCAACTATTAATTGATTGATTGATTGATTGATTGATATCTTTATTTCGATCATGTAAATGACAATTTAAAAACAGATATGCAAATAAATGATGACCAAGAGAATGAGAACAAAACAAGACGGTAACTTAAAACTGCAACATCTTAAGCCTCAAAATTTACATGAGCGAAAAGGAGTAGGAAGAACTAGAAATTTATCTAATCCTACCCCTTCAACCATGAGTTCACACTATATTTAATATGTGTTTTAATATCATTTAAAGATTCAGAAATATTTGTGCTGCTTACCATGTGGCTGTTTGAGCTGATGGATCACAGCTACTCCATGTGGAGTCTGGGCTGTGCTGTAAACCACTTGGGGACTGTTGTCAGTGAACTTGTTGGCTTTCATCACAGCCATCTTTGTCCAGTCTGTGAAGTAGACATTGTGTTCAAACAGACTGATGCCAAATGGGTGTGGGACCGCAGAACCTCCATGGACCACTGTTTTTCTTAAAAAGAGAAAAGAAAAAAAGAAACCACATTGGACATAATGTACACTATGCAGATCAGTCAAAGTTTTTACGTTGTGTCCATTTTTAACGATAACTTGTGATATTAGTACCTATGAAGGCCATCATATGTTGCAGTTTCAATGTAGTCGTAGCGGCTATCAACCCAGTAAATTCGCTTGGCCTCAATGTCCAGTGTGATACCGGCTGGCCACCCCAGTTTACTGCCAATGATCCCGTTGCGGTTGGTTCCATCCATGAAGGCCCTCTCCAGACCTGGTTGTCCATTGAGAGCCTCCCAGTCAGAGAAGAACATATATCTGTGAAAAAATGAGGAAATGTTTGAGGATGCAGGGTTGTAAAAAGTACTTATCCATGTCACCTACAGGAGATGGCGGTCTAAGTGCATATTATACTAGGATATACGATACTTTTACTGCTGCAGCGTGCAATTCACCTAATCTAGGATATCATATTACTCTCTTTAAATGCACCTGATTCCTTAGCAATTATAATTCACAAAATGAAGGACTTTAGCCTAGTGTACTGCTGCCAGTTTGTTTTTTTTTTAATTATTATGTAATTTGGTGCGTGTCCGTTCAGATCCAAACTAACACAGATCAGGACAGCAGTGGACCGGCAACTCCCATGTTAAGTGAGGTAAAGTTGCTGTTTTTCTCAAAGAAGCACGAAGGCTTTGAAGAACATTTCAGTTATCTGTTTAAAAAAAGTCATCTGACGTCAAGGTAAAGCAGTGACAATCATCTGAATCTAGCATAGAGTAGGTGGGCTTTTTTAAAATAGGATTTCCAGTACATCGCTCAGTTTCCTGTCTGCTTCTCCAAACTGGGCCCATGCCAGCCGCCATCTACTGTACATGTAGGTAATACACCCACTATGGATAAGTACCTCATTCCATCACACTTCAAAAAATCCGACCTAACCCTTTAATCTGCCTGTGAAATCTGCCTGCTATGCTCAGTGGGGCACACAGAAATAAAGTTATGGGTATTGATTTAAGATAAACCGTTGAATGCTTTCCCGTTTTTAATTAAATCTAGCATTCACAAAGTCAAACTGAGTTTCCAGGTGGGTGGCTATACCTCCCACCAAAGAGCTGTACATTAATTTAAAACAAGCAATTTATCTGTAGCCACCTGGCTCTCCTCCCCCCTTGAACTATACTATTGGATTACAATGAGGGTCATCACTTACATTGCTCCTCACTAATCCACCAAGGGCAATCTGCTAATCTCACACACCCCCCCCCATTATTCCATGCCAATGAAGCACAACGCAAATACAGTATGTGGGGACTGGGAATGAGAAGATGGATGGAAGGAAACTGGGAGATGGGCTTTACCCGACGGTGGGGTCCACTGCCAGTCCTCTAGGATTTCCGAGGTTTTCAGTGATGAGTGTGACCCGGTTACTTCCATCAAAGTCCACCATGTCAATCCTGTTGACGCTGGCCTCCACCACATACAGTTTATTGTTCACCCAATCCACTGCCAAGTTCTCAGGGTAGTCAACTGATACATTTAAAACCACCTGCATGTTGGAACCGTCCATATCCACAGAAAACACCTGTCCACAAAAGACAGCATTGTTGTGAGGAAATTATCCCTCGAGTGGTCACTGCTCACAGAAATATAAGAAAGATATTAAGACAGAGAAAGTTTTAAGAGCAACCTATGGTAAGTCACAACTGTTTAGTGTAAAGTGAAATACAAACGCAAAAATGGCATTATCACACCTGCTTTAGTTTTTTGTTTTGTTTTTTTTTGCCTTCTTCTCCTGTCTAAGGTGTCTTTCTGAGCTTGCTACTGTAAATTCTATCTAAGTTGCCACCAGTTTCACAGACTGGAAGCAGAAGTTAGAGGAGTATCGCTTTTAGCAGTTCTGCTTCATTTGAAACGAGATCTAGATGTACAAAAACAACTGACCTGTTTAAAGAGAAACTGAAGATGTGGAAATAACCTGGTAGTTTAACCTTTCTGGTTGCATTCACATGCCCTGTTTGCACTCACCCTACTTTTAATCTGCTCACATGCTGCCATGGAGGTGGCTGATATACACCGAGTGGCTGCAGTTCAAATGATTGAATAGCCAAGGCAAAGGCCTGACAAAGAGTTTTCAGCTGGCCAAAGAATGCATATAGACTGACAGTGCCGCTGAAAATAAATGCAGCATAATTACTTTGAACAAGATTGAGTTACAAAAATTGCACCTTGGTATGTGAACATCATACCAGCATATCTGGCAGGTTTCAAGATTAGACCATTTGAATTCCATTCCCGTCTACTTCCCCTTCATTAGGACCCCGCCGCAAAGGAGCCAACTGCTTTCCCATTATTATAGTATCAACATTTCTGATATTTTAAAGGATAACTCAAGGAATCCTGGCCAGCTCAAGTCCAATTTTCTCCTTATTATTCACTATCCAGGCATAACAACATGTTTAATAGAAGTATATGGAGAGGGACAGTGAATAGAAAATACCTTGTTTTGAATAGTGTCAGTCCAGAAAATCCTCTGGAGATGATAATGGAAGTCCACTCCCACTGCAACTCCTCTGTTCTCTGAATGAATCAAAGTGCGCATGCTGTTGCCATGGATGTCACCTATTAGAAGGTCTCTGCCATTAGAAAAGAGCAGATATGGGACTCCAGCTGTGAGGGAAACAATATGAAAAAACAAACAAACACCAAAACAGTCATTATCTTGATCGCTCAGTTAATAGATCTGATTGTAACTTACATGTGGCATTAACACGTGACACCATGGCTCTTTTAAGCCACTATAATTATTACATGGTTTTGCTACTAGTTTATTCTGTGGTCCACAAAGTCAAGAAACTAACTAAAACAACTTTCAATATGCAACAATGCACCTGAAAAAAGTGCCTACACAAGGGATTTGCAAACTGGAAAGGGAAGTACGCTACTGGGTCCCATTTGGATGGATCACTAACACATTTAAAAGCAAAATGTTAGCATAATGTAAGACAACCTGTTGGAACACTGAGAAATGCACACTCACTTGAGACATCAGCTCTGCAGTATCTGTGCTGCTCCAGAGTGTAGCCCTCATGACAGCTGCAACGATGGGATCCTATCCGATCCTCACACAACTGGTCACACACGCCCCACATCGAGCAATCATCAAAGTCTTCAGCATGAAATGAAAATCATCAAATGAGTGAAGATTTGTTTACTTTGAAACACATAAAGGTTCTACTGATTTTTTAAGACAATAACAAAGCCGTATACAAGGTACATATAAGCAATAGGGATGCAACAATTGTGAATTTCTAGTGTGATACAAATGACAAATTGTCCAGTAGCTAAAGTTTATTTATTTGTTTGTGTATTGTATCAGAATAGATTTTACCTATACATGAGCGACTATTGTTGGTGCTGACAATGTATCCAGAGGGACAAGAACAGGTTCCTCCATCAGGTGAAGCATGACAGCGATGCTCACAGCTCAGAGAAGCACATTTCCAAATACCTGACGAGTACAGAAACCGCAAGAATAGTAAATGTATGATTCAGTATGAACTTATATGAAAATTTGAACACTAGATACTAGATAGGATGATACTAACTGCAGTTGCGCCCAGCAGTAGTATTGGTTTCATCCTCCCCATCTGGACAGTGAACTGTCCCATCGCATAGCTGATCCATAGGGATACATAGGCCAGAAGATGGACAGGGCCATTCCCCTGGGTAACACTCACGAGGTACATTGTCTGTAGGCAAAACAAAAGCATAGTCTTTGTATATTCAAGAATGAAAAGGGGAAAATAGAGCTTTTAGAGAGTGGTTTTATGTGACAATCTGGTAGGGTGTGAAAAGGCACTGAGAGCAAGGTGTGTAGTACGGACAAGCAGCCTTATCTCCACAGGAATGCACTGCTGATCCTAAAAAAAAAACTGTAGCTGGGACTTAATTTGTCAAGGAAATTACTGTCACTTTAAATCGATGCAGGGGAGTGGAGTTTTGAGGGGGTCACAAGGGGGCTCAGAGTGCTTCTGCCGCCCATCCTCTAAAAACACACACTCTTCACAGCCGTGTAGAGGATTTCTAAAGCCCTTTGGGGGGCTGCGCGATCTTGTGCCACAAAGAGCCATTTGAATAAAACTTTTAAAGGGGCACAGGCATAGTATCTTACCAGCCCAAACCAACCATGGAGACTGGAGAAGAATCAGGTTCAGGCAGAGAGCTCAGTTACACTCAGTTCTTTAACAGCCAAATGGCCCTAAGAGTAAAAATAAACTATTTATTTTTTGAGGGGTGACTCCAATTAAAGGAACTGTACCACAGCCTTTTTCATCTGCGTTGTCTTCACAGTCATCCTCTCCATCACAAAGCCACACTTGGTGAATACACCGGCCGCTGGGGCAGGTAAAGTAGTTCCCTCTGCAAGTTGGATATGCTGCAGGTGAAGGGAAGAATAGTGATAGTTATGAGTGGATGTATTTAGGTAACACTGGAGAAAAAAAGAATGCAATGTGTAGGGAGACAGAGGTTACATACTACAATTAAGCTCATCACTTCGGTCTCCACAGTCATCATCATGGTCGCAGACATAGCGTTGGGGAACACACACCCCGTTATGACATGGGAACAGGCCGGCATTGCAGTGATGTGCTAAAAACAGAACAGGAGTAGACAAAGAGAACCGTGTGGTCATGACATTAAGGACATGTTATCTTGTTTAGATAGGTTCAGCATGGCCTCTACTGTTTATCACTGAAGTGAAATGTTTCTTACTGCAGTTTGCTTCATCTGTGCCATCACGACAGTCAAGTATGTGATCACACCTCTGAGTTCGGTTGTAGCAGGCCCCGTTGGCACACCTCAGCTGTGTACATTCAGGGTAATCTGAAAGATTAAATCATCTTCAGGGCAGAGTTTTGCATTCAACTCATCCTGACAACTGTGTTCTTTTCAGTGCTAAATTGTGAAAAGCTTTGCGAGTGGCAAGGATAAGAGACTAGAACAGAACGCCCCACCATAACAACAGCAGTTGCCACAGCGTTCTTTATACAATTGTGAGATTACCACAGTGTGCAGTGCTACGAGTCTACCATGTCGGCATAATAATGGCATAGCAGCTGAACTTCAGCTTGACTAATCCACCAAGGAATCTGCAATCAACCTCTGACAACAAGAAGTATATTGTGGCCTGTTCTGTCAGTCAGCGAGCCTCTTAATCTTAACAAATTGATTAAAATGCCACAGGAGCCCTAGATAAAAAAAAAAGGAAACCACCCTGGAGAAGACTTACGGCAGTCTCTCTCATCAGACCCATCTGAGCAGTCAACCAGATGGTCACAATGGTATTCTCCTGGGATGCAGGCACCGTTACTGCAGCTGAACTGACCACTGGTACACGTCCTACCAGCTTGGGACACATAAGAGCATGATTTAACAAGTATACAACAAACATAATAACATACGTGTAAATTATGTAAAAACAAGACACACAAAAACACCAAACAACAGAAATCTTGGATTTAAATATTTCATCTAAAATAAGTGCGAAGCACAGCACTGGGCCAGGACAGTTTAGTATGCATTGCAATGAATAGTGGCAACACTGTTTAGTCTAAAATAGAAACTTTTTATGAAGGAAATTTGGATCAATTGCAGCGTTCTGATCAACACATACTTCATTCATAGAATATCACATCATCAGATAAAGCAAGACTCCAAACCAGAGGAGGCAAAAAAGCTTGGTTTAATCAGTTTAATCAGTCCAACAGAACTTGACGACATGTAAATCCCATCAATCACTGCAACTTGCTGGAGAAGAAAAAATGGAGCTTATAAAGAAGTAACTAATCTTACATGACTGACTTGTCTATTTAAGTTGAATTACAAATGCTCAAGCAATCTATAAATCTGAATCTTGTAGGGAGTTAAACTAATACTGGTTTGGTAGCATAGTTCTGTAGTTTCAGACAAATCACATTTATTCACATTACAGTCATTCTAGCGGTGTATGTGTTGTAATGATATTAGTTTCAAATTCAATATTCATATTCAGTGTCTTATTTCAATAGTGGGAAAATTCCACAGTAGGGTCAAAAAAAATATCTAGTGTGCGTCAAGTTGCAAGTTGTTCCAAAAAGAAGAATTTGGTCAAAGGAATTTTAGGAAGCATGTAGGGAACACAGTGTGAATCAGAAAGCAGCTAACAACTTGGTACACAACCTTAAAAAGCTACACTGAAGCATTGCAAGTTTTGTAAAATGTACTTACGACAGTGTTGCCTCTCATCTGAACCATCCTCACAGTCTTCCTCATCATCACACACCCACACATCTGGGATACACTCGCCATCACTCAAACACTGGAAGTGACTGCTGTCACATGTTATCTGAGCTGTGGTAATGCAGAGAGAGTGTTAAATCAACAGGTGACTGTGATCCAATGATGACAAGGTAGAAAATGCATCTGTTTATGTCGAATTTTGAGGTGCATGTTTTTACGAACTAAAAAAATGTTGTGCTCTTGCATTCACTATATCAGCTATTATACTTCTTACTAATTGTTGTGCAGATTACACTTTTATGCACAAAATATTATAAATCTGTCAAATATAGTGATTTTTATTGAATTCACTATAAATAATCAAACTAAAAGTATCAGGTAGAAACACAGGCTGATCTTTTTTAACTGCAGACATTTTAAAGTGCCACTAGAAGAAAAACATAGGGTTATCTACAGCAATAAAAGTCATTATGGTCCTATTAAAGTCAGAGGCACACACACAAAATGGTTTGTGGCTTGTATGAAATTCCAACTACTTTTGTTTCCTCTTCTGTTCAAATGGCCTGACTGAAACAGATCTACATCACTTATAGTAGTGGAAAAAAGTTTTTGAACACCCTTAAAATTTGACAGAATCTCAAACATTATGATGAAATATTTGCATAAGAATATTTTTTGTGTTTCAGAAGGTGTGGCTGCATCAAACAGACAAACAAATGTTTTTTTTTTGGTTTTTTTTGTTAATTGTGAATAAGAAAAAATAACAAAATTAAATTCTTGCCAGTTTCAACATGTCATGTCCTGGATGTGTTTCATTATCTACTGAAACATCCAGTTTTGACCTTGATAGAACAGCGCACATGCAGAAGAATACATGTGGGTTTGGAAAATGGAACAATACTTGATAGAGTTCAATGACTGAAGAGGGATTCTTAATGTAATATATTACAAATGCATGGGGCAGCCAAAAACTTTTTTCCACCACTGTACATCCAATAAGCATTCAACGTGTTCCATCTCTCTCTGTGACTGTATATTGGCCTATGAAGTGATAAGATGAGTAACTCACGACAGTCACGTTCGTCAGAGTCATCCGCACAGTCTGATGTTCCGTCACAGTGCCAGTCCCCAGGGATACATCGGCCTGTCCCGCAGCGGAATTGCCCCAGCTCACATCCTACACAGAAGTTTCACACAGTTAAAAGTGCCTCATTTTAATCTTGCATGTTATTCAGTTTTTTTATCCTTTTTTTTTTTTATTATTCATTCTTCTTAAAACCCACCTGTTCTCCTTGGCCTTTTAACACTCTTGCGATGTTGACATTTTGTTTCTGTTTTATATTTTAACTTGTTTTATCTAATTGATTTTATCGGACTTTATGGTTTTATTGTTTCTTAATGCTTTTATAATTTTTTTTATTGTGCTTTCAGTCTTCAGTACAGCACTTTGGTCCACTGTGGTTGTTTTAAAGTACTTTATAAATAAAGTTGGATTGGATTGGACTTTTTGTGATGAATGAGGCCCACGTGTGATGCTGATACACAATAACTTGATTTGTTTTCAATATTTCTACTATCCTACTTTTGAACAGAGAAACTAATATGATCACTGATAAAACACTGTCAAGGCTTCCTCTATATGTAATGAATACATATAACAGGCGCATAAGGGTAAGGATGCTTTGGACTGACATAGCATGTTGGTAACAGCTTTGACAAGCTTTGGAGACAAGCGTGCCAGCCATCCCCCAGACAGTTACACAACCTTCACTGCACTCATCCCAAGCCTCCTTTTGATGTTCTCACTGAGTGGCATCTGTAGAGATAAGGTACCACTACTCTACCTTCCCTGACATTTTCCAGGAGAGATTGATTCAGGCAGCATAGTTCAGTGGCAGAACACTCCATCAGACTCGTCCAAATAGGAATGTGCAATTCTGATTGTCTCTCTGACAACCTGATTAATGGTGCATATGGGTCCTGTCCGGCATGAGATGTAATTGGAATAAATAGTGGTACTGGATGGTACCGCAACCATTTCAACCCAAATTCTTTGCAAAAAGGGTGGTAAGATGGTGATAGGTGGTGCTCGCTTGGGGGGTGGTGGCCTATCTCTGTCCTGTCTCAGACAACATTTTGAAAGCGTTCTTCCTTCAAGATCAAATTGCTACCTATTAACAGGATAGAAAAATGGGTTTAATTACATGTAATCAAATAACGCAGAACTCAGAGTATTTTAAAATGATATGCATTTTTAGACAGGCAATGAAAAAAGACATCCACATCTATTCCATAAGGAAAAAAGAAAAAGGCTAAAACTTACTCACATTCAGCATTTTACACATTATTTAGCCAGGAAACAACCCCACTGCTTTACATCCAACCAAACAGATAGTATTATTAGCTTCTTCAGCAGATATCTAAGAAGCAACCGTTTTTCCTGCTCAGTTTACTAATGATAAAATTGCTCACAATCTGCTCAAAGAGAGGCTTTGTTGCTCTTCGTCAGTGATCCCAGAGGCTACAGCATCATCCTTATTGTGGTCAGAGGGAAAACTGTTCCATATATGCCCCAAGCACCATATACACTATATTTTCATTTGTTAATTTTGTATGTGATAAAGAACATGGTCAAAATTAACCTACAAAAAACATATTACATAATTCTAATAAAGCGAGAAAATGACCATAAATTAAAAAAAAAAAATCAGGAAATGAAATCACCTCCAACTGTCTGGACATGTATAGATCTTCTGCATTAAAACCTACATTGGCAACTTTAAACCACATATGCCAAGGAGAAACCAATCTGCAGGAGGCTTTCAATTGCAGCCAGTGTTTCCTGACAGTATTACTTCTGGGAAAGGTGACAGATACACTGAGGCTGAACCTTTCAACAGCACTATCTTGTGAACGGGTTCATCTTACATTCTGAAAAGAACGTCTTCTTTGTAAAGTTTTCTTAATCCTCCAATTTCTTCACACTAACAAAAATACTATCTGACCATATCAATCAACATTATAATAAAGGTCAGGTGGGTTTTGTGGTATAAATCTGCTATTAAGTAGTCTGACTACCAGAACTGTGGATTTGTTGTCTTTGTCAAATGTTTTTCTGTAATTTCATGTTTTCCTTTCCTTTATTTTAAGTCTTGTCTTCTCTAATTAGCAACTTAAACCCACAGCAGGAGAGAGCACTGCACTACTCATAGAAGATAAGCATGCGCTACTATTGCCCAACAAAGAAGAGCAGAGGAAAAATTTTCATGAGAATGAAGCCCTGCAAACTCCTTAAATCCCACTGTGAAGTTACAATAGGACAAAAGAGAAGCCAGCAGGGAAGTAAACTCATAACTGGAAGTGTCACCCTTGTAAAGGCACTTTGGAGATGGAAACCAGCGAGCAGAGTACAGTAGAACGTGCTTACAACAAAAGTCTGACCTAAGCTCCCCTTGCAGCCGCGGAGAGAGAACACCTGTCCAAAACCCCGGAAACATCTCTTTCTTGTCACGTGGGGCGCCTGAAAGATGTCTTCAGACTTTCATCAATACGGTCTTGTTTTGGTGCACCCCTCTGCACTCACTGAATGTGTGTGGAGAAAAGTGGTTGAAACGGCTGCTGGCAGCATGAAACGCTGGACCCGTCCATGCTGTCAGAGCGAAGTGCTGCTGGCTATTTCATATGGAAATCAATGCAGCAGAATGCAGTCAATTGCCAAACAAGTGACTTTGGCTCTTGCTGCTACACACAAAACAGTCAAAAAAAAAAAAAAAAACAAGGGACATTGGCAGTGATGTGGAAGGAAAAGAAATAAAGAAATGCAGAGAGGTATAAAGCCTCGGTGTAGTCAGGACTGAGAAATACACACAGCAATTTTTTTCCCGATTTTTTCCTATGCAAAGACAAAAGAATAATGAGTTATTAGTTGTCCCAGTGCGATCACAGCCATGGGACAACTCATTTCTGCTCTGTACAGTGAGTCACAGCTCACCAAGTGTTTGCTGGAAGCTAAACTCCATCCTCAGTCTCTGTAACCTAGACTGAGGGGGCTGCAGGGAAAGAAAGGATTTGCTGTCAATTTGTGCCAACTCTGTTCCTGTTTCTAACGCAGTGTTACTGTTGCACAAGGATTTAGGCTCCTACACCGGAAAGGAGTCTGCATGCATGAGCTTTAACATGTGTGTTTGTGGGTCTTGAAAAGCTTTAAGACAACATTTTAACAGATTTTAATATGTCAAACTGAAAACATTTTGTCCTATGAGGAACATCTAGGTGATTAGATATCCCTGTGTGTCAGGTATGTGTCATGGTGGAATCATTCCTTCTTTTTCAGCTCTTCTAACTTTGTGATAAAGATGCAAAGTGGAGATAAGCACAAAATTAAACTAGGTCACATGCCAATTTGCTAATGATTAATGAAAAAGACATTTCAATTTACTGACAAAACTGTCTCAGCAGCAAAAACTGATGATAGCTAATAAACCAGCACCATGAAACCCCATTGAAAGTGTCACATTAGATATTAATGTCAGTGTAAGCATTCTGTGCAGGTATCAAGTGTGGAGCCTGGACAACAAGTTACAGAAGGTCAAAGAAGAAGCAGTTATCAAACTTAAGGATTTCTAGTGGAGGATCAAGCAGAGATTAGAGAAAGTGCCCTCCTCCCTTACAATAAAACTACATAATTGAGACACAGTTAAAAAGTTAATCTTTTTGTGTTTACTACTTTGCAACACATTTTTGCTTGATTCCAAAATAGATTCCATTTAACAAACTGATACTTGTATTTATGATGATCATTAACTAAAGCTACACATCCTTATGAGTGTCTGCACGGCTGTCTGTTAATCCAAAACTACTGATGCTAACAATTAACACAAACTGGCTGACAAAGTTTGCCCAGGTTTAGTAAAGTCATCATTTTGTACACCTAAGTTATCAAGAAAGTTCATCAACGAGCACTGTGGCTCAGGCGATTTTAAAAGGCTGCAGTGTCACCTCAGGTTTACAGTGTTTTTGGCGTGTTCGTTCTACCTTGTCTGTCTGGTATGTCTGACAGCCAGTGCGGACATAGTTTCAGGAGATTTCATCATAAATAACTAAATAAGAAAGCTATATCCAAGCCCTTACTGTTGGTTCCCTTTTTCTTAACTCAAAGCTGCTCCTTAGTTAGAAATGGCTCCATTCTGCAACAGCTGCAGAGTAATTAGTTGCTTGATTCACACTAAGGAGCTTACATACTAAGGGTTGAGCAAAAAGAAAGCAGATTACAATTCGAGAAGTAGGATCTAGCAGGGGTACGAATATAAGAGACAAACACAAGGCTGTCATGCATAAATAGCTTTATCGGAACATTTCCTTTATGTCTTTCCTTGGAAAACAAAGTTCCTCATCGAGCTGGAATCAGGTTTGAGTCAGTGGGTTGCAGCGTAAAATCCTGTACACTGAATGAGATTTGTACCAGTAGCTCTCAGTCCTCACAGATTGTCTGTAAGTCACATGCTCTTTTCTGTTACCTAGCAACAGTAAAGCTCAGGCAAAAGTTCCTCAAGAGAACTTCCAATCTGTCTGAGGAAGGCTTTGTGCTCAACCTTTAAAGTAATACTACTGGCTGAAACATTTTGCTCTGAGGCCAAAATTACCTATAGGGACTGCTGATGTTACTCCATTAGCAGTGGCTTGATCATCTGAAGCTTTAAACTCACATGCACTTCACTATCCTCCTTATTTCCAGTTAAAACTATATTATTTAACTGTTAATCTGTGTGAAAACAGCAGTATTTCAGCTTCAGCTCCCCCTTCATAATAACAGGCTTGTTTAGATGAGCAACAAGTGCAGTGTGAATCACCAGAAGCACAACAACTCTGCAGGTCCTCAATGAATCATTCAGCTGACAGCTTGTGTGAAGAGAAAAAATGAAGTTAAAAGTACTTACCTTCAGAGTGGCACCAACTAACACAGCAAATGAAGAAGAGAAAGAGTTGAAGTAGCAGTGCTCTCCACATTCTGGCTGGTCCGTCCAGCTCCGCTGTGCAGATGGAGGAGCTGTAAGGACTGGGGCTGGGATGCTGCTGCTTTCCTCTTGTCTTTCTTGGCCCGCTAGTTGATGAAAAGGGGCGTGCACAAAGGCCAGGACAGCCGCTCCCCCAACCCAGCCTCTCGGCCCTCCGGATAAATCCCTCTGGCCCAGGAATCTGCATAATGCCATGCAGGTTCCACTCCGATACCCTGAGTGCCAGGGATTTTTCACCCATAACAGCCTATCATCACTGTTTATTTAACCACCACTTAGGAATTAATGGGCACTTGTGAAGAAATAATAATGGGGAAACTTATTGAACTGTGTAAATAGCTACCTGAAGGCGGATAATCCCTAACATTTAGCGCAACTCCAAAAAGGGGACCCGTTACTTCACAAAAATAAAGCTTGAAACAGCAATTAATCTGGTTTTGGTATTGTTTCAGAACACTGCTGAGGTTAGAATGTGTTAATGCAACCTATTATTATCTGTCACGGGCATATGGGAATAAGTGTCACAAAATACACTTCATCCAAGAATAATGATCCCATGCGCGGTCCACGTATTGACAGTGTTTGTGGAGGATAAACAGCCCAATATCGCCATCATGCGGTTGAACAGCGACACTTCATGCGCTTCGTCTGGTCAAATCAGAGGTTGCTATTAGCAACCAAAGTTGGACACATTCATATACAGCAGGCTCTAGAGGAACAATTAATTGACGTTGTCTCTCGAACATCTTGAGTTGGCTGCACTCCGCGTTCATCGTGAAAATGTCACAGAGAAGTCCAGAAAACGTCGCCGAAGCAGAAGGAAAGACGACAGAGGTTGGTTAAAAAAAAAAAAAAAAAAAAAAAAAAAAAAAAGTGCCGGTCCGCATTTTTAGGGAGGCCATCTGCTCATATTGAGGGTAATTAAGCTCAGGTTGTTTTAGTTCGTACTCACCTGAACTCAGCTCAAATTTAATTGTCTTTAAGTGTGTATAAAATGTAAAAATATGTAATATGTCTCTATAAAAAAAAAGACCTTTATCACAACAGGTAACTGGTTAGCATGGAGGCTATTTGAATTTACCATCTATGTGTTAGCCTGTTTAGCTATTACAAGGAGGGGCTGGGCACCTAAGTGTATGACACTTAAATAAACCATTCATTCATTCATTCATTCATACAAAGGTGTGATTTACAGGGTATTTAATATGTAGTGTTTATAAATAACAGGAAGGCAAAATTCATGTTTACTATTGCTGTTATTTTACTATTAGGAAATATAATGTCTTACTAATTGAAATATGACCATTTTAATCAGGTTACTTCTCTTTAGTATATCTAGCATGCTGGAAATTATACTCCTTTATCTTTTTAGCTCTTTTTCTACTAGCCTTGAATATATTACAGTGCTTTAAATCAGTGTAAGGAACATTCAGTTTGTCTATATTAAGCACAGCGGGGCTTTCCCAATTACTGATAAGATATAAATGCAACACCAGAGCAAAAATCAGCTAAATGACATTTGCCACAACCCCAGTGGACCTTTTTAATGCTTTTAGTTGTTTATGACCTGTTTAAGCTTGTAAAATGGTGCTAAATTTTATATTTTGAAATTTTCTTGCAAGATGATACCCAAACTCTCCCACAAACTTTGATGTAATAATCTAAAATAATGTAAATAATATAATAATGAATGCTGTTTTTAAATACATAACATCAAATTTTGTTGGTGGAGAGCCTCCGAAGTCCATAGCTCCAAAACTTCAACCACAGTGCCTAATCCCTCCAGGAACCTATGGAAAACCTTGCAGAAGCAGCCTATTTAAAACCACTTTTAAGTTACTTTATATTCATATTTTAATTGTAATTCCTGGTTCACATCAAATTTAAGCTACAGCAACATAAATAACTATAATGTATTTGATGTGTCTTACATAAATCTTCACATTTTCTAAAAATTCTAATTTGGTCCCATTGTCAGCACTACATAATACTACTAAAATACATCCAAAACAAATTAAAATGTAGTATATTTCCTCTTCCCAGCTCGTGGACAGTGAACAGAATTTAAGGGAGAAGCTCTGGGTCCTGTCTGCAGATGATGCGGCGACAGAGATGACAGTTCTACGGTCCAGGATTGGTGAACAGTCAAGTCTGATATGCATATTGAAACACAGAGCTGATGAGCTGCTTCTCCGATGTCAAGCCTTGCAGGAAATCAACACAGAGCTGGAGGACAGAATGACAGGCTGCCAGAAAGAACGGGATGCCGAAAGGAAAAAAGTAGAGACTATTGAGAAAAGATTTATGCATTTAGCTGCCAATAATCAAGCAATAATTACTTTTAAGGATGAATACAAAAAGCAGAATGCACAGTTAATGCTTGAAAATAAGCAACTAAAGTCAGAAAATGAAACGCTTTTCTCCAAAAACTTACAAGACAAAGAGGAAATGGTACAAAAACTTACACAAGAAATTAAACTCCTGACAGAAAAATACACAAATAAGGAAAATGAGAACAGGTAAGATTTTGAAATGTCAGCAACAGTACCACATAATTGGATCAATGTATCAGTAAATGATCAATCAACCTGTACATTTTGAGTCTATAAAATAAGAAATGTTTTTTGTTTTGTTTTTTCAGATTTACTCATGTTATAGATTATACAGATTCTAAATAATTATAATAAACCCTATTTGTACCTATTGTACTTACATGATGTCAATGTCGCTGAACTTTTTCAAGGGAGAAAATGGCTGGATACCAGTCAAAACTTCTGAAACAAGCTACTCACTATCAAGCCAAGGAGGCATCACTACTTGATAAATTGCATATTGCTGAACAACTGCACAGAGGTGTGTAGCATATAGTTCATAATTCTTTCCAGTTCTATAAAACACACACACCAGTAAATTTGTTCCCTGTGTTCAGAGTTGAGGCAAAAACTAAAAAAGGCTGAAGAGGAGCATACATTAAAGGAGACCAACATGATGGAGAAAATTGCAAACTTCACCAAAGAGAAGGACAAATTGTTGCAACTGTCTAAGGAAAGAGAGAAATTAATTCAGGTAGTTAAGGAATATTTGTTTTCCTTCCAAGAAGTAAGACTCAAATTGAAAAAAAAAATCACTCCATGTTCATAAATTGGTTTTAATTATAGGAGAAACAGGAAGAAATTCAGCAGCTGGAGAAAAAATGGAAAGAAGAGAAAAAAGCTCGAGCTGAAGCCGAGAAAAGGTAACAATGTTCACATTAGGGTCTTTTCAGGAAAACCTTAAAATATAACATTCTGTGATCTTTGGTTATTAGGTTTGAGCGGGAAGCAGAAGCTGTTAAAATAGATGTAAAAGTGAAGTCTCTCCAGTGTACTCTTGATGAGTACATGTCAAAAACTGAGGAGCTGGAAAAGGTTGGTTAATATGTGTAATTTTCAAAGTGAAACTGCCTAAATCTTGATGGGTATAAGCTAAATGTTTCCTTTTCTTTTACAGAACTTCAAAGCCTTTAGAGAACACAGCTGCAGCCTCCTTACGCAGGAAAGGGAGTTAAATAAGAAACTTCGTCACCTGAACTGTTAAACTTCAGCATGCGTGACAAATATGGACAACAAATTTGATCTTCACTCAAAATGCTGCTACAGAACAAATATTAAGACAACAAAACATGAAAAGGAATGTATATATCCCAATGTGATTTTTTTTTTAATTTCATCTTTAATCTTTACAGAGAAATGGAACCACAGCATGACAACATTTAGCATGAAAAGTTCCTCATATAGAAATTACACTGTACAAATATTCTTTCCAGCTTTACATTCAGAATATTTATGAATGCTCTTCTGCCAGTTTCTCGGCCTTTTGGACAACTTCTTCAATGGGACCCACCATGTAGAAAGCTTGTTCAGGCAGAGCATCATATTCACCTGAGAGGAAGGAAGAAAAAAAAAACAACCATCATGATTTTAAGTCCATTAAGTTTAATTAAATTTTAATGCTTTCTTCCCTACTCTGTACTCTACCTCCAAGGATGCTTTGAAAGCCTTTGATTGTCTCCTTGAGAGGCACCAGCTTGCCCAAATGGCCTGTGAAGACTTCTGCTACTTGGAAGGGCTGAGACAAGAAACGCTGAATCTTGCGAGCACGAGCTACAGTCAACTTGTCTTCCTCTGACAACTCATCCATACCCAAGATGGCAATGATGTCCTGTAGTGACTTGTAATCCTAGAAGAACAGAATTTAAAAAAGAAAAAAAGTTTAGTTTATCGTTTCTGTCAAGGACTTTGAACCATTAAATCTGTTTCTAATATGAAACATGCCTGAAGAATCTTCTGTACACCACGAGCAACGTCATAGTGTTCAGCTCCGACGATGTTGGGGTCCATGATACGAGAGGTGGAATCCAGAGGGTCCACAGCAGGATAAATACCAAGCTCAGCAATGGCACGGGACAGCACAGTTGTTGCATCCAAGTGAGCAAAAGTTGTGGCCGGAGCAGGATCAGTTAAATCATCAGCAGGCACATAGATAGCCTAAAACACAGTCAGCAATTTTCAGTATGGCTATCAAAAAAGAAAACATGCTGACATTTTACTAGCACTTGGCTTGTACCTGCACTGAGGTGATGGAGCCCTTCTTGGTGGTGGTAATCCTCTCCTGCATTGTACCCATGTCAGTGGCCAGTGTAGGCTGATACCCCACAGCGGAGGGGATACGACCCAAAAGGGCAGACACCTGAGGCATTATGACACCAGTATTGAATCACAAAATACATGGATAAACAAGGATATATTGATCACAAATATGCATAAAATTACTCTGGCAAACCTGATACCTCTGATCCAGCTTGGGTGAACCTAAAGATGTTGTCAATAAAGAGAAGCACATCTTGTCCTTCCTGATCACGGAAGTATTCAGCAACAGTCAGACCAGTCAGAGCAACTCTGGCACGAGCACCTGGAGGCTCATTCATCTGACCGTACACCAGCGCTACCTGAAAACATTGAAATTCAGCATTAAAAAAAAAAACAAACCACATTATCATTATCATATTACCATTATTAATCAAGCCATTATGTCATCTCTTATGCAAGTCTCAACTGTATGTTTATGGCAGTCACCTTTGAGGTGGTGTCCTTCAGATTAATGACTCCCGACTCAATCATTTCATGATACAAGTCATTTCCCTCACGGGTACGCTCTCCCACTCCAGCAAACACAGAGTAACCACCATGAGCTTTGGCTACATTGTTGATCAGCTCCATAATCAGTACAGTCTTGCCAACACCAGCACCACCAAACAACCCTACAAGAAAACAAAAAGGTATAAGAAAATAAGAATTCAATTTTCAAGACATTCATAAATTCAGATGCACGGTAAATCCACTTACCAATCTTTCCACCCTTGGCATAGGGTGCCAGAAGATCCACCACTTTGATGCCAGTGACCAGGATCTCTTGTTCTACACTCATGTCCGTGAATTCAGGGGCTTCTGCATGAATAGGAGCAGTTCTGCAAGAGAATACAGATTATCTTGATAATGTACATGAGTTTGTTCTTTTTCATTTTTTTTACCTGTCTCTTCAACTAGGAGTGGGTTTAGGGGAAAGTGCATTTAACCAGGAAATAAAAGAAAAAGTTTGACCTTTAAAGCTGAAGGAGAAACTACAAAATACAAAATACACACCCTACCCTGCAACCCAATCTCCTCTTAGTGGAGAAAGTACTGTGTATAAAGCTTGGAAATATCAAAATATCGTTAAAAGGAGCAACTGGTCATTACAGGCGGTCACCCATTGTTACAGACAACCTTTCTCTGAAAACACCTGCAATTGGCCAAAAGTCTTCAATCACTGGTTAGATTTTCAAAAGCCTGAAACCAGAACCAAAGGCTGGTATGTAAGCCTCAGTTTCTTGCCGACTTACTGAATCACACTATGTTGAGGACCTTTTGCTCAACAATGTAAAAAAAAAAATGTCTATTGAAGCTTTAGGAGCCCAACAGACAATTGTGGTCATCCTATTTCTTACTGTTTGGTAGTGATTGGACCCCTCTCATCAATAGGCTCTCCAATGACGTTCATGATTCTTCCTAGGGTCTCTGGTCCCACAGGAATCCTGATGGGTGCGCCAGTGTCAAGAACCTGCTGCCCACGGACTAGACCCTCTGTGCCATCCATAGCGATTGTTCTAACTGTGTTTTCACCTGAAGAAAAAAAAAAAAAAAGACATGAGCAAGGTCAGTATATCCAGATATCCACTTAAAGTATTTTTTAACCATAGGATCAATTGCGCATGCTCACCCAGATGCTGTGCCACCTCCAGCACCAGCCTGCTCTCCCGACCAGACACCTCCAGTGCATTGAGAATGGGAGGTAGGCCTTCATCAAACTGCACATCCACCACAGCACCAATGACAGCCACTATTCTGCCACTGCCAAGAGCTGCCTGAGCAGCTGGGGCAGCATAAGCCCTGCCTGTAAGGAAGACATATGACCAAACAAGAGCTACATAAATGATACAAAATTAAAACAAGTGAAAAATATACCTGCGGTAGCTCCATTTCAGAACATAAACAATAATAAACAAGGATCTGAGCTGTGTGTGGAGGTGATAAACAACCACTATGTACAAAAAAAAAAAATATATATATATATATATATAAAGAAGACATAATTCTATATTCTCGGGCCTCATAATGAGTCTGTGCATATTTAATTGCTCCTAAAACTGACATTATGAGAAATTTACATGAGACACTGATTGAACATTTGATTTAGTTGAAGTTGGTGAAGCTGGAAAGGTCATTGATTCAAGACACTGAACCGAAGCACAGTACAAAGGTGTTACAACGTGTGATTAAAGACCCACTTGACAAATGACCACCTGTTCTCTTATTTAACTTGACTTAATATGGCAAGCTCTTAATTAAAGACAAATGAATGAAAACTGGTCAAACTGAGGCCTCACCCACTGATCATGACTGTTTGTGTTAAAGACAAACAGCTGGATGTATTCCTGTCACATCTGACCGGAAGTTCAAGAGTATACACACTTACGTGAATAAAGAGCCCCATGTCTTCCACTGAGTATCTTAAATGAGTTGACCCCGGGCTTGAAAGCCTGCAGAGCCCCGCAGCTGCACCGTCCCACAGCTCCCAGCATGGTTAAGATGGCTGAAGGTGAAGCGGCGACGGCTGATCTTGTACTGAACCCAGCTGCTGTCTGAGCATGCGCATTGTGTCGTGTCTTCATTCGCGTGGCTGCCGCGAGAGGGCAGCAAAACGTCACGAAGGATCATCCACGTGAAAGTGTGAATTCTGAGGGAAAAAAGTCCGAAATTCTGAGATCCTGTGAAAAAAGTCAAGATTGTGACTTTAAATCTTAGAATTCTGACTTTTTTCACAGAATTCTGACTTTTGTCTCTGGATTCTGACTTTTTTTTCCCTCAGAATTCTGACTTTTTTCTTGGAATAATAATGAAAATATATATGCAGTGCTCAGCATAAATGAGCACACCCCCTTTGAAAAGAAGTAAGATTTTCATCAATATCTCAAAGAACACAACAACAATTTCAAAAATCTGGACAAAACTGAGGTTCATAGAACATTTCCTTAACTCAGAACACGATAGTAATGCTGATAGTATAACTTAGGTGACAAAATCAACAGTTTTACTCAAATTAGGTGATGCAAAAATACAGTCATCTGTCTGTTGGACACCTGTTTGATGAATAATTGCACTCAATTGAATTCCTGTTCATTATAAATTTGGAGCTTAAAATCTAGCTTTGCTCCTCAGACTTCCATTGGAGTGTACTCATTTGTGCGACATGGTCTTGATTTAATTTATTAGGAAAATGACTTTTTGTGTGTGCAAATTAACATATCTTGTTTGTAATCAATGGCCCGCATTTGTGGGAGTATTTTGCTGTATAGTGTCCCATAGAAAATGTTGATTCTCAAAGAAAACTAAAGGTTTTATGACAAATCTGTTAGGGTGTACTCACTTATGCTGAGCACTGTACTTGACCTTTTTTTTTTTTTTTTCCAGTGGCCCTAATCCTCTTCTGTTGGACACACTTATTTTTATGTTTAGTCAATGATATTTTTGCTGGAAAAGTTGTGTTTTTTGTTTTTGTTTTTTTCATTAATTGTTCTCTGTTTTGATCTAATAACTTTTGAATTTACTCTGAGCTTTAATGAACAAATATATGATCAGTGAATTAAATATAGGAAAATACAAAATTTACACTGAAAAAAACTTCAAATAAAGAGGATAATATTACAATAAATGGTGATAAGTCACTTAAGAAAGGTTAAATATAGAGAAAAATTCATCTGGGAACTGCCACAAAAGTGCTACTGGGTCTTTATGGGTTGAACTGGTCAGACCAGTAAAATAATAGCATAAGAACCTATAAATAATAGCAAGAAAGTAAAAGTGCAATTTTAACAATATTATGCCTCAGCCTCTTATTTACACATGTGCATTACAAATTACAGATCATAGTGGCACAAAACATTTAGTAACAGACATAATAATGTTAAAATTCCATCTTGAGAAATTTCAGGTTGTTCATGGTTATTCACATTTTTTGTGATAGTTTGTAAATGTCATGTAATTTTACTTTTTCCACAGTTAAACAGAGAAAAGAGTTGTCATCATTTATAGGTTATTATGCTGTTATTTGACTGATCCAATCCACTTGAGATCTAATTGGGCTGTATGTGGCCCCTGACCTAAAATGATTTTGACACCCTTGACTGTCAATATCTTCTCTGTAATTTTGCACCTCACAAATCCACCTCTCAGACAGGATTGGACCCTTTAGTTGGCCAGTTTTGGCCTATGGGTTGCATCTTTGACACCCCTGCTCTAAGATATTATCTGACTACCCTTGAGCCCTAAAATATTCTTCACTAGTATATGCTTAAGCCCAGCAGTGGTGGAGGAAGTGGGCTTTACTTAAATACAAGTATGAAAATTCTACACTTTAAGTAAAAGTTCTGCATTCAAAACCTTTCTTAAGTAAAACTATGCAAGTATTATCGACAGCACTTCAAGTATGAAAAGTATAAGTAGCCATTGTGCAGTAAAAAGCTCCTTGTGTTGTATTAATGCATTGTATTTTACTGTTTTACATGATTAAGGACGAACTCATTTGAGCTACTTCACATATTATTGGGTAGTATCATATGTTTGTCAACGCATTTTCCACCTAATACAAGATTATTTATTTAGCCCAATCATCTGGATTTATGTGTGATATTGAAAACATTAATTAATATATAAATCATTTACATTAGAAACTGAAGAATTGTGAGATTTCTTGGTTTTCTGATGGATCTGATTCATGACCATTTAGGCTGATGCATTTAAAAGTGATATGAAGCAGGACCTTAAACTGCTGCACTAGAATGGGCATTGTTACAGCAGTACATATGATTTCTCAATAAACAAACCTTAAATAATCTTTTCACAAATGTACTTTTGCTTTAGCTATGATTTTATATTAGTTTTATTGGCAGTGTTGTATATTTTTCAGTGATGAGTGTTCATCTGTAACTTCTAGTGTCATGATGAAGTCACCAAGCTTTAATGTATTTTATAAAAGGTGTACATGGATAGGGCGACACGGTGGTGCAGTGGATAGCACTCGTGCCTCACAGCAAGAAGGTCCTGGGTTCGATTCCAACACCAGTCGA
>JAPQRP010000016.1:26624550-26645839 GCA_037367295.1 Apogon hyalosoma | reverse complement strand
GGCGACATGTCCAGGGTGTACCCCGCCTTCGCCCTTAAGTGGCTGGGATAGGCTCCAGTGACCCTAGTGAGGATAAAACGGGTTCAGAAAATGGATGGTGTACATGGATATCCAATATACTTAAATACATTTTCATATTAGAAAATTCTAAGGTTTACTATTCAGTTATTATACAAAACACAAGTGTTTTTATGTCAAATACAGTCTGCTCACTCAAAGATAAAACATGATAGTGACTTTTCACCATCCCAGAACAAAACATTATGACTCATTTGATGCACAATATAATTAGCAAAGACTTGTCAAAAATATAAAACTGTGTCCTTGTTAATGTAGCCTTTTATTTAAGGAGGAGCATTTTAAAGGGGCATTTAATCCTTCAGTTTATCACAGAAATTCAAAATGAAAATGTCTGGAAATACATAGTTTTCACCGGATAATAAGAACATGAAAGGTAATTATAGCTATCAGACAAATACAATCTTTGCTTTAGAGATGTTGTGGAGACAAAATATAAAGCTGCATGTCAAGCAAATACTCGATGACTTAATTAGAACCATGGTACCTGAGTAAAAGTATTTTCTACCACTGGAGCAAAGCGCAGGAGTTACAACACCTGCATTTTTATAACCCTTCTGTTGAAATGCACCACTGCACATTTTTCCTTTAAACCTTACGGACAGGTGTTTCATTACACCCTCTCACATATGTTGTCCATTGCTTTACAAGACATGTAAACTAGTCAGTTTTATGTCATTCTGAATTATTCAACTGTTAACACTTTGATATGAGCAGTAACAAACTCAGCATGATGATTTAGAGACAATAAAAACTGATGTTAATTGTTAACTATTGCTCTTTCTGAAGACATTGTAAATTTTTTGGTGTTAACCAGACAGTCTTTTTTAAATATAAACTTAGGTCTTTTAATCACAGCTCACAATTATGGGTTTATATTAAGCCATAAAATAAAAAAAATATATAAAATTTAAAAAAAACAGCAACAATTTTTTTTTTTTTTATCAGCCAGTGATGACTGTATATTAACGTTTTGATGACTTTAACAACATGTTCATGCATTTAAAATGATGCTGCATATAGAAATATAATGGATGATTGTCATTCATTATAGGATAAAGTGACTTTTGGATATGCAAAGCCGTTATTCAGTGCAACATTCCTTTGTGTCAGAAAGTCTCCTCTAATTACATTTTGCCTGAAGCTTTGCAATACAAAGCCTTTTCACCTGAAGCACAGCAGGCAGATAGCTCCATGAATCCTCAGCCAGTCTGCACAAGACCTGTCCTATCTTTAAACCACAGCAGGAACAGGATGGTGAAAGGTCATGACAACTAGTGAACAGTCAGTCTGTGAGGTGAAGTACCACCAGCAACTTCCACTTATTTACCTTCTAATAATATGCTACCACTCACAATGTGGTTGTTATAAAGGACAAATGAAAGGAAATGAAGCAAAATAGTAAAAATACTATTTATATTTAGTTTAAGCCTTGTGTTTCACTGCACTTAATTACCAGAAGATCTCCACCAAAGATTACCCGTTCACTTTTCTCCTCATTCCACAATAATTTCAAACCACAAATATCACAAATTTTAACCTCTGATTTCCTTCTTTTGCCATTAGTTGATGCTACTGGACAATTTGACTGTTTTCATGGTAACCAAGATCTCATAATTCTGAGTTCACCATCCCTCTTCCACACTAATGAAACTAAAAAGCCTTGTGCCTCCTTTTTTTGGATCAGAATTAGACAGGTTCTTCCTTGGCCTATGCCCTACATTTTCCCAAGTTTCCAGAAAATCACTACAGAATGTCTTTGTCCTCCTGCTGAAACAGATGGAGCAGGTAATTCCAGTAGTTTCCATAACCTCCTTTGCGGATGTAATAAATCCCCTCTTGTCACATGCTTTATAATTGTAGTATTAATTTTTTCCCCAGGCCGGTAGTTATGGTCATTCCAAAGTCGAGGCCAAAGACCAAAGGTGATGAGGCCTTTGCCATTATGGCCTCTAAATTTTAAAACTCCTGCCTGTGGAATTTATCCTGGCATCAGTGCCAGCATAAAAACATAAAACACTCCTTCTCAACCAAGTTTTATATATGCAAGTACAATATTTTTATCAAATGTAAGTTTGTTGCAGTTCGAATCTTAGTTTTGGGTTCGTAACATTAATAATTTAGTCATAAAATGAGGAAAATATCTGACTTTTGTGGAAAGTTTGAAATATTCAGGTTCAGAATATGTATGCAGCGGTCCTTTGCTGTTCACTATGGCAGTTATATTTTGTGAAATAATCAAACTGAGCTGGTTATTCAACTTTATTGTATTGCAAAGCTGAGATACGCAGGACTCGTGGTGCATTCTGGCATTTAATACGATCCTAATCTTTCAATGATGACAAAATGACTATACTAACATGTACTTAAAGTGAATGATGACTCCAATTTAGTGGCATTGAAGATGTTTTATCCCTTGTAAACATATAAATCTGGTATTTATTGTACTTGCAGTGATTGAAATACCTATATCAGCAAACACACATGGTGTTACTTCATTGTTAGAAATGTATCCCACCCTTCCTCTGCCCTGAGGGTTGAGTCCTGGGATCTGGTGCATCGGTTCCTCCTTATATAAAGGAGGAGTCAATGTCTCACACCTCACTTTCTCTGCTTCCAGAATGACAGACTCTGCTCCTGGTGCCACTGCTGTATGTCCGGTGAACTAACTGGAATCCACATTGCTCTCTGGTCCTGTTACTCCTGGGCTGCTAAAAGTGAAATCAAAATAGAAGACTAAAATACAAGAAACTGCTACAGCTCCACAAAAGGTCAGACTGGGAGACAATCTGAAAGCAACCCATCATGCTTTTGAAGGATACATTTAAAAATTAAATTTCATTCAGAAATTTCCATTAGACACTTAACTCAGGCTTGTCTTTTTTACCGTTGAAGATTTTATTGCAAATTTAAAGCTAAAGTAAAGTGTTACTTCTATGTACAAAGTGTATTAAATCATCATCTTTTCTGTCTTTCCACAGCAGGAACCAAGATGTTCCACTCTATCATTCTAGTGCTGTTTGTCACAGCACTGACCCACGTCTGGACCCAAGACTTTTATGAAGACAGAAAAAGTCACAAAAAGTCCAGAGCCAAACCTCTTTCTGCAAACATTCATGATGGCCAAGGTAAGAAAATGAACGAGGAGTATGTGTAGCACTGAATATTTGGATCAGCAGGATCATACAACAGAAAATCTGAAGATGTAAATATTAATTAATCCAGGATTAACTCATGTCCTAGTCTTTCTTGTGCATATGAATACATACATCTCTCCTCTTTTTATATTCATGTATTTGAGAAAAAAGTCATCAACTACTGTTCTTAAGTATAATTTTGAGTTACTTCTACTTTAATTAATTATTTCCATTTTTGGTACTTTTTACTTCTACTTCCTCCCATTTCACAATGAAATTTGTAAATAAAAAACATGTTTGTATGACATAGTACAGAGCTATTCACCTAATCTACTCTATAGTATACAAAGAATATGTACTATAATGATGAACTGAACAATTAAAAAGGTCTTTCATATATATTTGTTAATAATTAAATCAGAGTAACACAATATTCTATAACAGTATATACTAATAATGTACTTTAAAGTAAATTTTGCTGATACTTCTATCCCTTTCCCTAAGTAATGTTTTGATTGAAGGACTTTTATTTGTAATGGAGTATTTCTACACTGTGGTATTTCTACTTATATTGAAATAAAGGTATTTTGTTCCTCTGTAATTCATCTCCAATTAAGTCAAAGCATAGTCATTTTATAAATAAAAGGAAGAACGTTTATAACACATGTTCGGATTGTCTCATCCATTGTCATTTATTCACAGCCATTGTGGATGAGGACTGCAGCTTGGAGCTCTCCTTCCTGCTGGACAGTTCAGAGAGTGCCAAGGACAACCATGAACAAGAAAAACAGTTTGCTATGAATGTGGTGGATGCACTTCAGGGGATACGGCTGCAGACTAGCCGTGGCCTGAGCTTGAGGGTGGCTCTGTTGCAGTACAGCAGTCACGTTATCACAGAGCAGACCTTCAGAGACTGGAAGGGCACAGAGAACTTCAAGACCCGTGTATCACCCATCATCTACATTGGACATGGCACCTACACCACCTATGCCATCACCAACATGACCAAAATCTTCTTAGAGGAATCCAGCCTCGGAAGCATCAAAGTAGTCATGCTCCTTACAGATGGTATTTCCCACCCAAGGAACCCTGACATTTTCTCTGCTGTTGCTGATGCAAAGAACCAGGGGATCAAATTCTTTACTGTGGGAATCACCCCAGCAGCCAACGAGCCCGCCAACGTGGCCCAGCTTCGTCTACTCGCCAGCTCTCCCGCCTCACGCTTCCTCCACAATTTACAGGATGAAGACATAGTTAGAAAAATTGTTGCTGAAATTGTGAGTATAACAGCCCATCTTTCAGCACATGAGCAGTGCAAAGAAAAGAACTGTATTTGCTTTGAATAGGCATGTACTCAGATGACACACTGACATGTTTGTTCAGGTATTTGTAAAGAGTTTGAATGATGGAATGAAAAAGCATCTATGACAGCCCAGTGTTTTAAGCTTCATTTGCAGCTTTTATTTTGTCAGAGTATAACCTCTGGGATGTATGCCTTTTTGCCTTGCTTTTTCATAACAGATTCCTTTACGATGAAAGAAATGGGTTTAACCAGTGTTATTATTTACAGTAAAAAAAAATTTCAAAGACTTATTCTCAAAGTACTTGAGATGTTGCATCAATTATGTATACAGTAATGTTAGTGGTCTTTATTATGCCTGGATGACACTTTGTGTAAGCGTTAATCATAAAGCCACTGCAAAAACATCTTTCAGTGTTGGTATGACGTTTAATGTTTGTTTGTTTTTCAGACAGACTTGGCTGATGAAGGGGTATGTATTATTAAATTTAGACATTTAATACTTTATAATTGGGTGGAAGTTCCTTGTGAGTATCTAGAATTGCAATCCTGACAGCTGATCAAACATATCTTCTCTTTTTGAAGTGCCCTCTGGCTCAGAGATGCTCTTGTGAGAAAGGAGAGAGGGGACCCACCGGCCCAGGGGTAAGTATTTAACTTCCACCTTTTCAAAATATCCTCCAACCAAATGGCTGCTGCCTTTGAACTGTCACCGAGTGGTTTGTCAGAAGAGGGATTCCTGAAACTTTCAGACAAATCTAACATGATCCTGATACTTTAGGAATGGTAATTGTGCAGTTTTGAACTCATAATTGCTGCAGTCTTTAGCTTGAGGGTATTTGCACAGGCAAAATGAGTGGATAGGTGGTCCTGACGCACATTCTGACATCAAACCTATGGCAACAGGAAAGGCAAGGGATAGACGGTAGCCCTCTATTCTCACATAAATATGTTTGTTTATACTTTGTGTGCCCTGTCTCAGCATGTTACTGTGTGCATTGTCCATGCAACATAACATGTTCCCCGTGGAAACCAGAGGCACCCCATTTAGACATCCTTATAAAACTGGACCTTTGGCTATAATGGATGTCACATACAGCCCCGACTGTAACGGTTGGTCACACAGACACAGAGCCACCACACATGTAGCGATATTGCAAATCATTTTGCATGGTTCTTAGAAAAAAGGCCTTGTACCTTAGAGACGGGTGCTATTTGTATTACTAGTGTTGGGAAGTAACTAGACTTATGTGATTCATTTACAAAAATAAATGTAATTCTAATTTGTTACAGTTCTGAAAAATCTAAATGTAAATAAGTACAAAGGGGATTACATCTGGATATATTGTTTTTGTTAAAAAAAAAAATCATTAATGTAGAATACAACAGCAGACCAGACCAATGTTGCTAGATAAAATGGTTTTGCTAGAAATTCAAGTATATAGTCTTGATTTAACTTTAATTACTTTGCACTTTAAGTTCCACTGCCTTAAACCATTTGTTTGAATAGCAATAAAAAAGTAACCAAATGTAATTGCATAACTTAAACTGAGTAACTGAAATAGTGTCTGGTCATCTGTACCATTTCAGAAGTAATTTTCCTAACACTGACTATAGATTTGTATGCAAATTTCCTTCCAACATGCCTCTGACAGATATTGGACAGCTCAGATAATGTAAAGGTTTTCAGTGACCCAGTCGATAATATTGTTGCTGACAGACAGCTGCATGACAATTAACCAGGTGCCTTCTCCTCACAGATTCTTCAGATTCTTACACTCAGACTATGCGGCTCTCATAATTGCTCTCATTAGTTTAACGGTCACAAACTAGTGTTTTTAGTGAGCTGCAATGGGCTACTGCTGTCCAGGTGCAACTCAAGACAATGACCCTTGACCTTGTGGACAAGATTCCTCATGCCCACCTATGGTTTTAACAGCTGTCACACTCATAACCATGAATGTAACACTTACACAGGAATTAGATAACATGTCATATTAATGTACACACTATCCCATGTTATATTGTGCACATTAAATATTAACTGTTTGTTTGTGTGTTTATTTGTTTGTTTGTTTTGTTTATTAGTCATATTCTGGCCCATTATTGAAATGTTTTAATTACTTATAAATGCTGCATAAGCATTTTGTAAAACCAACTGGTCATGAACATTAAAATGTTTCCTTCTATAACCTCTTAACTACTGATTACTGATTGACTGATTAAATAAATAAATAAATAAAGTTATATTGCATGAATTACTGTTTTTTTTTTTTTTTGCTCAGTTGGGCCTAACAAAATGGTGGTACCACAAGATTTGTTATAGACCTTAATAGCACTTAATATATATGATAACAAAAGGCAAAGCTAAAGCATTTTTTTCCTACTCAAAATATGTTACTTATTCTAAAATGAGTTTGGCTTATAATTAATTCATTTGATGTCTGATTAGTAATTACAACAAAATGTATACTTATTTAAACATAAACATATGCAGTTTTGTGAAGAATTTATTTATTTATTTATTTTCATAAGATTAGACCATATTCATTAAGTGCAAACAGTGTCAACAGAAGGCCCATACTGGACAAATAAAAGTACATATAAAAGAAAAGTACATACATATACATACATATGTGTATGTACACACAGTACACATGTATATAAGTACATATCACATAAAATATCATAATTCATGCACAACTTCACTCCGTACTTACAACAAATTCATATTAATTAGGAAACTGCTGAAGGAAAGTTAATGACATCATATTGTTCAACATGGTCATGTATAATGAGGCATTACTGCATGTTTTATAAGGTTTCATGGATAGCCAGTATGTAGGTAAATGGTGTTCTAGTGTTCTTCAAATGTCCCTTATTTCCCTATCATGTTAGGTCATAGTACAGACCAAGAAAAAACAAAATGCCAGCGGAAGAAACCAACAAAAAACTTAACCCTGATTTTATTTCATTCTTCAGGGAAAGAAAGGTCGGCCAGGAGATGATGGGGCTCCAGGGGCCAAAGGCCAAAAGGTGTGTGCCCTTTGATGGACATACTGACTATGACTGTCTTAACTAGTGGGCCTCTTCTGGTGTTACATAACACCTCCTAACTGCTTCACACCTAAATTCATCCTTTAATGTATACAGAAAGAATTCATGTAACGTAATATTAACCGTAATGTATGTCACTTATTATCACTGAGCCCATAATCTAGTGAAGCCCAAAAGCAAGGGCGCTATCCTTGGTACTACAAAACTGAGCTTTTGTCCCACTTTTATTCTCTTCATCAAAACTTGAATTTGTATGTTTGATTCTACATGAAATGCAACTACTCCACCTTAATATAAAAGTAAAAGTGTAATAGTATGTCTTGCTCTGGTGCACTGGAGTGTGATACATGATTTATGCTTCTCTTATGTACTGCACTGTCATCAAAAATATTTACTGACATTATAATATTGCGTAATTTTATCATATTAGGGTGACGCGGGATTGAGTGGACTACCGGGGCGAGAGGGAGCTGAGGTAATGGTTACTATTCTTAACACTTAACACAAAATTATATTCTGTATATGTAATTGCCACTTCAGCAGAGTCACACAAGACATCTGATTCATTTTATTCACAGGGTAAACCAGGATACAAAGGAGAGAAGGTATGTAATGCAAACAATCACCAAGGACTGGTTTATTTAAATGAAACCTATTTAAATGTGTGAAATGTTTGACATTTCCACACAGGGCGAGAGGGGTGAGTGTGGAACTCCAGGAATAAAAGGAGACAGGGTATGGCATCATTACTGACAACGACTATCAAGGTTACAGCTTGTTTCTGACTCTTTCACTGTGCTTGACATTTGACATTTGTTTTCCTCTCTGTGTCGTGTGTTTCAGGGTCCTGAGGGTGGAGTTGGAGTAAGAGGAACTAGAGGTCTGCAGGTCAGTAATATATTGTAAATCACCCACTTCCAAAGGCTGGGCCATGAACCAGGAAACTGCTGTGTTTCAGGAGATTTTATTTTGGTCACAAAACAAATTTGTACTTTAAACAATTTCTCTAGAAGAAGCATAATTTTGACTGAATGTTAGTATTGTTATGTTATAAATTGTTACACACAGATTCTATGTTGAAAGGATTTGATGTTTGCTTTGAGGAAATGAGGAGATGAGGAAAAAAAACTCGACCCTCTTAACCCTGCCTCACTGCACTTATTATGTCTCATTTATAAAAAAACAAGTATAGATTAGATTAGATTAGATTAGATTAGATTAGATTAGATTAGATTAGATTAGATTAGATTAGATTAAATTTTATTGATTCAGCAATGGGGAAATTCACTGGTCAAGGTAGCAACAGATTAAAGTGCAAGAAAAAAAATGTCAATGCATAAAGACAGTAGTATACTGTTTTACTGATGAAGGGAAATAAAACCCCTGAGTCAGTTACCTGTCTAAAGGCTTTATATGACCTCAGTAACATGTGCATAATACAATGTTGGGGTTTATGAAAACATATATCTTTGTGAAATGACAAATTTTTCTTTGAAACTGTTGTTATATTGAGGCATGTAACACTATTAAAGATAATATATTCGTGCATGGAAAAGGCTGTACAAATGGGCACAAATGTGAATTTATGCACAAATTCAGTCTTCTGTAAATTTCTAGATAAAACCAGCTTTGAATTAGATTACAATGTTTTGTTATACTTGAAGTGAAGTACCCAAAAAACAAGCCTGTATATGATGCTCCAGGGGCAGATACAGTATTTTCTATCGTCGATTCTTCCATTTACATACAGATTGACACGTAAGTAATACAGATCTGGAGGGTCTTTCGTTGCTGACTGTATGCTTTCTCTCCGCAGGGATTACCAGGACCACAAGGAGATATTGGACCAGAGGGTCTGCAGGGGAAGCCGGTTAGTCTTACTCACCTCATTGTGCACATCTGCTGTAACTTTTACATTTCCTTTTCTGATGACTTTAAAGAGGTTGGAGCATTACCACCTCCATGTTTACCATCATGCGGCACAGGGGCTTGTTTGTCTAAGTAATAAACCCCTTTGTGAATATGTGGCAATGAGCCAAAGTCTTCCCCATCATTACCATGATTCACCACCATAGAGGTGAAACATCAGCAGAAAATCTCTCCACAGGTTCTTCTAATGTCTCGTATCCTGTTTCTAAATACAGACCTGAAACTGCCTACAGCATTATCAGCTTCACAAAAGTGTGTAGTTAATAAAAATATATGGAACGTCAGTGTGCCCTCACCATGTGAGGACATGTAGGTGGCATTTGAGATTACCAAGAGCCCTGGTGGTCTCCACAGGCAGAGCCTTGTCTGTGTCCTATAAGTCAAATGCATTCTTTATGTATTTTACTTATTCTCTTTGTGTATTTGCACAAAATCTAAAGAACATAAAGGTACCTTTCTCATATTACAATTATAGTAACAACCATAATCAGAAGCTAATAACTGAAGATGACTTAAAAAAAAAAAATCATACACACACTCATAGATTTTACAGTATATACATTAGTACAGAAAATCACCATTAGATGGTGTCTCTTTATGGTTCTAGATTTTAGTTTTTTTTACTTTTAGGGGTAGATAAAAATTTATCCCTAAGCAATTTCCTTTTGAATATAAATGTAATCAAATAGCTGTCAGCAATTATTTGTTATTTTAAGACACAATTACCAATTGTGAGTCTCACATTAGGATGATTTTATGCTTCCAGCATGTGTGTTTGCTTCACTTCCTTGAATAGTGCTATTCTAGTTAGACGCCACACAGTGCTTCACACCATAAAAGAAACAATCACTGAAAGAACTTGTAAAATTATAAGATATGCATTAACATTAAAATACAAAACACACAGTAATATAATATGTAGTACATGCAGAAACACACACAAAGTATATAAAGGCCTACAGTCCACACACACATTAAAAGAAAAGAAAATCATACTAGGAAACAAGTGTATTTTCAGAGGCAGAGTAATAAAGGTGAATTTAATGCAACTAATCAGATTTAATTTTGAGTTAAGGGAATGTGTCTGGTGTGCAGTATGATGCTGTAGGGTTTTACCAAATAAAAGAAACCATCTCTGATACACAAAGGTTGAAGGGTTTGTTCATGTTTTTGAAGTTGGGTTGAAAGAGATAATAACAGCTGGTGGCTGGCACATCCCCCATGTATAGAAGCAGACAGGAGTACTGACATGGAAGCTAAATATAGTCCTCCTGTGGACATTTTTTAAAAAGATGGATGTACTCTACATATACAATATTTTCATCGGACAGTGCTCACCGACACAGAACTGAACCAAACCTCTTCAAAGCCACCAGACTCATTTGACAAAACTGTAATTTTAGCTCATAGAACACAGGAGTTGCTGGTCTACAGCTGCATTGACTGGGTTTTGTAGAGGCTATTTAAATACTACTTGTGTCTCTGATGTGTTGATATGAAGCTTCAAAAGGTTCATTGACAGGTGACATTTTGTATCACAGGGTGAACGTGGCCCACCTGGCCCCCCAGGAATTCAGGGGGAAACCGGCATTGGACTTCCTGGCCCAAAGGTAAATGATAGTGTCCTTGAAGTATTTTGATTGTTGACTTGCTACCTTCATTTGTTGTTATCTTACAAGCTACTTTTATATATTAAATCTACAGGGTGACATGGGATTCCAGGGCAGACCAGGTCCCCATGGTCCCCCTGGACTAGGTGAACCTGGCCCTCCTGTAAGTAAATAAAATCATGTGTCTTTTCAATGGTTTTTATATCAATGAAGTCTTAAATAATGTCAATTTTGGATTTTGAGTGATGTACAATATTTGTTTTTAGTGTCTGATGTGGTCATTTTCTGTGTGTATCTTGGTTTGATTTGGTGACACAACATCCACTTTGCCTTTATTTTCAGGGACCTCAAGGACCACAAGGAGTTCAAGGGGAAAAAGGACCCCAAGGTGAAGGGTTTCCTGGTCCAAAGGTAGTATTGTTTGTCTTTTATCAGAGAATAAAAAACAAATAGCATTGGTTTGTTAGCTCTTCATTCTTTCAGACTTTGGCAACAGGACACCAAAACTATCCTTCCCTTTGAAAATCTTGAAAAATAGTAAGTTAATAGCAAAAGCAGTTTGAATAATAGAGGAAATTAAGTATACTTTCACACCAAATTCAGTCCAGACTTCTGGATTTTCCAGTTTGATCTAAAGAAAATGTTGAGATGTGAAATCTCCCCAAAACAGCTATCAGTCTAAACAGCAGATGTTTGGGTTGGTAATGTTTAGATTTTTTTTGTTGTATGAAGATAAAAAAGTATAAGTAAGATTAAAACTTATTTTGCAGTGCTCTTTAAAAGTCACACAAAGCTATAAATCAGACTTTATGGGTACAATTTTGTGCAATCAAAGAGTTTTTAAAGTCAACGTTTATATTCACTTTTCTACTCGTTTGTTGCTGGATACAGCTTTGTACAAACCAGTTTGAATGCTGTAACATTTTCCAGTTCATGGCCTGCATCTGTCAAAACCAGACTGTACTCTGTTCCAACCCACTGACTCACAACTCAAGTGTTCACTCAAGTGTTACTGCTGTTTTTTCTTGCTGTAACATGTTGCACTATGGGACATGTATTTTGAACAAACTTTGCAAATATCCCTTTCAAACCAAAAATATGTGAAGACATACAATACTAGGAGTAATAATTTATGGCTTGCAGCTAAAACTTATTATTCTTGTTTATGACAACATGTTTGATTATACAGCTGCAGAGATAAAACATACCCACAATAAGGAGAGGTTAATGTTTAATACCAAAGAAGAAACCCTAAAAAGAATTGCATCACTGTAGTTTATTCCTGTTCAAGACAGAACTTGTTGGGTGTATTTATGTGGGTGTTGGGGATTCTGCGTAAAGAAATCTAAGTACATTTTTATTTGTTAGTGGAAGCTTTTGGAAAATGAACGCTTTAAATATCCTCAAGCAACAACACATCTGTTTGACCCATGCCAGACTTCCTGACAGTTACAGCTTTATCTCCTCTGCTGAATTGTTCCTCTTGTAAAAGGGGGGGTCTGTGGGGGTGATCAAACCCTTTCTGCTGCACACATAAAGACAGGTAACACAAGGACACTTGACACATTTAAGTCAGAAGTCTGCACTTTGTTATACTCGGTCGCTGCTCAGCTTTCTCCCTTGATAATTCATTGGTACTGGAAAAGTGAAAAGAGCACACTCCAGAGGAGTCATGTTGTCAAGAAGAAGTGCCACAAAGAAAGAAAGAAAGAAAAAACTGTTCATTCCTGGTGCATAGACTCATTTTGTATCAATCAAGGAGGGTAACAGGAGCCGACATGCATTTCTTCCACACTTGCTGAATTCAGAACAATGTGGACTTGGCAGTGATTCAGAGGATGTGCAAGTGGATGTGATGTAACTGACAGAGATGACCTGATACTGTACCACAGGGGGATCGGGGGCTGCCTGGGCCGAGAGGGACGAGAGGACAGCAAGGTGCAGGAATCAAAGGAGAAAGGGTGGGTCATTCTTACTTCACATGTGCCAATTCAAAAAAGCCATAACAAAATCTATCAAGACATAAGGTTTATCAAGATATGGAACACATGCAGAACACTTCTGTGAAACCTTTAAACCATTTGGTGCCCCCTCGGTCCACTCCACTTGCTGCTAAATGGGACCAGAGAGATACAAGAGAATATAAACACAGAGGTTATGAATTTTCACGCACACAATTTTTTTTTGTACATGTTGATGATATAAGCAGCTGATTATTATAACTAATGACATTTATACATGAGAATCAAATCAGACAATTAGAGAACTGCTTCCTGTGGGAAAGTTTAATCTTCCAATGAAAGCACAGTCTCAGATCACCTGTTCACCACATTTTAAGGACTACATACACACTTAATTTGTGGACACCTTATAAGGGAGCATGTTCACATATTCTGAAATTAAGTAAACATAGCTAAAATATTGGTCACAGATGTGTAAATATCCTTTCTTTATTTCAAAGACCATTTTAAAATCTATTTTAATATCCATTTTTTGCTTTTGTTTTGGTTTGGTTTTTCAATTAATTTTCAGTGGGGGTTTTGTGTCAGCACCCCCTACTGACAAGCCACTGCTGCTTAAATAGTAAAATGCATGAGGTTGCTCTGTGTACTGCAAATACTGTGTAATTACATGGGTAATTGAGAATATATAAATGCATGTATTGAGGTGAAATAGGTGATTTACTGTTCAAGATATTCAAACTTTTCAATGCTTTACAAATATAGCAGTCATTCATTCATGGCATCTCTGAAATACATAGACTGCCCTGCACTGCTCTCACAGTCAGTGAGAGTCTGAATTCTAATGCTATGGTAAATCTGCTAAAACCTCTGAGAGCCAGCAATGCATTTTTGTCCTCTGTAGTGGACAAGAGTTTCAGAGCTTTACTTAATTACTTAATTTGGCCTATTATAACATTGTCTTACATTATTATTACAAGAAACAGTGTGAATGAACATAGCATAGCATTCATATTATATTAAAAGGAAACTGAACCAAGAGTCACTCCAAAGGTATATTAATACTTTGTGTTTACAGATATAAACAATACTTGTTTGTGAAAACAACAATGTGGTGTTTAATCTGAAACATTTACAAAGTTAAACATTTTATAGGCAATTGATATGCAGAGTTTTTACTTTTGATGCTTTAATGCATTCCGACAGTCAGCCATACATTGTTACCCCAGACTGTGTTGATAGCCCACTATGGCACAGATATAATTTTAAATCTTATGGGGATTTAGTGATGCCTTTTAAATGTCTTTTCAAACCAAATAATGCAGACTTTCAGAGATGTAAAGTAATCTGTCATTTTTCAGAACTTAAATGATGATGATTAACATCTATTAACTGGTATTTGTAAGAGTTACTCATATTTTATATTCTAAATACACACATGAAACTGTTCCGAAACACTGAATATTGGATCTATTGAAAATACTTTCATAGCTACATAGATAAGTGAGTCAGGTAGAAATGACATTAACGCTTTAACCAGAGTAATATGCTTTACTTAAAGGGTGACCTGGGACCTCCAGGTTTTCCGGGGCCAACTGGACCTCCAGGAGTGGGCATACAAGGAGAGAAGGTTGGTAGAATAGTCAATGACTCTCATACTGACAGACTATTCACACTGATATCCCACTAACTTTTGTCATTGTGCAGGGAGTTGAGGGTCCAAGAGGGCCACCAGGGGTCAGAGGACTTCCAGGAGAGGGTTTACCTGGACCTAAGGTTTGTTAAAACACCTGTCAGATGTTAGATTGTTTGCTCAGGGGGGCTGTTATATGAGAACTGAAATGTGCATCATTACAATTAAACAAGAAAGGACATAGTGTGGATAAAGCTCAGCTTATAATATCAGAATACATTACAAAATATTTTATTACAAGAATTAATATGTCATGTTTGTTAATGTGTGAAGAACACAATGTGTGTTGTACAGTAAATATGTTTCATTATATAAGCAAATAAACAGCACCTCACCAAACAAATCTAAACAAAACCTGGTAGACTTGATGCATTTTGCGTGATAACGTCGATGCTCTTCTTTTAGGGAGATCAAGGTTTACCAGGAGAACAGGGAGCTGTAGGAGAGACAGGCATTGGTGAACCTGGTCCAAAGGTAAGAGATCTCCTGCATCTGGATTGAGACATAGAGAATGCCAATTTAGGGAGCCTATCAAAAAATGGATTCATACTGTTTTAATGTTACAGGGCGAGCCGGGATCAGCTGGTCTGGCTGGTGTGCCTGGTCTTCCAGGAGAGGATGGGGCTCCAGGCCAGAAGGTACAGTATAATACCTCTATAACCCAGTTTCTTGTAACATAGTAAGATGGAATCAGATCATACCGGATTCCTCTGTATGTCTTATCGATATTTCTTCTCTCAGGGAGAACCTGGTTTACCTGGTTTAAGGGGTACTGAGGGACCACAGGGAATTGGCACTCAAGGAGAGAAGGTATGTTTAAGAACATAAAGAGTATATATTTATCAAATGACAGGTGGAAATGGTCACTTCTATGATGACAAGCTACCATCCGAAGGCTTGAGGGGTCACTGAATACTTTGATGAATATGAAAATAATGTGACTCATATGATACAGCCTGAGGTCACCAGATCTAAACCTTTTGAAATTTAGACTGAAGTGTTAAACAGACCTCTTCAACACCATCATCAAAAAACAAATGAATGGAACTCTTTTAGAAGAATGGTGTTTTTTTCCCTCCAGTACATTTCACAGAATTATTGAAACTGTTCTGGAGGTCTGTGGCTTCCCAACCCCTGTGTATGAGACATGATGTTGGTTTTTCTTTTAATTTGTCAGCTGTGTGCATTTAGTATTGGTAGTATGATATCAAATACTAAACAAATGATGTGGTACTCTTTACCAGGGTGATCAAGGTCTAAGGGGGATCCGTGGATTACATGGGCCTCCTGGGATCTCAGGACCATCTGGACCAAAGGTAAGAGATTTTAAAATAATCACAAGAAGCAAAGCCGTTTGTGTTACTACTTTATAAGTGTTACAGGTCCCTGTTCCACCTTCTCCATGTCTTAATGAAAGAGTGACAGGTGTTGGGGATTCATGCCATATCTACCCAGCCTTTGAAACCAGCCAAAATACTGTCAGACTTATGAATGTCCTTGGCATTACATGAAAATTAAGACGCTCATAAATTGGATCCTAAGTCTGCCAACTGTGTTTCAGGGAGAACGTGGAGTACCAGGCCAGCAGGGCATGCCAGGGCAGCCAGGACGGTCCGTATCAGGTCCCAAGGTACCAACATAAATATGTATAAATCAAATGGCTTATAATTGCCAAATAGAGTCAAATGCAGAGGTATTAATCACAGATTTGTTTCCAGTAATCATCAGTATATCTTGACTGTCATTTCTGCAGGGTGATGTTGGCCCTCCTGGTCCCACTGGACCTATTGGGGAAACAGGTCATGGCCTACCCGGTCCAAAGGTACAGTCCAGATTTTTACCTCTACAGGAGGGCCTATCTGTTATGAATCTAGGATCCTTTTTTTTGTGAGAGTTCCTGATGACATTGGCCACAAATTATTACATCTAGGTTTAAAAAAAAAAAAGTTATTGTAATTATTCTAAACAATACTGTTAAACTTTTTACTATGTTTAGGTTGGTACTGGCAGTGCTTGGTTAGGGTTGGATTACTTACATTTAATTAAACATTTGGTTAAAAATTGTAGTCATAGTTTATTTATTAACACTTAAACCAAGCTACAATCTTTTCTAACCCTAATTCATATTGCTTAACCTCATATAAAAATTAGGTTAGTGGCTATAGTCAGACCATGAATCCAAACAGGAAACTCATCAGCCTCAAGTTGGCCTTAGGGCACACCAACACAACAGCTATTTAAGATGTATTAGTGTTTATTAAACCATACTGGTCACTGCATTATCATCTCTAAATCTTGTTTCACCAGGGTGAGCGTGGTCTTCCAGGTTTGGTAGGTCCACATGGTCCAAAAGGAGATGGTTTCCCTGGACCTGTGGTGTGTATCAACAACCATAACACCACAAAATCATTTTAATATCCTTAAAGTATTTGATTAATAAACATTGTCTAGGTTGGCATAGACTGAATTAATAACTGTACTCTTCAGGGTCCTCCAGGTCTTCCAGGTTTACCAGGAGAACCTGGCCCAGAAGGAACAGGAATTCCTGGTCCCAAGGTGGGTGTCTACATGTTTTGTTTTGTTTTTGGCTGTGTGCATATTTTGGTGCATGCTGATGTTCACAGTCTTTTTTATTTTTACTGTGCATTTCAGGGTGACATTGGATTTAGAGGGTTGCCTGGTTTGCCTGGCCCACCTGGAGAGGGATTACAAGGACCATCAGTGAGAAAAATTACTTAGTAAAAAACTTTACATAAATAAATGATGATTAAATCTGTATCATATCTGGTGATGTAAAATATCATCCTAGATAAACATCCCTATGCATCTGAAGTACTCTATTAATCATTTTCAATTATGTGTTTTAAGGGTAACACTGGGAGGCCAGGTCCTCCTGGTCCAACTGGACCTCCAGGACAGGGTATTCAAGGCGCAAAGGTAAATGTCACTATTGTTTCTTTTAAGTGCTGCACTCTTCAGAGGGATCCTTTATATTTTACAACTCAGAATTGAGGTAAATGTGACATCAGACTTTGGTGCTGACATGTTAAGCACCAAACACTAGCTGCAAGACAAAACACAATAAATTATGAGCTCTTGTGAATCTGGAGAGCTCTTGAATGATTTAGTAAGACTCCATATAATTTCAGGGTGAGCCAGGATCTCAAGGCATGACTGGGCCTAGAGGGCCTTCAGGAGATGGCTTTCCTGGAGTGAAGGTAATGGACTAAAATGTATCTTTTAGACATTTTTCTGACTGTGAAAAACATTTCTGATTGATTAATTATTTAAATACCTATATTAAATGTCGTACTCTTATTACAGGGTGACCGTGGATTACAGGGTGAGAGGGGTACGAAAGGTACCAAAGGAGACACGGGTGATCCTGGAGTTCCTGGGGATGCTGTAAGCAAAATAAAAATTATTTTTCATTATTTTATCAGTGAATTATTCTGCCAGGTCTGATTAAGTCTCTCTTAGGTATAGTAGTAATAACTGATACAAATAACAGTCACAGATGTTATCCTAATTATATTTATGATCCTGTGAGAAAAAATGAAACAACACATAAGAGAAACTGTAATATTGTTTTCAATAAACTGCAGGGAAGGCCTGGAGAAAAAGGAGAACCAGGACTCACAGTGAGTTCATTCTTTCATAATGTTTGATTATTCAACTATTCATATAGAGTAGGTTATTGCTCATGTTATTTTTTTTTATATTTTTCAGAGAGAAGATATCATCAAACTCATCAAAGAAATTTGTGGTATGTCAAAAACCAAGCAAAGAGAATATAAGTTATACATGTTTGCAAAGAGAAGATAACACACACTAGTGTACAGTGTAGTTGAGTCCAAAGAAATAGCCTTAAACTTTAATTTTTTTCAGGATGTGGCGTCAAGTGCAAGGAAAGGCCGATGGAGCTTGTGTTTGTCATTGACAGTTCAGAAAGTGTTGGCCCTGAGAACTTTGAAATCATCAAGGACTTTGTAATGAGGCTGGTGGACCGGACCACAGTTGGACGAAATGCCACCAGAATTGGACTGGTTCTCTACAGTCTAGATGTCCACTTGGAGTTTGACTTAGCTCGATACATGACTAAACAGGATGTTAAGCAGGCCATCAGGAAAATGTTGTACATGGGCGAGGGCACCTACACTGGCACGGCTATCAGAAAAGCGACTCAGGAGGCTTTCTTCAGCGCCCGGGTGGGAGTCAGGAAAGTGGCCATCGTCATCACTGATGGTCAGACTGATAAACGAGAGCCTGTCAAACTGGACATAGCTGTGCGGGAAGCTCATGCTGCGAACATTGAGATGTACGCCCTGGGGATTGTCAATTCTTCTGATCCTACGCAGGCTGAGTTCCTGCGGGAACTCAACCTCATTGCCTCTGACCCTGACAGTGAACACATGTACCTGATAGATGACTTCAACACTCTGCCAGGTGATAATCACACTCAGATGTTCTCATGACAAACAATCCTGCAGCAGAACAAATGTAACTAATATTCATTTCTTGATTTCCATGTTCAGCACTGGAGTCTAAACTTGTCAGCCAGTTCTGTGAAGATGAAAATGGCGCATTAATCTACAATCGCATTTCAAATGGACATTGGAATGGGAATAATGGGTATGGACTAGGTGGTAATGGGAACAATGGACGTGGAGACAATACCAACAGATATAATGGCTATGGAAATAATGGATATGGTAACAATAGAAATGACTACAACTTCCAAGAAGAGGTTTTTCCAATTGATAATCACAGACGCACCAACAGTCGAGGCCGAGGAGACACCTTCACACTGCCTATTAGTGCTGATCCACTCCCTCTTCAGGTCTCTGCTATGAAGACGGTCTCTCTCACTTTGAATACTGTCATTTTCATTTGGGATTTCACAGCTTTCATTGAAGTACTAATGTAATTTTTCTTAATTGCCTTTCTCCAGGTGGACGAAGATGATGATGGTGAAGATTTAGATTTAGCACATGTACAAGCTGTGAACACTGTGGCTGTAGTTAACAAAACAGCATCTGTTTTACCTGTGAGAGAAAGTTCAGTCTCCACCAAGGGCGCCTCATTGTCTTCATCTTCATCAACAACGAGTTCAGGTTTGCCTTTGACTTCTAATCAGTTGAACCCTGCTGTGAGTCAAGTCATACCTGAAGGTCAGTAGTGCAGCTCTTTCTGATTCTTTTTCAGATACATTAATGTAGTTTGAAAACAGACAATAATTCACACAGCATTTTCTTTTCCAGAGCCTGTTCCTCTTGATCCTCGTTGTAATTTGGGCCTGGACCAAGGCTCCTGCAGAGATTACAGCATCCGCTGGTACTACGACAAGCAGGCCAATGCCTGTGCACAGTTTTGGTATGGAGGCTGTGGTGGAAATGACAACCGCTATGAAACAGAAAACGAGTGCAAGAAAACATGTGTTGTGTATAGAACAGGTAACTCCCATCACTCACGATTAGCAAATTGTACAAAATCTCTTTTTGTTTCATTTTGTGAATGGCCTTTTACCATACTTTTGTGTTCCCGACAGGATGAAAGGAAAAGCAGCCGTCAGCAAGTGACTCATCTACGTTATAGCCTGCTGCCTCTTGTTTCAGTATGATGCATATTGTCTGTTGTGTTGAAACTATATATGCACTTTTCTAACACTCGTCTTCTCAAACAAATAATTTTTAGACAAACAGATGAATGTGTTACCTCAAAACACTTTACTTTCCTCAATGCAGCACGGGGGTTTTGCTGTCCCGGGTTTTTTTTACAACAGTTTTCAAGAATTTGTAAGAATTAAAAATGTGCCTTGAAATCATTCCTATATCTCTCCGGGCAGAATCTTTTAACAAGACAACTACTCAAGGTGAATATTGTTTACTTTTTATTGATGTAATTTTCTGAATGAACTGAAAGCTCTGAGTACCTTGTGTTTGTTAGTTTGTTTTACAATGTGTCCGTATAGTTAATAACAGGCAGCTGTAATAGGGGCTGTTCCTCTGTTGGTGCTGCTTTGAAAGTTTTCTGTAATCCAACTCTCTAACCACTTGTTAATATAAGCTGTGTGTGTGAATAAATGCGTTGTGTGTTTTGTAAAAATAAAATACAAAAAATTAGTGCTGTACAGTGTTTCATGTTTTTATTAAGCAAAACAAACAGTTATGAGTAAAATATGCATAACTTAAAACACGATACTAACATAATATGTTATATATGTGAAATGTCTATGTAACTGAAAAATGAATAGTGTACTTATTCACTGCATTGTGTTGCCAAAGCCGGCATGTTTAAAAAAAAAAAAAAAAAGTTATTTGGCACTGCATATATTGTACAATACAATATATATTATTCCCATGGCAATATCCATCCATCCATTTCTGAACCGGCTTTATCCTCACTAGGGTCACTGGAGCCTATCCCAGCCACTTAAGGGCGAAGGCAGGGTACACCCTGGACATGTCGCCAGTACATTGCAGGGCTGACATATAGAGACAAACAAACACACTCACATTCACACC
>JAPQRP010000016.1:26591951-26624450 GCA_037367295.1 Apogon hyalosoma | reverse complement strand
CCCACCGACTGGTGTTGGAATCGAACCCAGGACCTTCTTGCTGTGAGGCACGAGTGCTACCCACTGCACCACCGTGTTGCCCCCCATGGCAATAATTTTGTCCAAATTCCAAATAGAAGTACATTATAAATATCATATTGCTATCAGCAGTATTACTCTACACCTGTTTTTAATACAGTGCAAATAAGGGATCCCCTTCATGTTTGACAGGTTGCAGAGGACCAGGTGTCCTGCTTTGTGTGGGACAGCACATCTTTATCCTCTGTCTTCATATCTCACAGCTTATTTCCATTTTCAAGAATATATATGATTTGAGCAGTTTAAAGTCAGGTTTACATCCAAATGTGTCCACAACTCAAATTCTTCTTGTTTCAGAGTAGAAAGTAGTTCAGGTTACAATCAATACATGATACGAGACACTAATCTACCAAAAGATTCAAATCAGGAAGTTATGCTGTTTATGTTTTTTTCTTTTTGTTTGTTTTTGGTTTTGGGGTTTGTTTTGTTTTGCTTTTTTTTTTGTTTTTTTTTTTTTTTTCTTTTTTTTTTTTTTTTGTTTTGGGTTTTTTTTTTTTTTTGTTTTTTTTTTTTTTTTTTTTTTTTTTGTCAAATTATTGATCTTTTTAATACATTTTGTTGATTCTTTTGTTATTTTTTGTAATTAATTTCTGATCATGTTGTTGATTATTATGTTCATTTTCTTGATTATTTTGTCTGTTTTTGCTCATTGTGTTGATTTAGTGCTTATTTGAATAACTTCAGTGTTAATTCTTACTGAACTTTTCTACTTATTCTTTTTATTTTCAATAGCAGGACGAGGAATATTAATGATTCTACGACTGTGTGTCTTTAATATAGATATTAGAGGGTATTCTATTATTCTGTCTAGATGTCTGATCTAACTGGGTTTTTCAGCACTGGTACCTTGTTCCACACCGTCCCACACAAACATATTCACTGTCCCACATTTGTCTTTTTGGGAACCAGTCACACAAGAATAAAACATCAGTATATAATGTAACATGTATAAAACTACTCTCTTTTGTGTTTTGTATTGTATCTCCTGAAACGAAAAGTCTGGATTGAGAACAGAACATATTTTTACAAAGATCTTCGCAGTTGAGTTCACCGTCAGGTACAAAGTTTGGTCCTCCTGAGTCGCCGTCTGTTTCCACAGTGATTATGACGCTAGGCAGGTTTTTCAGATTAGCTGCGTAGACAATTAGCAAATATAGGCGTAGTAAGTCCTTTACTTTATCAAGCTAAACAGACACATAAAAAGCTGAAATCATGGCATCGGTTTTAGATGCCCTCTGGGAAGACAGGGACGTCAGATTTGACATAACGGCACAGTAAGTTAATTCACTGAGGAAACTATTCCACTATCGTACAAGCTAATGGGCATTAGCTTAGCTCAGCTAGCTAGGATTTAAGATAAGAGCAGACAGCAGACAAATTAAATTGCTTTACTGTTAGTAGAGACATGTTAAGCAATTTCCTGTGTGTTATTCTGCAGTGTAGTGATGGAAATGTGTAACGTTGCGCCAAATTTTCTTTAGAGACTAACATGCAACTCTGACCACATTACAGATCGATAATCTGCTAATTATCCATCAGTGTGTTTATCACCTGTGTGTGTGTCCTCTACACAGGCAGATGAAAACTCGCCCTGGAGAGGTAATGATAGACTGCTTGGACTCAATAGAAGACACCAAAGGAAACAACGGGGATCGAGGTATTTTTCTAGTTAAAACACCCTCACCAAAGGTTATGCGTGTGGTGGTTTATTCACTTATGTCCATCTGTTTACAGGTCGGCTCTTAGTAACAAACTTGAGGATCATTTGGCATTCTTTGGCCCTGCCAAGAGTCAATTTGTGTGAGTTGAAATGTTGTTGTTTTCGCCCAACACTCAATCATCTGAGTATTTCTGCCCTCTCTTGGAAGTTGTGGGTATTTTGAGAACCTGAAAAATTATTATATGGCTCAATAAATAAAGGGGGCAGGTAAAAATATAAATCTGTGATATTTTATTCCTCAGCTGTGGGTTACAACTCCATCATAAATATCACCACTCGGACAGCAAATTCTGTAAGTAATTGTTAAGTGCACAGTATGTTGCACATATTGCAACATACTGCTGCTGTTTAGACTGAATGTAAGCTTACATGTCCATATGTACATTTTATATTATATTCTATATTTTATATAGATTTTATCTTAATATTGTGATGCACAGTTTGCACAGGGGTGCTTGTTGCAATTTAATTTTACTGTGAGTCTACCTGTACATCCACATGTGACAAATAAAAATCTTGAAGTAAGTAATTGTTTAAAATTATTATGACTAGTAATAAATCGATTAATCTAATGTTTCAAAAATTTCTTATTTACATACTGTACTGTGCCAAACATGTATTACAGCTTTCAAGTGAGGAATTAACAAATGCTTAATACATTTACACATGTCACATGTCAGTAGTCCCATCACTAACTTTAAACTGTTAACATACCTCAAATTAATCTTAAGCACCAAAAGACATGAACTGGTTGGTAGTAAATGTGATTAAGATGCATTTCTGATGAAGAAATTTGATACTTTTTTTTCCCAGAAACTGAGAGGCCAAACTGAAGCACTCTACATCTTGACAAAGTCCAACAACACAAGATTTGAGTTCATTTTTACAAATGTTGTACCTGGAAGTCCACGACTCTTCACTTCTGTCATTGCTGTACACAGGTAATGCTGTTTGGTGATCTGATTGCAGCCTAAACACACTGTTTGTCCTGCTGAAAAGAAAAAAACCTTGTATTATTTTCTTGCAGGGCCTATGAGACCTCTAAAATGTACCGGGACCTAAAATTACGAGCTGCTCTTATTCAAAATAAGCAGCTTAGACTGCTACCACGGGAGCAAGTGTACGACAAAATTAATGGAGTCTGGAATTTATCCAGTGATCAGGTACAGCCGTTGTACTGAAATTCTGTCTGAATTAGCTCTACACAGCTTAGCACAAGTTAAAAAGTATGATTTACATTCAAATTGTATTGTTTTATGGGCACTGTGTTTTGTGATGCATAACCTCTTGTATAATTAACAGAGTTATTCTTATTTATTTGAGATTATATTAATTTTTAATATGAGTAACATAATTCTGGTGCCTCTGCTGTTCTTTTAGGGGAATCTTGGGACCTTCTTCATCACCAATGTTCGGATTGTATGGCATGCCAATATGAATGAGAGTTTTAATGTCAGCATTCCTTATCTCCAGATTGTAAGTACTGTTAAAAAAGTTTTTACCCTATTCCCCAGCCTTACATGAGTCTATATAATATGAACTGAGATATTTGACTAGTAATTTTATTTGTTAACAGATCTCTGCTACTTTCATTTATTTATTTTCTTTTTCTTCCTAGTGTCGCAAGATATATCACTTTGTCACTTCCTTGAACTTACTATTAGTAGTTGTAATCACTCTAGGTTCTGTCTTTTTAATTATGTTTCCAGTACAGTCAGTATAGTAAAATATTGATCCTGCATCTATAAAAACAGCTCATACAACATTTTTTTAGCCAGTTTTGCTTGTTTGGTGATGAATACAACTTACAAGCACAGCAGTCCTTAACTAAGGACTAAAGCAAGTATTCTTTTTTTTAATCAGTTTTTCTTAGTATTTTCTATTTTTCACAGTAACTGGGAAATACTATATTTAAATGGTGATAGGGCTGGGTGTTGTCACTAAAAAATTCAAACTTGAGTTTAATTTTAAGTTTATTATACATTCACAACTTATATATTACAAGAAGTTATTGACCAGGAAAGTTCTGCAGAGCAATAATCTCAATTTTGTGATTTAGGTATTTTTCATGATTTTCATAAACCAAAACCATGATTAATCAAATGAATTTGAAACATTGCTGATAGTGTGCGTAACTTTGTTATAACTTGTGTTTAATAATTTACTCCAAAAATTAATAGTTGTAAACCATTGGTACAGCAGTTTTATCTGGTACGTGACAACACTGTTTCTGCTCCAGTTTAGGTTTTATTTTGTCTTTTTTTTCCCTACAGTGGTCCATCAGAATAAGAGACTCAAAGTTTGGCTTGGCTTTGGTGATTGAGAGTTCACGACAGGTAACTGATTTTTCTCCACATCATGAGTGACTCTTTCTCATTCCCAATATGATCCCTGATGTCCATAATATAATAATTGTAATGCTACCTTTTATTTCTGTTTTGTTTCCTTCAATATGATACACATGTTTTTTGTATGTACTGTACTGATATACTAATGTACTGATTTTATATGTAAAGCACTTTGTGCTACATTTCACTGTATGAAAAGTGCTATATAAATAAAGATTGACTGATTCATTTTGTTTTTCTGGTTGTAGAGTGGAGGCTACGTACTTGGGTTTAAGATAGATCCTGTGGATAAGCTTCAAGATGCACTGAAGGAAATCAATTCATTGCATAAGGTGTATTCTGCTAACCCTATCTTTGGAGTGGACTATGAAATGGAAGAAAAGGTATGCATAAATATTATCACAAAGTATTGTTGTCACTGACCCAGATCTAACACCATATTTTGTAATAGTTGTACAAAATGTAAATGAGTAAATGATTGCATATGGTTAAGCTTTTCACAAAATTAATGAAATGGGAAAATACAGTGTAACAACCTAACAAAATGCATCATCTTATCAGTACACTTGATAAATTTAAACTGTTAGGATAAATTGTACTTCCCAAAGATTGAATTAGCGTTGTGGTTGACTGCTTTTAATCTAAATAGTAACATAAAAGGAGTAACAAGATCAGTTTTTCACTGTATTTTCCTTGCAAATACAGTCAAGCTCAAGGACTAAAGGTCAAAAGTTGACCTGTAAAACTCATTTATTTATTCCTAGTAGGTCTGCCTACTGCTGTGGTCTTTTGACAGGGCTCCCAAAAAGACCAACAAAAGCTTAATTTCAATAAAAATACAGATGCTGGAGCTGCTAAAGGTGCACCTCCCATATTCAGTAGAGAACCAACACAATAATTTCTTACAAAATGTTGGGAAATTTATTACATACTCCTTTTAAGCTGTTTAATATTACAAAATGTGAGTATTATGTGAAAATTCAGTCTCATAATTCATTGTTATGCATCTCATTACTGTAACCTTAGAAATAGGGAGCTACTGAAACAAACCCAGTTCTATAATAAAACCCTGTATGTCTTTTTTTAAACACTGTCATACTTATAGCTCTGGGTACTCCTGTGTCACTTGCTTTAACACCACTGTAGTCGATCTTGTTGTCATAGCGCTGTTTGTCCCAACAATCATTTCAGCCTCAGCCGTTGGAAGAGCTCACAGTGGACCAGCCTCCTGATGATGTGGAAATTGAGCCCGATGAACAGACTGACGCCTTCACTGTGAGTGTGCACTTTGGATCTACACTCACCCCTCAGGGAGTCAGTGGTTTGGTTTTCAGACTCTCAGAATAGCTATTGGCTAATGCTCTTCAGTATAATGAGCAAACACAAATTAATGTTGCCTAGTGCTTATGTTATGTTGGTTATTATAGTCAGGATACTCAGTTATTTTGTATAAACACGTATATTAAATCTGTGTTGTGTTGTTTGTGTCCTCTCAGGCTTACTTTGCTGATGGCAACAAGGTAAAGTTAACATTACCAGATAACATTATAAAAGATTATAAAGTATGGTGTATTTTAGAAATTAATCATTTTCCTATTTATTTATTGATTTTCTAAAGCAACAAGACCGTGAGCCGGTGTTCTCTGAGGAGCTGGGCCTGGCCATCGAAAAGCTGAAGGATGGCTTCACTCTGCAGGGACTCTGGGAAGTCATGGGTTAAAATAACATACAAGTACAAATACTGTAATTAATACAGGCTATTATTCATGGGACAGGTTGTACAATATGTGTATATTTATTTTTGGCTACCGGTAAAGGCTGCGATTGTCAACATTTATTGTGGGGTCATTTGTACAAAGCATTTTTCTTCCTCTCACAGCTACAATGTTAAGTTTAATGTTGTTTATAGTAAATAAATGTATTTAAATAGATATTTGAGTGTGCTCTTTTTTAATCTTCTTTTTATGAATAAAAGAATGTTTTGTATTTCTTATGCAGTTCATGTCTGTGCAGAAGGAACACAAAGATCTGAAGCTAAATACAAACTGCATAAGTATTTTAGATATGTAAAAAGAGGACAAAGTGTCATCTGCTGTTGTTGCAGCTGTTCACTGACCCTGATCAGGTCTTAGGTAATTCTCCTATTGATGTCTCACACACACAAATATTGAATCACACTGCAGAGATCATTACTATCAGTGAAACATGACTCATCTACCTACAGTATACGCCATTGTAGTAAATGCTAGAGATAGCTGTGAATCTTAAGAGTACAGGGGTAGATGGTCCTGCCATGGTGTTAAATGACAACGTAATGTATATTTTTCTGCTTTTCAGATTTTTAATGATAAGAAAACATCACAGGTTATTTCTGTCTGGTCACACAACAATGTTCTTAATCACTGCTGTGACAAGGCTTCACAGTTGTTTTTACTCCATGACAGCTGTATGGGCTCTCTGGTTTGGCCGAGGTGAATTCTTCATGGATGGGGTGGTTGGTTATATTTAGAGGGGCACAGTTATATTGAAGTGGCTTCAGACCTGGCTTTATAGTTCTCTGTCTTCACCAGTTAGCAAACTTCATTTGTGAGCTGCTCCACTTCTACATTTCCTGTTGATAAAAATGGATCCACAAAGCCTGAAGGAAGATCTCCGTCTGTTTCAGAGTACTTTACTCCAAGATGGACTGAAGGAGCTACTGAATGAGAATAAGTTAATAGACTGTATTCTAAAGGTTGGAGACAGAAGCATCCCATGCCATCGGCTCATCTTGGCCGCGTGTAGTCCTTACTTCAGGGAGTTGTACTTCTCAGATGAAAGCAAGGAAGTGGACAACAAAGAGGTTTCTCTGGAGAATTTGGATCCCAATGTTATGGAGGTGATAGTGAATTACATGTACTCAGCAGAGATTGACATCAATGACAACAATGTTCAGGATATTTTAGCCGTTGCCAATCGCTTTCAGATTCCTTCAGTGTTCACTGTTTGTGTGAATTATCTCCAGAAGTCACTGTCACAGAGAAACTGCCTTGCTGTCTACAGACTGGGACTGATGCTAAACTGCCCCAGACTGGCCATAGCAGCTCGAGATTACATTGCAATTCGGTTTGAGACCTTATCCAAGAATGAGGATTTCCTAGAACTTGCCCCCCATGAACTCTTTGCCATCATTGGAGCAGATGCGTTGAATGTAGAAAAAGAGGAGGTGGTGTTTGAGTCCCTTCTGAAATGGATCAAGAAAGACAAAGCAAATCGCATCAAGAACTTGAATGAAGCCTGTGACTGCATCCGTTTCCGTTTGCTTCCAGAGAAGTACTTCAAGGAGAAGGTTGAAAAGGATGAACTCATCAAGTCTGATCCTGAGACTCTCAAAAAAATCAAAGTCATCAAAGAAGCTTTTGCAGGGAAGCTGCCTGAAAGGAAAAAGGGGCAAGATGGTGAAGAAGGAGAAGGAGAGGACAAGTTACCCGGCTACCTGAATGACACCCGCCGATTAGGCATGTACGCCAAAGACATGGTGCTGATGATCAATGACAGTGCTGCTGTGGCCTATGATGGAAAGGAGAATGAATGCTTTCTTGCTGCAATGTCTGAGCAGATTCCCCGAAACCATGTCAGTCTGGTAACAAAGAAGAATAATCTTTATGTTTTGGGTGGACTCTTTATTGATGAAGAGGACAAGGAAAACCCACTGCAGTGTTACTTCTATCAGGTATTAAAAACAGCTACATGAATTAATATCACATCAGAAAAGGTGGAATGTAATTAAATACTTGACTTAAAAACAAATTTGATGTGTTATATGCTTTACTTGAATACATCCAGCTTTATACTTTAGCTTTAGTTACTTTTAACATTACAATTTTTCAACCTTTTCCTTTTTAATGAAAAGCAGTGTATCCCCAGATTTATTGATTTTGAATATTGTGATTAGTGAAAGATGAGAGATGAGGTGTCCTTTAATGAGGGAATTCCTCTCCTTTAAACCCCAATAGGATTGGTTCACAAATCTGAAGTCTGGCCTGTTTGTCAGAATTCATGAAAAGTAGATTTTTAGAAATGTATTATTCTCACAGGACAGCACTGCTACAAACACATGCTTTTATAGACTATGATGCACTTACTGTAAAACAACAGCGTATAAAGTAGTTCAAAAGAGCCCCATCTTCAACATCTACAGCAGTAAATATAATACAGACCTTAATATAGCAGGTATGATATAATACTGATACTTTTACTAAATAAGGTTTAGAATGGAGAACTTTCATTGATAATAGATTTTTTTTCCCATTGCAGTATTAATACATTTAAATTATCTGAATACTTGTTCCACCACTGATAGTCAACTCTCTTTGTTTTCTGTATCTTTAAATGTGTCTTCCAGTTGGACAGTCTTGCTGCTGAATGGATGGCTCTTCCTCCCATGCCCTCGCCGAGGTGTTTGTTCGGTATGGGTGAAGTCGACAACCTCATCTTCGCTGTAGCAGGCAAAGATCTACAATCCAACAAGTCCCATGACACCGTTATGTGCTATGACACAGAGTAAATTCACTGCATCAACCTTTTGAGTATCTTTACTCAGTGGATATTGTTTTAGAGCTCTGATGTGTTTAACTGTGTCACCTCTTTTAGGAAAATGAAGTGGAGTGAAACAAAAAAGCTTCCCTTGAAAGTCCACGGTCACTGTGTTGTCTCTGAGAACGGACTGGTTTACTGCATTGGAGGAAAAACAGAAGACAAGTAAGGCTGTAGTGGCTCAATATGTCATATTACAGATAAATAACACAATCACAGAGTGTGATTTTCTCATTTTATTAATCCTTTGTCTCATCACTACAGCAAAACAACCAATAAGATGTTTGCATACAACCACAAGAGGTCAGAGTGGAAGGAGGTGGCTTCCATGAAGACCCCTAGATCCATGTTTGGAGCCGTTATCTACAAAGGCAGGATTATTGTGGCTGGGGGGGTCAACGAAGATGGCCTCACAGCTGGATGCGAAGCCTATGATTTTGCAACAAACAAGTATGTGCAGCTGTTAATGCAATTTGAAGGTTTAACGTGTAGAATTTAAGATTTACAGTTCAGAGTCTGTCAGGTTTCTACGGAGCTCAGACCAAAGAAACATTCTAAAGCCTGTCATTTTTTATATTTTTCATGGCCATCTTATGCTACGTTCACACTGCGGGTCCAAAGATTGTCCCAAATCTGACTTTTTTCCCATATGCGACCAGTATCTGATTTTTTTATGACAGTATGAACACCACAAATCTATTTTCTTTCTAATCAGACCCAGGCCACTTTCATTTGTGGTCCTAATTTGGATACATATCTGATGTTTTGTAAAGTTTTGTTCAGTCTGTCCAGTCATGTCGCATTGCATCTGACTTTAACATCACTGAAATGCAACCGACATTACAATTCTGCACTAGAAGAGGCAGGACCCAGCAAGATCCATGTTTAATTCCATAAACGCAGTATACTATTTGTGACATCATGTCTTCTTCTGTCCATGCGGGTCATTACTGGACCATAAACTGTTCTCACATGAGTCTGATGGAAGTCACATTTGAATTGTAACATGAACAACCTTGCAAAAAAAAAAAAAAAAAAGAAAATTGATTTCAGCAAAAAACTGGAACTGAGCATTAAGACCTGCAGTGTGAACATAGCGTGACATTCTCCCATCTGCTTGGATGATTAGAGTGACAGAAAGTGCATTCAGGAAGTTAAAATCTGCAACCTCACCACTAGATGCTGCTAAATCCTACACACTGCACCTTTAAATAGACACCAGCTCTGTCTTTTACCTATACTTTTGTTTGACTATTTAAAATTAGTTTGTTAAAGAGTGTTTTTTTTCTTGAATCAGACAAAGTCACTGTCGTTGTCATCTTGTTTCAGGTGGTCGCCCTTCACTGACTTTCCTCAGGAGAGGAGTTCAATAAACCTGGTCAGCTGTGACGGGCTGATGTTCGCTGTAGGAGGGTTTGCCATGGTGGAGAACGACGACAAAGAGTGTGCACCCAGTGAAATCATTGACATTTGGCAGTATGTGTTCAATTGTTTTCATTGTAGTTACAGTGCTTAATGAGCTCATCTTGTTCACTTTATTTCTAGCAAAATGTAGCTTCAACTCCAATACAAAAACATATACTAATAATTCAATTTCTCTCTAGGTATGAAGATGACAAGAAGGAGTGGACTGGCATCATCAGAGAGATGCGTTACGCAGCTGGAGCCTCCTGTGTGTCCATGCATCTGAACGCAGCCAAAATGCCAAAACTGTAATAAGAATTCACAAATATCTGGTAGAAGGGCCTGTTAATGTACTTCAGTAGACAGAAATACAAGCATGTACAGTTATTTAGATGAGTGACTCATTCATATCTTTATTTTTTAATAAGCAATGCTAAAAAATAAGTCCACAGTAGTGCTAATATACTGTTAATAAATGTGTTTTTATATCCTATTGTTAAGCTCATATATCTTCAATAAAGCTATCAGTTATAAACCCCTTAAGAGCGTGTTGCAGTCATACCAAAATACCTGCTGAAAATGCTGATTTTTCTTGTTAAACCAAATGCAGACAACATAAATATGCCTAAAATTACAAATCTGTTAAAAAAAAAAAAAGTTATGTCTGTTGAGCAACTGACAAAACAGCACAAATGCTGCTTATGTACAACTTGATATTTTATTTAAAAAAGCAGAGCAATTTAATAGAAAAGTTTGACACAATCTCATTTAACATAAAATGAGGTAAATTCACACCAACTCTGATGAAAAAATAAGACGCAATTGACTATTATTAGCATACTGTTTGTAAAATGATATATTCTCTTCAGTCACTGCCTGGAAATACTTAAAAAAAAACCAGAGTGGTTGCCGAATGTAACATTTCTTTATGCATTCAATAAATACGTCCTTTAAGAGGAAAGCTCTCCAAATATTTTCTTCTTTAGATATTCTTTCCAAGCACCCTCTGTTGAGAGCTCCATGGAGTTCCATTCAAAGTGAGGGATCTGTGGAAACAACACACTAATCACTTCACTGTTTAATGTAAAAATATCACTGTAATGTAAACTGTAGAAATACCACTTTAAATGGTGCTCTCTAACCTGAACAACACGGTAACCCAGTATTTCCAGGTGTCTTTTTCTCATCACGGTTTCTCCTTTCATATGATGTGAGTTCTTGCAGAAGGACTTTGAATCAAGAAAATCCACAGCAACTCTGAGAAACAAAATGTCAAACATATTTAAGCAACTGAAACAGGCTCTTTAAGTACAGAGCTGGAGTTTTGAAGGTGTTTCTACCGTTGTGCTCCAGGTGGGAGTTCATTCCTGATGTTTTCCAGTGGGTTGCTCCCCCAGTCAACATTTCCTCTGTGTGAGATCTGGAGGGTATTTGGCTCGTTGTAGGCCAGCGGCTCAAAGTGTTTGTCCAGTATGCATTCAAAGTCTGAAAAGACAAAGTAGAAAACCTTGTCACATGGTTAAATAACAACAAAAAACATTGACTCATAACTGCACTTAAGTAGAGATGTGCAATACCACTGAGTTCCTTTCAACTCTGGTGGCACATAAAGTCTGTACACAATACTGGTAGTTATTCACACAAAGTAAACCATAAACCATAAAAAAAAAAAAAAGATAAGTGCCATTAAAATATATGTTGTAAATAAACATTAAAAATAAACATTAAAATTTACATTTATGTGTTAAAATCTAATCAAATGTATTTTATTGGATTAATATGGTGGTTCCAGTAACATAATTCTTCTTCTCCTCATCTTTATATACTGTAACTATTAACTGTGGCATTTCTTCATGACTTCTTTCATAATCTTTTTTTTTTTTTGGTCATACTCATATCACACACACACACACTGAAGCCTAGATGCATTTATAGAGTCGTAATTTTTATGTGACTAGAATAGGCGGAAGGAGAAGTAGTTCCAATCCACCTGTTGTTCCATAGCACAGGTACTGGAGATAGCAGAGTGACTTTGTACTGTATTTCCTGTTGACAATAAATCACAAACTTACCCCAAATCACTGACTTCAGATATCAACCATTAATTATGAGAATCACTCTGAATGCTGAGATGATAAGCAACAATATTCAGTATCCCTCCACACAGACTGATTCTAGAGCTGGGTGGTAACACCAAAAAATGCTATCTACATTTTTTTTTTCACTGATGTAAACATTGTACATTTTTAATCAAGTTAGTTCTTGACTTGATGAAATGAGGACAAAACATATTACCAAAAAATAATTTTCTACAGAAACTATAACCCAAACATGACTGGAGAAACACATCAACAAATAATATATAGTATTACATGAACCAAACAGATTGTAATATTTTTAAATTTTGGTTGAGTAATAAAAGTCACCAGAGGAGCCATCTTTGATTTTCTGATTTTTTTGATTTTCAGAAAGCAAAACCTCTATTAATTGATTTAATTCAATATATAGCTGAGCTCTAACTGAGACTGAAAGTTTAATAGTATTTAATTGTTAAATCTTTAGCACAGAGGGAACACGCTTTTTAATAGATAAAGACCAGATTTATTCAAATTAGAAGCTTCCCATATTGTGTTTTGTTGTGAACCACTGCACATTAAAGCATTTTGGGAATCCTATTGTAAAGACTATAATCAGTTGGATGGAAATGACGTAAATGACCTCTGTACTCACCTACAGTATAAAAATATGGAGTGACAACTGATAGTCGGACACAGTTCATACCACCAAGAACTTCACTGAGCATTTTATGGATCTGCTGCTGCACAGGACTGATGCTGCCACTCCCTGAAAAGCATTTTAGAGACAGTAGTAGTTAGCATAAGTTTGTAGAAATTTTGCCTTTTAAGCCACAAAAACAGGAGAACATCAGAATATCGTATTACCTCTCTTTTGCAGGTGCTGGCAGTAACGGTCATGAAACCACGGCACTTGAAACTCAGGACATTCAAGACACATGGCACGATTGAGCTCCATGAGGCGCTGTCGAATCCGCAAGTTGAGGGAATTAGACAGGGCTGTAAGAAGTAACATGAAGAATTACACATGAGTAACGAGTCAGGAGGTACTAATACGACATTCATTTTTATCAAATAGGGAACATACTTTCTAACTGGACATCTAATTTTCCCAGAAAGTTGATACTGAAAATCTCTTTGACAAGTTCCTCAGGAAAATGATCAGCCAATGCCAAGGAGAATCCCAGAAGAACCAGCAGATGTGGGTCGAAGGAGCCTTTAAAGTATAAAGCAGTAAATGTTAGCAGAAGTTTTTTTTTTTTTAATACTGTAAATTTACAATCTACTTACTGATATGAGGGGTGAAGCGTTGTATACAGACGTCAAACAACTCGTCTGCTTTTACAGGATCATAATTCAAGACAGAAAAAGGCAGCAGGGTGGCATATATTGAAGAGTGGTGAATCTGGCAAATGATACAGGATATTTAGTGAATATACAGTTATGTATTCAATAGACATGTTTTGATGTCTATTAAAGCACCTTCTCAATGTCTCTGATGGCCACATTGGCGATATGCTCCATCAAAGGAGGGCAAAGGTGGGTATTTCTGGTTAAGAGCAGGGCTAGATCAGACACATTGCTCCCGTTTAGCTGATCCATCATCCTCTGAAGAGTAACCATCGCATCTTCGAGCAGCATTTCCTCAAACCACTCCCCTGAAATGTACTTGAGCTCTTCAAGCAACAAGTCCAGCCGATCAGCTGTTCGCAGTCTCTCTTGTCCGCAGCGGTTCAGGTTTTGCAGCAGGCGGACGTACTTACTGGGAGTGTTGTGGCGGTACGAGGGGTCGTTCCGCACCCATTTGGCAACAGCGAAAGAAATGGTGTTGAGGTCACTGAGGCTGCACTGGGACACCACAGAGTCGACCCGGGAGATCCCGCCATCGTCCAGTCGTGAGCAAGGCAGGAGCGTCAAAACACGAGTCAACATGGTCACTTCATAAGGGAAGACACTGTGCAGCAAAAAGCTGAAAGAAGAAAAGGAATCATCCCACATTTTACCAAGAAAGTATTAGAATTATTAAAACCAAAGACTAAAGGCTAAAGCTGGAACTGTCATTTAAAAAAAAAAATCTGTTTGGTTTTCCTCCAAAGTTAAAGGTTCATGATGACAAACAATAAAATGGCTTTGGATACAGGACCTTTAATCAGCAATGTGAATCATATCATAATACTCTCATCCCACCCTTTTCAGCCTCTATAAATCAAGACTTTCCTTATTATCCCTGAAACGTCATGAAAATTAAACTTATACTAGTCGTCTCCTAAAAAATAAAAAAGGCTTATGCACATTTACAGAAGTACTACTAAACAGAAATCAAACAACAAACTAAATAAAGAGCCTAGACAAGCAAGACTACACACAAAGCTATCATTCAAAATACTCTTTAACTTAGATAAACACTTACTTGGCCAAAATGTTTCTGAGTTTGGTGAAAAATTCAGGATTCTGGTATTGTAACAGCAAGAATGCTTGGGTAATTCGGGCCACTTCCACTGGTTTGTAGAGATGAAGGTTTTTTTGGATCACTAATGCCATTCTGGAAAATTATATAATCATAAATTACATTTTGGCATTACTAAAACTAAGCAGTACCATATGATACAGATACAATACTTACTTGTTCATTAGGCTCAGGTTTCTGCTCTGAATCTCTTCAAGTGCTTCGATTATAGCAAGAGCCTGGTATATACTGAACTCATCTGCCAACAGAAGGGCGGTGTTTTCTAACCTAAAAGATAAAAAATGATTACTAGACTTGTTAAATCAGAAGATAAGTGAAAAGGCTTTGATGTTCATCATAAGACCAGACAACTAACTCTTCTCTTATCTCCGGATTGGCTATGGGAGCCAAACTGACAAACAGTTTGGTGAAAGAGAAAGGATCAGTGCTTGAGTCAATCAGTTCTATTAGCCTCTGTTTCGCGCTGATCCTGAAGTCACAGTTGTGGAACTGCAGGGACTGATACAAGCCCATGATGATGGCGATATTCTCTGAGTTCAGCCTGGGAATGTTGCACAACAGGATCTGATTGCATTTTTCCAGCAGAGGCCGGTGGCTGTATCTGATATTACGAAGGAACTGCACCACTCTCCGAGGAGTGTTGTAATTTGTGGGATCCGTGGTGTCCAGAAGTTTGTCTACCCTGTTAAGGAGGGCATCTCTGAGACGTGGAGACACCAGGGAGGACACGCTGATCATCAGGATTGTTAAAATCCTAGGGAAACATGGCCAAAAAGCTGATTAAATACACAATATGAAACACTTTTTTTTTTAATGAAAATAAATGTGTCTGTCCCATGACTGACCTGGCATCATTAATAGTTGGCAACTTCTCATCCAGAATTGCTGTGATGTGACCCATCAGAGGACTGTGCTGAAGGTGTAGGTCACTAAGACAGATGGCAAACTTGGACAGAGATGCCATTGACAATCTGAAAATATCCATAGCAATGAAACATCTGATTAATTAAATGATTATTATTCAGTTAATAGAAATACAAAATTATGTAATAATTTTTCTAGCATTTTTACACTTTATTCTGATAACTAAAGTGAAGCAGAAATAGGGGATGGCCCAGACTTTGGTACATGGTACAAGATATTATTTTACACATGGACTTAATTTTTAAATTATTTCTCAGGGAAACTGCAAATATTTACTGCTACTCCGATTGTTTACAACTGATAAATTAAAGGTTCATTGTCATCACACTGTGGAAATGTGTGATAAATACAATGGAACACAGTCATGAAATATGAAAACACCAGAGAAATAAGAGAAGCTATACTTCATCAATCTTTAACGACATGATGATGATTATTTACATTGCTAAAGTTATTTAGAGGTTTTAGTGTGGAATATTTAAGTCCCTAATGAACTACGGCTTCTTCTGCCCTCTGTCAGTGCTCATAAGACCTTTTGGACTTTGTTCAAATTGGACAATTATAGAATACAATACCTGTCTAGTCGTAGCCAAGCTTCTGAAATCAGTTGCTGAACAAGAGAGTCATGTGGATCCACGTTAAATCTAACAGAAAGGTATAAATGTTGTAGTGAGTGTTTTACATTTTAAATACAATTTAACATTGATTGTTTGTGTATCCGTCTGTACCTGAGGAAAGTGTAAAGCATGTCGACCAACATGTAATTATCCATAAGAGCTATTTTATTTTCTGCCAAAACACGGAGGGTTAAGAACTGGGGGTGACTCCTAATAAGGTCAATAGTCCGAAGCAGCTGTGGTTTCTCCTTCTGAAACTGCCACAGCATCCCCACAGCCTGGCTGACATGGTTCACTGTGAGCTTGGCCTTATTCTTCCCCACCACATCAAAAACATGATCTTCAGCAGAGCAAACCCGCAGCTGCTCTAGAACCTGGTCTCTGTTCACCATCACCCCATGCAGGAGCCTACGAAGGCAGGGGGTCACACACCGGAGTCGAAACATCATTTAGGCACAGGTGAATTGGTCCACACTGAGGTCTTCATTGCACTAGTTCAGCTGTCCACTTCAATGTCAAACCCACACGAGTTCAACCAACAGGTATCATCTTCAAGGTAGTCTGCAGACAGTGAATGTCTGGAAGGTATTTAAGAACCTGTGTCAAAACAAAAGAATACACACACATTAAGAAACATTACTATCAGCTTTATTACAGATGACTTTATCCTGATTATACTGACTTTGAAAGGAAGCTCCTGTACAATAGGAAAACTGCCCAGATTTCACATGTCGACCCCGAGTTCAGAGGGGACCATCACATGAAACCTTACAGAAAGTCTCACTGAGAGGTAACTGATGACATTCCTTCCTTAGACCCTATCTTCAGATACCACTATAGCTAACACTACATTCACGTGGGTAAAGAAACACTTACCTAAAACGACTCAGACACAAAAACCCAACAAAGTAGCCCCATCGTTAGTGAGATTTATGCAAGTTAAAGACACTTTAACAGTACTTATGTAACTCAAACAGTATACGGTGGTTAAATAACTCATTCAAAGTCAAAATTTGCTAGCATGTGCGCCTCACTTCCGTAGCTGGTGACATAATGTTAAATGACTATGACGCCCAGGGTTTTGACTTTCAGGCAAAAAAAACCCATAAAAGAGTCTTGTTATTTAAGTCAACGAATTTGTCAATACAGCAATAATTTAACACTTATCATAATTGATTTGTTGCTGCTCTGTGTGGTTACATTTCTTTTGCGATGTTATTATTACATATTGTCTGTATAGTTTTAATTTATTTTACTGTCTATCTATGTGGTTGCATCTATGAATAACGTGTATATTTTTCCAAGAATCTCAAATGAAAGTATAAATATTTCTCTATACTTGATAGTTTTGTTACTCGTGAACAAACTTCAAAGGACTGCTATGATGTTCAGAAAAAGCCGGAGAACGTTGCACCTGAAAGTCAATTTTCGGAGCATTAAATTACCCATCTTTCCCACCTTCTTGCCCCGCTGCGTTCACTGGCGCACGGTCTGCAAGTACATTGACGTCTCTGCCGCGCCATCTTTAGAAAACATTGAGCTGGACACTGAATGAAACTTAATTTTAGCCGTTTCTAAAAACTGCTCGCTGCATGGAGTGATATCCCCTTTTCTCCAGGTGATGTGACTCCACATTATAGTTATATCAAGCGATGCGTGTGTGGGTAACACGTCGAAGGAGAAGAGTTACAACATGTAGACGGTAGAAGAACCCTTGTAATGTCTCGCTGTGCTTGCTAATGCTAACACCAGGCCTAGCGTTAACCCAGATGGTAGGATAATTTGGTGACCGTGGGGTAAGCTTGACGTTACTTGGGGTAATTTTACACAAGGGGAGACATTTGTGGAAAATAACCACAAAAGTCTAAACATGTATATTTTTCAACCAGTCAATGAGACTTGAACCGCGTCGCTGGTAGCTTATGTTAGCTCAAGAGTTAAAAACACAAGCTAGCCTCATTTTTCTCGCTCTTTACTTCTGTCGCAGTTTTAATTGCTTTTATAACCATTATTTACCTGCATAACGTGAGAGGTCATTAGCGATTTACAGGAAACGCACTGATGATTTTTTTTACAACTGATTTTAGTAGCATTTAAATAAGTTATTTGGCCGGTCAGACCGGTGTGCGGTTTCGGGTGCTAAGTTACATGCTATTGCTAAGTTGTTAATAAACGCGGTCAATTAACCTGTTTCACCTTTGTATTGTGTGTTTATCATCTTCAGGTATTTGATCAGTAGAGGAGGGGATCATGGGGATAAAGGTGCAGCGCCCTCGGTGCTTCCTGGACATTGGGATTGGAAATGTGCTCAGTAAGAACGAAACTTAGACTTTCTGAACACCTAAGACCTAGGCTACATGAGAACAAAACTTAACAGCAATGCAAATCACACCACTATTAAGTGTATAGTATGGTTATGTGATACGAGCAAAGGCTCATTTCACGATTTTAGGTCACTTCATCTTGAGAGAAGGATTTATGTTACTATTTAGTAACATTTTTATAAATTCTATGAATGATTTCTTTAAAATTACCATACATTCAACTATTAACAAATGTTCTTTTATTTAAGATATTTGAACAAAATTTATATTAAGCACAATAACATAAAATATTAATATATAAAATCTTAACAGATAATTCTAGTTAGTTGTACGTAGAGCTGCATGATCTATGTTTGATGATCATGATCTGTTTTTTTCCGAAGTGTCTATAGGTCCGGACCCATGTCGCTGCGAGCCACTTGTCCGTACTAGTTCCGGTTTACATGCGCATGTACACAGGAAGTGCCGGACAAATAGCTAGCAGCGACATGGTTCCGGCCCGGACCAATAGCAACAGCCTTTTTTTTTTTTTTTTTTTTTTTTTTTTTTTTTTTTTTTTTTTTTGCTCAGTGTTAATTAATAGAATAAATGCTGATTTTGTAAAATGCACAAGTGACTGGTCAATTTTAAAAACTTAATAAAAATGATTGAAAATGACTTTCATATTGCATATTTTACATAGTAAGTTTCATAGACAGACTGATCCTTTTGACTTTCAGTCTTTTGAAATGTAATGCATTGCATGACTTTGCATTGTGGTTCATTTAATTGTGCAGCTGTAGTACACAAAACTAATATAAGCATAATATGTATACATCAATCAATATTTATTTGTAGAGCCCTTTACAACACTTATAGGGACCAAAGTGCTTTCCAATAAAATCAAAGAATATAAAAATCAATAATAATCAGTAATGTAATCAATAATATGAAATACAATAAACACAAATACAAGTAATGTGTCACAGCATTACTTAATGTTAAAAGCCAGTTTGAATAAATAAGTTTTAAGCCTGGATTTAAAAAGGCCAAACATGGTCAAAAATGTCAAGTAAAACTTTTTAAAAGTAGAAATGGTTTGTAATATCACGGAAAACAAAACTGAATACAGGCTGGTTAACCACTTTAACCACTCTTTCTGTTCTTCCTCATGTTCACTCTCCAAGTTAGTTTGTTCTGCCTTCATGCAGATTTTCTGCTTTCATCCAAATGAAAATCACCATATATGAAGGGTGTGATTTCTGACACAATTCAAAAATCAAAATGAGCAATTGGCATCAGCAAACAATGTGTATTGTCATAATGTGTACCTTTAGTGTTTAGGAGGTGTATGTAATTGAAGTGTTAGTAATTATAATTCACTGCCCTGACAAGTTAAAGTCTCTAAAGTGATCATGCAAAGTTGAATAATCTGTTGTTATTTTAATAAAGTGTATTTTACTACTGGTGGTATTTAATGAAAGGCTGTCGTGTCAGACTGTGGTTAGTGTCACAACACAATTAGCTGATATTAACTCTGCTCTTCTATTTACACTGCTTTTTCCTCTTAGTCGGTAGAGTTGTCGTGGAATTGTTTTCAGACATCTGCCCCAAAACATGTGAAAACTTCAGATGCCTCTGCACAGGTGAAAACTGATTTACTTATTAAGAGTATGTCAACCAACTGAGACTTTTGACACGGTTTAATATCAGTAACTGTTGTATCATGCAGGTGAAAAAGGCATTGGTAAAGGAACTCAGAAACCTCTGCACTACAAAGGATGCCTGTTTCATCGAATTGTTAAAGACTTCATGATTCAAGGAGGTGACTTCAGTGAAGGTGAGTGTAAAAGCTGAGGGACTGCTAAAATTAAAACATGAATAATTTATTTATGGTTATTGTCAAATGCAAACCATTCATGGAATGTAATAACATAGTGATGTCTGTCTTTTTTACTCATCCTGTTATGTATGTTCATGTCAGTGTTGAATTGATCAAATCAGTATGAGTAATGCCATAAAAGTTTTGTAGTTGTTTTTTTTTAATTATTATTATTTTGCTTATTCTTTCTCTCTTAACATTGTAGGCAACGGAAGAGGAGGTGAATCGATCTATGGAGGCTTTTTTGAAGGTAAAAGAAGCCACAGTCACAGCTGTCAGTTGTTATCCAAACCAGCGTTGGCTTCAAGATGGCAGTACAATCTTATCCTTTTCCCCCAGATGAAAGTTTTGCGGTTAAACACAACAAGGAGTACCTGCTGTCTATGGCCAACAGGGGCAAAGATACTAATGGATCACAGTTTTTCATGTAAGGACCATATGTATCCTCTATATTACCAATATATTTGGCTCAAATTCATCATTATTGTTAGCTTAAACTATTGTATTTCTTCTTTTTCGCAACTCTTGTACCATGACACTACAGAACTACAAAACCCTCACCACATCTGGATGGGTAAGCACTGCCTGACTCATAGAGTCATTCAATTGCATATCACACACTTTACATTATATGCTTTGTATGAAATACTGTATCTATAGCTAAACATTGCTGCTTTTATTTTAGCGTCCATGTGGTTTTTGGTCACGTGATCTCTGGTCAAGAGGTCGTTCAAACTATGGAAAACCAGAAAACAGATCATAACAGCAAGCCATATGCTGATGTGAAAGTTTTAAACTGTGGAGAACTTGTCCCTAAATCAAAAGGTTTGTTTTTTCATACTTTTTAAACATTAGTTCAAACATTTTATGGCTTTGATCTGAGTAGGCAGAGTGTTTAGATTTTGTCATGCAGTGCTTTTAACAGACCATGTATACATTCGCAGCCAAAAAAGATGGAAAAAAGAAAGAGAAGGCCTCATCTAGTTCCAGCAGTAGTTCCAGTGAGTCTGAGAGCTCATCAGAATCATCCTCTGAATCTGAAGAATCTGAGAAAGAATCTAAGAAGCGGAAAAAGAAGGCAAAAAAGCAAAAAAAACTGAAGAAGGAAAAGAAACAAAGGTACTTAACTCAGATTCACTTGTGTTACCGTCATTACTGTGAACAGAGTATAGTGTCTGTATTTTAAGCCATAATGTCTTTTTAGGTCAGAGCCAGTAGAGAATGTAGAAGAGAAAGAAGAAGAAAAAGAAGAGGAGGAGTTGGTTACATCTACTGTGCGTCCTGAAGAAATTCCACCCATCCCTGAAAACCGATTCCTCATGAGGAGAAGCCCCCAGTCTGTCCAAAAGTTAAAAGAAGAGCCTAAAAAGGATCTGCGAAATAAAGATGAAAGGCAAAGAGAAAGGTTGGTCTGCTTGGATAGATATCTCTTAAAGTCTCTGTTATTTTGTTTTGCCAATGTCTATTGGTTACCATATCTGTTTTCTTCACAGTACTGGATTACCTTATAATTCTCAATCAACATATCAAAGGAGACTGGTGATGACACGATCTGGAAGGAAAATAAAAGGCAGGGGTCCGAGGGTAGGTGCACAGCAGAACAGAACATCATCTATATCAAAAAAGCTAAGTGACCTCTGTGTGCGTGTCTGTGTGTCCAGGGATTCACACAAAATCCGGAAAGAGCTGACTGCTGCAGTTTGGCACACTTATGTATTTTTGGTTAAGGATAAGACTAGCGAAAATGGAAAGTTGATAGGACCAATATTTTGGGAGATATTAGTAATTTTGGAATACAATGGCCTTACAGTCATGTTGCTATGGCCAGAATGCTTCGGCAGTGACTTCTGGACAAATACGGTACAGCATGCACAAATACACAACAACATAAAACAGGGGTGGCCAACCCTGGTCCTCAAGGGCCCCTATCCTGCATGTTTTAGATGTATCCCTCTTCCAACACACCTGATTCAAATGATAAGCCTATCATCAAACTCTGCAAAAGCCTGATAACGACCGTCAGGTGTGCTGGAAGAGGGACACATCTAAAACATGCCGGATAGGGGCCCTCAAGGACCAGGGTTGGCCACCTCTGGCATATAAACTCCCACATCTTGAACCCATGGATCCCCACACGTCAACACGCAGGTATTATGTTCAATGAGACAGGCTTCAATTAATTTGCAAGCGATATTGACCAGTAAGTCAGTCAGTATAGTGAAATAAAGGTCTTAATAGGTTTGTTTAGCAACAAGGATCAGCTTGCTGTATATTAGCCTGCGTATTGCACAACTACTTACCAAAGAAATCAGTAATTTGTCAAAAAATGTTGATACAAAATAATTTGATTTAAATTTAAGATATTTTTTTTTTTTACTTCTGTTAAATAAAATCTGTTAAAGTGTTCAGTTGGAACTCCATACAGCCATTATTGACAAGATCAGACAATTTACCAAAGCTGTGTGAGAGGTTAATAAACAGCCAAATGATCTGTATCGTTGGTGTATTTAAGTTTACTAATTACATTTGAGGGGATGATGGTCACAACTGCTTTACGCCCAGTGTTTGTGTAGAAGATGGAGTAAACAAATGGTTTCTCATCCCTTTTCCAGCGATATCGGACTCCTTCACGTTCTCGTTCAAGGTCCCGAGACCGTTTTTGGCGCAGTGAAACTCCTCCTCACTGGCGTCAGGAGATGCAGCGACAGAGGATGAGAGCTGTCACTGGAGAGCGCTGGATTAAGGGTGATAGGTATGATACCCTCACTATTTACAGCATTACCTATATGTCAGCACCAGGGACATGCAGCACTTTACATTTAAATCAACAGCAGGAAAAAAGTTCAATAGTTTAACTTAAATTAAGTATAAACTGCAATGATGGTACACAGTTGTTATGCTAAATTCAGCTGCACAAACTTCAAGCTTGCTCCTCAGTGACTCATAAACAGGGAATCATATATTACAGGCCTTCATAATGGAGTGTGTTTCAAGTAACGTTCACAGATCATGTCTTTTAAGGGGGTCATATTTAGCTAAACCCATTTTTATTAGTCTTTGGTTCATATATTTGTGTATTTGGACCCTAATAGTTAAAAAAGTTTGAATTTGAACCCTCCAGGTGCTGCAAAGCTATCTTTATATTCATTCTGTCAAAAATCGAGTGGATTTCTACAACCCGTTTCAATTCCGTCTTAATTCGTTACATTTCATAACTTGTTACATTTCATAACTAGTTACATCACGACATTTGCACATACAAGGTCAAGACTTCTGATGAACATTTCTCTGAGTACGACATAATTGTTTGTCAGCAGCAGCGGTTGTAGTAAAAACTGAAAATATGTTCAGACTTTGAGCAGATTACCTAAAACGTTCAGTTGTTTGTTGAGGAACTCAAGTGGCTGAACAGGACAGAAAGCACGGTCAACAACTTTGGAGGGGGTGGGGTGTGAAGTAGATCATTTGGATTTAAAGGGCCAGTGCTCAGAAGAACTTTTCTTGTCATTAGTCAGAAATAAGGTTAAAGATGGACCTGTGGTGTTGAATTATTGAAGAATTCAGACCCAAGCATAGCAGTTACACTTTATGTAGACCAAAGGGAAATGTTTTAAAATGCATAATTCCACTTAAAAAAGCAAAATGTCACTCCTTTAACAGGTGTCTTCGTCAGCTGCACCACAGATATACCAGTGAAATGTAAAATCTGCCAGAAACATGAGTAAAACAAACTTCATTGGAAAATATAATGCACATTTGGTGAATTGTAAAAAAACCAGCTAGCAAATTTAATGTAGATAACACCACGACGTTCATTTCTGTAACTGCTACATCGTCTATAGGCTATAGGACCACAGGGGGCTGGAGTCTGTCCTGGCTAACTTGAAGACAGAGTACACGCTGGACATGTCGCCAGTTTATCACAGGGCTGATGTATGATCCTGAACGCACTGCCCGGTTAACATTTTATAATGTTAGTTGAAAGTGTCAGACTGAGTAGTGGAGCTTAATGTAGAGTAAAAAGTACAGTGACACAATACTGATTCATGTTTTTGTCTTTGCTTTATTTACCTGTTTTCCCTCATAAAGAAATAGTCAGTAATTAATATAGACTGAAATGAAAACTTCATTATAATCCATTTTTCAGCTGTATCCCCCTGACCTAATCAGTGCATTCTCCCACATTCTGAAAGGTGTTGAGAAGGACAGTTAAAAGCAGGAATGATGCCTTCAGCAGTTTGATAATATACATTTCCTTCTTTAAAAATGTTGAACTTTGTTGGATGAATTGAGCATTACCAGATGTTGTGTTGTAAAAGTTGAAAGGAGACACTTGATTCTGAACTTTTTATTGTTCCTTTCAGGGGTGACATGAATGACAACAAGGATGAGGCTCCAAGAAGAGAGAGGCGGTCCTCCAAGACAAAGCACGAACACTCGGCTGAAGGTAAAAAAGACAAGAAAACAAGGTCTCATAGATCCAGAAGCAAAGAAGATGATGATGATGAAGACAAGGATGAGAAGCATAGCAAACACAAGGCAAAGAAACGAGCTGAAAGCCGCAGTAAAAGCAGAGAGAAGAGGAGAAGGTCAATAAGCAAAGAGAAGGGAAACAAGAGTCACAAAAGTGATGAGAGAAGAGGTCACTCCAGGAGCAAAGAGAAAGATGTGTCCAGGAAAGAAAAGGAGTCTGAATCTGATCAGGTTAAAGAGAAACCTAAACATGGTGAATCTGATAAAAAGTATAAAGATGATACAAAAGGAAGAAATGGTGAAAGAACTAGGACAAAGTCACAAAGCAAGGACAGAACCACAAAAGATGGGCACAGATCGAGTAGCAGGAACAGGGATAGGGGTGGTCCTGCTGGATCTAAAGACAAAGAAGAAAGGCGAGAGAAGGACAGAGACAGAGGCAGGGACCGAAGCAGGAGTCAGGAAAGACGACACAACAGTGAAAGGGAAAATAAGAGGCGAGGATCATCCAGGAGTAGAGACCGTCGAACCAGAAGCCCAGACAGGAGTAAGACCAGAGACTCGCACAGGAGCAGACGCTCCAGAAGCAAGAGTAACAAGAGAGATGGGAGCAAAGAGCGTCCTTCTCACAGGAAGGACAAGGACCGAGAAGCTGCCAACCAAAAGAGAAGACACAGCAGCAGTTCTGACAGCGATAGAGACGAGAAAAGAAGGAGTCACAAGAGCCCCGATTCCAAACGGAGAAGTGCAAATCGTCCCTCCGAATCCAAAGACAGAAGAAGTCCAGCAAGACCGAGACCAGATAGTACGAAAGGGCAAAACAGAAGTGGCAGCAAAAGGAATAAGTCCAGCTCCAGCTCTGACAGCGACTGAGCTGGAGGTGGAATCATAAAGGAACAGATTGAGACTTTTTAAGTGTTTTGTACCCATTACTCATGTAAAATGAAGCATCTGCTTTCTGTCGACAGTCTAATACCACTGTGTGGGGACTGATTCTGTCCCCTTCTAGCCCAAAAGAGAAAAACATTTGCAGATGAACTAAACGTTACATGTTGTGAAGATGAATTTCCAATACTATTAAGAAACATACCATGGAACCTTTTGTCTGCAGTGGGGGCTATTTTAAATCGGAACTGTGAATTTCACCTACCAGTTGTATTTGACTGCCGATGGGAAGCTAACGCTGTGTGCCCAGTTTTAGAGCAACAGGTTTGTGTTTCCAGCATGTACTACAGCAAATAAGGTTCACAGATTCAACCGAGGACTCCTTTAATTATCCATGATGTGAGGGTTCAGTGTGGAGGCTGTGCTTTTCATTTTAGTTTTTGATAAATTATGTTTTGGCTTTAGAACAGCTCCAGTTTCTGACAATTTGTTTAGAAAAAAAGAAAAAAATTAAAACAGTTTTTACTGCAAAAGAGATGCTTTTAAAGCCTTTCCCCCTGAATACATTTTCTACTCTTAATTTGTTTTTATGCTATTTAACCCAGTTGGTTTGGGGAGAAGGATTGCCTTTGTTTGTCAAATAACTGTTTGTTGTAGTTACTGTAACTGCAACAGTCACAATTATACTTTGATGCATGTTTATCCCTGTCATTGTTAGATAATACATGAACATCCATGAGGTTTTTTTTTGTACATCCATGACCTTTTACTGTAATCCTGTTTGTAATTTTGAGATACCTCTGGTTTACATTTTGAATGGAGAAATGTCATTGCCATGCTGTAAGTACAACATAAAATCAATTTGTATAATTTGTGTTTTGTGCAAGTTGGTTTTAAGATGTCCACAGGACTTGCTGCATTGTAGATTGAATTAAAATGCCTGAATATTAGATTTTTAGTCATTGCTTTAATATTGTATAAATGCATTCACAAACTGATCATTATTTAAATTGTCCAAACACTAGCATAATAAATAACAACCTGTGATAAAACTATTACAGGACTTAAATATACTCTGCACTGTTGACATTGTGTTATCCTGAGATCAATGATACTAGATGTATTCTCTCACCATTTCCCTAGGTATATATTCTTTATCCTAGACATGTTTCCATGTCTGCTGTACAACATTTTACATTATGCACAGTGTTCTCTGCTGGCAGTGGTCTAATTCTGTAAATGGATTACACAGTCAAACCCTCAGTTTGTCATGTGGTAGGATTAGACTGCATGTCGTTTAAAAAAAATAAAGGATACTCTTGATCTCAGCAGAAATCAAAATTCCCGGAAGGAAAGGTTATATTTAGACAAAACAATTATATGATACAGTATATGCATTTATTTTTGCACCTGATTTTTGAAACTTAAAGTGACAGTAATTTGATTTAAATACAGTCAAAGGAAAAAAACAATTTACCAATTAAATAATCACAGAAACAGATGTAGAAATAAAAGAGAAATGCCATATTTTATGTCAGCTGTTTATTACTGTTACTTATGGTCACAATCCAGTGAAGAGGTCCCAAGGCGCTCCTTCAGCTGCATGTCTGATCAGTCCCTCTTCCAAAAAGGTGATACATGGTTCAGAACTGGTGACAGATTTAATCACTAAATGTCTGAACCTGATTCAATGTGATCCAGTTTAAACAATTAGGCCAGATCATTTTAGACATTGCTATTATCAAAACACTGAATGCTATTACAGGCCATTCAAAAAAAAGGATTTTTTTTCTAAATCTCAAGCCTGCAGAAAAAGGAAGAAATATAGGGACATGCAATGTAAAGGTGTGTATCTCAGGTGATTCCTGTAATGACTGGATCTTTCAATAACATCCAACTGCTCGGTTCTTCATAGGCAAATACTATTTCCAGTTTCCAGTAAATATGTTTTTTGATAACAGTATTTGTCATTTCCTTGTGCAGAGCATCACACAGCGATTAAAAGCAAATGAAAGACAATGTCTACATGAGTTGAACTTTTTCATTTTGGTTCCAGTCCAATAAAAGGTGGTGTTATGATTAAATCGTTTGTTAAATGCTCCTGTGTTGCTCTTCAGGATTTGACCAACCACCAGTGAAAGATCTGAATGTTAGAGATACACCTATGATACAAACCGTCTAAGTCAGGGGTGTCAAACATGGGGCCCACAAACCAAAACTGGTCCACCAGAGGGTCTAATCTGACCCACAGGATGAAAATTTACACTGAGATATTAACAGTCAAGGGTGTCATTTTAATTCAGGGTCTTCAGGGTTTGATATCAAGTGGGTCAGATCAGTAAAATAATAACATATTAATCTATAAATGATGAAAATGTTTCATTAAAAAAAGACTATTCTAAACAACCATGAACAAACTGAATTTTTTAAGACAAATATGTGGAATTTTAACAATATTATGCTTCTAACTAAATGTTTTGCATCCACTGCGATGTGTAGGTTGTAATGCACGTGTAAATGAGAAGCTGAGGCATAATATTGATGAAATTGCACTTCGAATTTTGCAATAAAACAATAAGAAAAAATTGGTAGTTATTTATTTATAGGTTATTATGCTGTTATTTTACTGGTCTGGCCCACCTGAGGTCAAACTGGACTGTATGTGGCCCCTGAACTAAAATAAGTTGGACGTCCCTGTTCTAAGTCATGCATGTTCCTTCATTTCTTGCCTTGCAGTTTTCTTGATGTTTGGGAAGTTATCATTTTTTTTTATTTTTTTAATGAATGATAGTAAATTTAAAACTCACCTATCACCATGTGAACCCAAGTCTCCTTTTTGCTTCCTGAATATCTACCGCCTCATTGAGCTTTTTAACATTCTGCGTGGCAGAAGAGACGTATGTGGGCATTTGTACACCGCTGTTGTCCTGAACAATAAAACTAGGCCTGACTCCGCCAAAAACGGGACCGAGCCCTCCTCCGATCCCCTCCCTCGCTGCTTTATAAAGTGGAAACACATTTCTCTGAGCTTGTGCTGCTGCCTTGATGATGTGCCTCGAGTACAGTTGAAACTGGTTTTCTTCCTCAGCAATGATCTGTGCGTTCTTTGCTTCAAACTCATGCTCATCTCTCCTCTGCTGCTGCTGCCTGGCATATTTTTTAACCTGGATGTTGAAAATGGAGGATAATTGTCAAGCAGGTTATCACTACAGCCACACAATTGTTAATATTGTTTGCAAATACAGTGTAATTCACCATTTGTGTGGCGTTGAAGTCTTGTACTTTCCTTTCCTCCTCTCTGTTCTTCTGAGCCTTCTGTTGCTGTTTTTCTGTGAATATTCTGTCAGCCTCTTTCTTGGCCTGAAGCGTTTCTATGGCGTTCTGTTGCCTGGTTTTCTCTCTTTCCTCCTTTTCTTGTCTCTGAAAAGTACAATTTTGTGTTAATGGTTGACTGTTGGCTACTGCAACAACAGGAGGCAAAAACTTTATTTCACTTGCTTAACATTGTCTCTGAATAGAAACCAGGCAAAGCACACAAAGAATTTTTATATTAACTAGTTTAACCCGTAAAGACCCAGTGCTACTTTTATGGTAGTTCCCAAATTAATTTTTACCTCAAATTAACCTTTCTTAAGTGATTTATCATTATTTATTATAATATCCTCTATGTTTTGCTTTTTTTCAGTGTAAATCATGTATTTCCCCAGTCTGAATTTACTGATCATGTAGATTTTCATAAAAAGCTCAGATTAAAGTTGAGTATTGTTATATCAGAGACAGAGACAACTGAAGAAAAAATGACTTTTATAGCAAATGTATTAGTAACTGAATGTAAAACGAATGTGTCCATCCACTGTCACTGATCCAACTCCATGGGTTTTACTGGTGAATCAGTGTCACAGAAGATGACTATGTTTCTATGTTCACTACGGAGCCTCTGAACGTCCAAATGGGTCATATCTGATGACCATGAAAAGATGACAAACTGTATTTTACACTAATTATTTAGCTACATGTATTGATAGGATTAATGGATCAACAGGTATTAAACATTTTAGGTGTTTAATGCTTTTGGTTGCCGGTGGATGTTTGGGTCTTTATGGGTTCAGAAAGATCCAATGCTTTAGTGGATCGGTGTTGTGCCTCCAGACTCAGTATCTGATGTTGTTACCGTGGTTTCTCTGTGTGCCATGATCGATGCCAGCATGGCAGCCTTCTGCTCCTCCTTGTCTCTCTGCAGCTCTGCCTGTTTTGCTTCCCTCTCAGCGACAGCTCTAGCAATTCTCTGCTCATCACTCTCAGTTTGCTGCTGTTGAGTGACCGTCAGTTTGTCTATGATCCTCTCTCTGCACATCTGGGCCTCTCTGAAGAATAGAAATAACTTTAAAGCAGGGGTGTCAAACATACAACCCACCAAAGGGTCTAATCTGGCCCATAAGATGAATTTGTGAAATGCAAAAATTACTCAGAAAATGGTCACAATAAAGAGTGTCAAAATCATTTTAGGTCAGGGGCCACATGCAGACCAATACAACTCCAATTTTTTATCTTTGTTTTAGTGTAAAAAAGTAAAATTACATGAAAGTGTTTACATTTATAAACTATTCTTTCACATAAAATGTGAATAACCTGAATAAATATGAGCAACCTGAAATGTCTGAAGAAGTGCAATTTTAACAGTATTCTGCCTGTTGCTAAATGTTTTGTACCTTTGTAGGTCCATTGTGATCTGTAAGTTGTAATGTACATGTATAAATGAGAAGCTGAGGCATAATATTGTTAAAACATGCAACTCTGAGACAAAAGTCCACTTATGTCAGGGGGTTCAAAGTCTTTTTGTAATGTTTTATGGCCTTTGTTTTTGTCAAACTCAAAAGGCTAAAGAAGACGTGAACCTTAAAACTACTTTAAGTTTTGCAATTACCTTATTTTAAAAGTCCCTTAAATACCAACATGCCTATAAGACTTGAATCATGGAGAGCATTTAAGGATAATAATTTAACAACTGAATTAAATAAAAATCACGTAGCATTTGACGTAATGTTTTATATCAAATCTGTGTGAAGTGCTGATGTAGATGACCACATTTTGATTTCTTTTAGAAAACATTTCAATAACATGTGAAAAAGAAATACAGTTGTGTTAAATGGTTTCTTACCTAAACAACTCTGCTTCTTTGTCTTTCCTTAACTGCACCATTTTCTGTTTTGCAGAGAGGAAAAGTTTTCTTTGCTCCTCTTCCATCTCGTGTTTTTGTGCATCTGCTGCTTTAATGACATCTCTGTTTGCCATATGTTCCTGTAAAACAAAACTGCATTAGTACAAATATTTGTTATAAAGAAGACCACAAACTATTTGATAAAAAAAATACTCTAACGATTGATATATAACATTTTTTATGATACAGTCTTCTAAATATGCAAGTACATCCTACCAGGTGTGCTTGCATTAGATCTCTTCTCTGTTTTTCTTGTCTTTCTTTCTCCTTTCTTTGCTCCCAGTGATAGAGCTCTTGTAGACGTTGGATTTCTTCTCCTTCCTTTTTGTTTTCTAGCTTGTGTTGCTCTCTTGTAAGCTCATTTTCTTTTATCCTAAATATTTGTTATCAAATTATAACATGAACAACACATATTTCATTTGAAAATATGAGAACAGTCACAACAATCACCATGTGAGGAGACATCTTTCCACTTTCTTATTTAAATCATCATCATCCTCATTATCATCAAGACTGAGTGTAAGAACTTACTGGTTCTTCAGTTCCTCTGCAAGAGTCAGATTCTGGACCTTTTTCTGTTGTGTTTTCTCCTGCTCTTGTCTCAGAGTTTCTTCCTCTCTGCTCTTTGACACATCCAGGTATTTTTTCTCCACATCTTTAGAAGCACTCTTAATTCTTTGCTTCAGCTCAATCTGTGCCTCCCTTTCCTTCAGCACTTCTGACAGCAAGAGTGCACGCTGTAAAAGGTGTCCAAATTATTAATATAACAAAGTAAGTGACACTAATGCTGTCCAAATGACGTCATGACCCAGGTGATACTCACATGTAATCCTTTGACTCGGTCGGTTTGATAATACAGCTGAATCTTGGCTTTTTCAACAGCCTCTTTCCGCTTTTGCTCCTTATATTTTGCTTCTTCAATATCAAGCAGCTTCCTTTTCTCCTCCTCAATCTCCTCTCGAATCGCCTTTGCCTCGAGCTTCTTTTGCCGTTGTGCCTTAAATATCAACAGATACAGTGCAGCATGTTGTGCTTGTTGTAACCATACAAGCAAAAAATACACAGTAAATGAAATATGATGAAACTTACAGCAATAGAATTGGACCACAGTTTCACCATCTCTTTTGATTCCAGGTGAAGGGCCTCCCTCTGCTTCACTGCCTCTATCATACTCTCCTTTTCTTTATTAACATTGTTCATTTCACCCTGAATCCTCAGCCATTCAGCCTTGGATAACACAGCAACTTGTCGTAGATCTGATGGTTGGATCATCCTGCTGGCTTCCTGAACTGAAAATGCTGTTAAAAAAGATGAAAAGGATCCATTTAAATAAATTGCTATATTAAAACTTTAAGAATATGCACCATCAAATTTAGTAAAATAAGTTTTTGACAGTTATGGAAAGTAACTACATACTCTTGACTATTTTTATGCTGCCTTCACATGCTATCTTGAAGATGATCCTTTCCATTTGTGAATTTGAAATTACAAGTGTGTTGTGTTCAAGTGCTTTTGTTGTCAAAATGAAAA
>JAPQRP010000016.1:26572890-26589026 GCA_037367295.1 Apogon hyalosoma | reverse complement strand
GTGAGGTGGTCCATAATAGATCCCATTAAATTTTGGTGAATGTAGGTCAAAGGTCAAGGTCACCAAAAATGTGTTTTCGTAATGAGAACAGATAGGGTAAATCCGGTTAAACGTTTGCGAGGGGCGGGGTTTGTTGTGCCTGACAGCACTGGTTTTATTTCTCTTCCGTAGGAGGGATTTGTTTTTGTGTGTTTTTTTTCTTTGTTGTTTTTTACTGATACTCAGTGGGTTTTTGTTTTTTTTGTTGTTGTTGTTTTTTAATATGAAGAATGCATTTATTGTTCCTGATAGTGGTTTCCAGTCTGGTGCGCCGATTTGTGCGTCAGAGCAGGGGTGGGACCAGTTAGTTCAACTGGGCTGTCTCTAACCCGAGATAATCATTCAAACCTAGCAGAGGGAAAGCAAGTACCGGTGTCCATCACAAACCATTCATCCCTTCAGGTTTTAGTCCACCGAAACGAGCTCCAAGATGGCCCCGATCCACGTCAAATCTGTCCTGATCAGTGAAAGTGTCGACCCGCGCTGCAGGACGATTCTGGAGGAAAATGGCATCCGCGTGACGGAGAGGCAGAACATGAAGAAAGATGAGTTGATCGCGGAGATAAAGGTACGTCTGTTACCAGTATGATCCCGCAGTGATATCTCCCGGACGTAGGGGTTCATTTTTTCATGCAACATGCAGCTGGAACAGCTTTATCTTGGTTCGTGCAGTTTTACGCGGACGTTAAAAAGTTGCGGCGCAGTTCGCAGCATCATTTTACAGCCGGTGCAACAGTCAGAGGAGATGTGTTAAACCCCAGGATGTTCACAACAGTCATAAAGTTTGATATACGTTAAGTGCATTGTGATTTTTCTTTATTTCTTATTTACAAGGTATTCTGTGAGAAGCTCTGAGTGGATAGAGGTGATTGTTGCATTAGTACCGCCCCTTGTGAAGCTGATGCAACCCATCCCTGACTTTACTCCCATCACATTTCTCTTAGTACCATTAACAGGAAACTGGCACGTTTTGGTTGCTTCATGCGGGCGTTTTGCATGCACACAATCATACAAAAATTATCTGATTAGAAACACTTGGCTTGCACAATCAGAATAAAACCTGTAATGTGCAATAAAACATGTTCAGTATTGTCATCTCACTCCAACTTATACACAAGGGTACACTGCAAACATTCACACAATCGTTCAATTAAAAAAAGTGCACATGAATGCCCAAAGCTGAAATTAATCTTTAAAAAAAAAAAATACTCACAAAAACATTAAATGTAATAAAATGAGTCAAATATTTTGTTATTTCTCAGGCATTTTTGATGTTTTGTCATAAGACAGACCCCCATGTGGACGGTTTACACATATAAATAAAATAATTTTTCATTGTTATCATGTTTAAAGTACTTTTTTTAGTATTGCACTCAAAGTTTTCAGGTGCTGTTATGGCTTTTTATTGCTATAATGATGCATATTTGCATGTTTCTGCCAGTGGATTATTAAAGTATTTGGAAAAATCCTCAACGATATTACTGATAAGTGAAAATGCAAGTTTAGTTTAAAAGAAAATTCAACTCGTCACACTTTTAAAAAGCTTATTTCTAAAGAACACTGCTTATTAGGGCTAATATAGCCTCTTTTCTCTCTTGAGTAATAAAGAAATCTCTCTTTTTCTGTTTGTTCAGCTTAAATGCTGCATCCAAGGCCTGTTTTTTTTAAAAAAAAAAAAACAAAAAAACTGACATTCATTTTGCAGTGACAATGAAAACATGACTCATTATTCAGCAATATACAAGTCTGTAATAGTTTTAATTTCACCTAATTTGTTAGTTAAAGGCCATGTTTCTTTTTGTTTTAGGAGTTTACACCACTTTGCCAAGTATTGTCAAATAAATGCTAAAAATGTAAGCTAAACGTAGAACTGTTCCATGTAAAATTAACATTTCTCATCATTTCAGGACTATGATGGACTTGTGGTTCGATCTGCAACTAAGGTGACATCTGATGTTATCAACTCTGCTAGTAATCTTAAAATCATTGGAAGAGCAGGGACCGGTGTGGACAATGTGGATGTAGATGCTGCCACCAAGAAAGGCATTATTGTGATGAAGTAAGTCTGTAGTCAAGATATGATTTATTGTGGATTATTAAGTGTAATCAGTCCATTAACTGTCAACTGTTTCATGCAGCACACCGAGTGGAAATACAATCAGTGCTGCTGAGCTGACATGCACTCTGCTAATGAGCCTGTCAAGGTAAGACAACTCGTATTTTTGTTCCATATGTTGCCTTACATGTGATCTCAATCTGACCACTGATTCTGTTTTCAGACATGTGCCTCAAGCTGTGATGTCGATGAAAGCAGGCAACTGGGACCGTAAGAAGGTAAGGCAGAAATTAGAGGTTGCCCCCATTTTTCAGTATCTGTGTTTGCAGTGGGCACACAAAGACATTACTGTTGCATGGTTGGCTCCGTTGTTCAGCCAGTCATCAGTAATCAGATGTGGCACTTGGATCTGTATGGTTTAGGTTTCTAAGTGTGACTAGGGTTTTGTCTCTAAATTTGCAGTTCATGGGTGCAGAGCTGTATGGAAAAGTACTTGGAATAGTTGGACTTGGAAGAATCGGAAAGGAAGTCGCCTCAAGAATGCAGTCATTTGGCATGAGGGTAAGCAGCAATTACACCGTGACCAGACTGGGCAGTAATTTACCACTTACGAATGTCTTTGTGTCTGAAAAAAAAAATCATGTAAGATGAATTGGTTTCTTTTATCAGACAATCGGTTATGATCCAATCACTCCACCTGAGGTTGCAACCAGCTGGGGCGTCGAACCGATGTCTTTAGAGCAGCTCTGGCCTCAGTGTGACTACATCACTGTCCACACCCCCCTCATGCCCTCAACTGTCGGTGGGTTTTACTCAACACTGACAAATGTGACACAGATCTGTGTGTTTTTTTTTTTTGTTTTTTTTTTATTAATGACTGCACAAATTACACGGACTATGAGCTTTTCACTACTGATCTGGACCATTTCCTTATGTAGGCCTGAATCACATCCAGGTCTGATCCTTTTCAATGTGACATTAGTCTAAATAGTCAGATCAGAATTCATACAACGTTCAAATCACTTTAAATTGAGATCTGTCGCAGTCTTCACTGGAGGGAGTAACTCGCATGCTGTAAAGTAGTTGAAATTCAGCATGCACATGAATGCAGCAGTAAATCTAAAACATGTAAATTTCTAACATTAAAACAATAACAGGGACATTTTTACTGCACAATAAATACTGATTATACTTGAATACATATCATAGCTTTTTACTGTAATACTTTGCATGTAGTGAAGAGTTACACTGTGTCTCTTAGTGCATTTACTGATGGAAATGATCTGAAAACTTCTACTACTTGCACTATGTTTCAGTTCAGGGCTGTGATTAGTTCACACTAGAATATGATATTGATCACATTTTGGGAAAAAAAATGATATGAGCAGTCTTTCAGAATTTTGCACTAAGGCTGACACTGAACATAGCCTAAGGTGTTCACCATAAAAATCCAAGGTAGCTTTGAAGCAACTGTCTCTTTAAACAATTAAATGCCTATATTGGCATGACAAGATCATATTAAACCTAATGAATGAAGTCCTTTCAGGGAGTTGGAGATGTTCAGCCTGCAGGCAAAAGGTGGAGTGTGAATTACACCAAGCCTAGGGAATCTGATCTTTTCAGTTCGGATTTGTGGTCCTTCTACAGACACAGATCTTTTTATGTTACTCAACATCAATATTCAGTACAATTCTGTGTTGACAGGTGCCACTTGGAGGACAAAATGTCTCTTTACTCCTCATTTTCATCTGGTCACAAATTTGCTGGGTTCCATTTCATGGCAACTTATACATGTAATAATAAAGGCCGACAGAGGCTGATCTATTTATTGTGATAGAGTGGGTGACATCTTTGTTGTTATTGTTTTACACATACAGTCGTGTCAAGATGTGTTTCCATGAATGTATGCAATGTATATTTTGAAAGTTACATTGAAAAGTGTTTTTGGAAATGGCAAAATTAACAAAAACTTATAGACTTGACTTGAGGTGCTTTTTTACTTTTTTGGAAAAAGCATAAATACACTTAAAGGGAAATGGAAACATCATTTCTGATGTAGCAAATGGTTAACTCAGCTGCCTACTGCATCTTCTCAGATATTTTGTTAAAGTGTGAAAACATGTCTGGCAGTTTAGACTGAAGAGGACACTGAATTACTCCTCAGTCCATCCATGAAAAATGTCATGCATGAAGCCAGGTGTAATGGTAGCCTAGAGCGCCACCTGTTGATGACACAACGATGCTCATATTAATCACTTCAGACCAACTCGTGGAGATGCAGATTCATTAATTCACATTTCCATCTATGAAACTTCTCAAAAGTTCACTTTAAATTGATTTGACATTTTATGGAAACACAACTGTGATCAGCTCACTCTGGTGTTTGACATTGGCCTGAGGAGAAAATAATGGGATCTGGGATCTGGGACCCAAAAACAATCCGAGCTGAGATCCAAGTGTGAAGGTAGCCTTAAGGATATTTTTTGAGTTTCTTGGATTTTTGTATCTATACATGCGTCCAACTCAAAGAACAAGAATGTGTTCAAATGTTTTCTTTAATAATGATGACACTTTCTGATTACATGTTTCATAGTTACTGTCTCTGTGTGCCCAAGGTCTTCTTAATGATGAAACATTTGCTAAATGCAAGAAGGGAGTGAAGGTTGTGAACTGTGCACGAGGGGGAATCATTGACGAGGCAGCTCTACTTAGAGCTCTGGAGTCTGGACAATGTGGAGGAGCAGGTCTTGATGTCTTCATTGAGGCAAGATTTAAACAACACTTATCACAGCCGGATTTATTGACCCCCAGAAATCTTTATCAGAATCATTGCAAGTGCTGTATGTAACTATAGTGGTGTGAATTTTATGTCATGTGAGGAGTGTTAGTAATGGAGATACTGTGACCTCAGGAACCACCAAAGGATCGCTCCCTTGTGAACCATCCCAACGTCATCAGCTGTCCTCACCTGGGAGCCAGCACCAAAGAGGCGCAGGCCCGTTGTGGGCAGGACATCGCCCTGCAGATCGTTGACATGGTGAACGGCAAGAACCTGGTTGGAGCTGTAAGTTGTTCTGTTGTACATGAACCTTTTTTAAATACTGAACATTTTAGCTTAAAAGTTCACCCTCATCTAGATGAGATATCTAAATCTCCTCCAAAAGGTTTTTAAGGACCGTTTGGATTATGAAGCTAACATTACATTAATTGGCATAATGTTTATGGGGTTACATTAGAGTTTCATTACTTTTAATTATGTATTTGGTGTAAAAAACAACATGGCACCACTAATACAAACTGTTTCTATTTACTAGTATTTATTAAAGCAGACGCTGCATAGTATGTTTCATTTTAATTAAATCACTTCTGTCAACAAACTGTAATCCAACATCCAACACTATAATCCAACATGCAAGTAAATTTAACACAATCCATCTTGGCAACATTGGTAGGTCTTGGATTGCATTCATGGCCTTAAAGTCTGCAACGTGTTGAAACCTGCAGAAACCCTGTTCTGGTGAAATGACAGAAACTAGACTTGACTAAAAAAGGTGAAAGCACATAAAATGCTTCTTTGTATGTATATAGATAGTCATAACTGAAAAAGCAATAGACTTATACAGTTCCTTATCTTGCCACTTGTTACGTAGGTAAATGCCCAGGTTTTGGCCAGCACATTCTCTCAAGAATCTCACCAGATGATTACACTTGGAAAAGCCCTTGGAGCTATTCTGCAGTCATGCACTTCTTCTAGGAATCCATGCAGCAATCTCCGAATCACCACTCGAGGTAAAAATACTGGTCTAACCTGATGGTTTAAGAGCCTGTGGACTGATGGGTGGGTGAATAACATAATAATGTCGGGATATGGCTCCCTCTGGTGGTTTAATTGTGAAACAGGTACAGGTATCAGTTCATCCACAGCAGGGGTGTCACTCATTTTTTTTCAGGGGCCACATGCAGCCCAATTTGATCTCAAGTGGGTCAGACCAGCAAAATAATGTCATAACCTAGAAATGATGTCAATTCCAGTCCTTTCTCTATGTTTTAGAATGAAAACAGTTAAATTACATGAAAATGTGCACATCCACAAACTGTCATTTAAAAATGTCAAAACAATGAACCTGAAATTTCTTAAGAAAAAAAGGGCAATTTTAATAATATTATGCCTCGGCTTATCATTTACACATGCACATTACAACTTACTGATTGCAGTGGATCTACAAAGGCACAAAACATTTAGGAGCAGGCTGAATATTGTTAAAATTGCACTTATTTTTCTTAAGCATTTCAGGTTGTACATGGTTATTCAGGTTAGTTACACTTTGTATGAAAGGATAGTTTGTACATGTAAGCATTTTCATGTAATTTTACTTTTTTACACTGAAACAAGGAGAAAAATTTGGAGTCGACATCATTTGTACATTATCATGCTATTATTTTACCACTCCAATTCATTTGAGATCCCCGAAAGGTCCAATCCTGCCCATGGGATGAATTAATGCAAAAGCTTCACTAAAGATATGAGGGGTGTCAAGTGTATTTTAGTTCAGGGGCCACATACAGCCAAATAGGATCTCAAGTGGATCAGAGCGGTAAAATAATAGCATAATAATATACAAATGATGTCAACTCCAAAGTTTTCTCTTTGTTTTAGTGTAAAAAAAAAAAAGTAAACTTACATTGCTCTTGATATCTTCAGTGAAACTTTTGCATTTCACAAATTCATCCCATGACCAGGATTGGACCTTTCGGCAGGCTGGTTTTGGCCCATGGGCCGTGGGTTTGGCACCCCTGATATATTGTATTTAATACAGTTTCTGTGCTTCATGTCTTGACAATGTTTATTATTGCTAATTATGTAAATGTTGATAATATGAAATTATGAAACATTATGAATGTTTTCTATAAACCAGGTGATTGCATGAAGTCCTCCACTGGTTACATGACCTCAGCCGTGCTGGTCGGACTCTTCAGTCATGAGTCTGACTGTTGTCCAAACTTTATCAATGTCCTGAGCCTCGCCAAGGAGTCTGGAATGACGGTATAATATCAACTCATTCTGTCAAATATCACATAACATTAATACTTGAAGACTGTTACAGCTCATGTGCATTGATGCCTCAGGTGAACCAGACCCACTTTACATCAGATTGTGCTACTGGCGGTGTGTGTGAGGTGGAGCTCACGGCCAACAACTGCAGCTCTAAGGCCAGTGGTTCAGTTCAAGGTGGTGTACCGGTTCTGCTGAGCCTGAGTGGCAGTGGGTTCAGACAACCTGTCTCTCTCACTGGGAATCTGCTGTTCTTCAAGGCCTCAGCCAGTCCTCAGCTCCTGCCTTCAGTGGCCGGTAAGAACATTAGAAGTGGTGAAAAAAACAAAGTAAATGTCAACTTCAGCACTGATGCTCCAAGCTATGATTAATTTGTTGGTATTTTCACTTGGGTTGCATTTGAATACATGTTCATAGAAGCTTCCAGAGTAGAATTATTAAGGCAAATGTAAAGGAAAGGAGCTTCAATGCTTCCTTGAGTGTCTATTTTAGCATACTTGATGAATTATCTTTAGCGTAAGATTGTTTATTTAAAGGAAAGGAGGTAATGACATCTCTTAATTCACTGTAACAGCAAATCAGCACACACTACTGTTGATGAAAACAAATGATTAAATAACGAACAGGAAGCACATCTTCCATAACTTCATAGTATCCTTTAGAACTTTAAACATAGGTGTAATGGGTACATATGGACATGATTCTAGTTTTGGTGTAAAATGTGAAGCTAGTCCTGCAGCAGAACCTTATTTTGCATCAGTTATTTCCTCATTTTGAATATTGTTGTATTTTTAGAAGTTGAGGTCAATACTTAATTTTTTTGTGACTTCAGTCAGCTGCCGTAACAAAGCGAACTTGTATAACATTAACTGTAGATTTATAGTAGCATTAAAATGTTCTTATATATTCAGGCAGATCATGTTTTTAAATTCAACATGTAAGCTGAAGAATGATTGCATGTACAGTCATGGGCAAAATTGATTCTTTGCACAAATGTGATTTATATGCCAATGCATGCTCAATAGTGAAACTTATGCTCATAGCTGTTCAGAGGAAAAATCTAATAAAATTGAAGCAGCAGAGGATGTGAAAATAAAGTTTACAGTACTTGGTTTGCAGCCCTAACCTGCAGTTTTATAGTCTTACAGAGATTCATTTTACTAATTCAGGATTCATATTGACAAATATGAATGGACAGAAGGATGAACATGAGTGACTGTTGTCTGTGTCTTTATTTCCAAACTATTTCTATTTCAACCCTGGAAATAAACTGCATTAAATGGCGTAATAAGAATGCACAGGGAAAAGTATCCATTTTATGGTTTTTGTAGTCCATCTTCAGTACTTAGACTCATGTTATATCCACCTAGTATGAGTGCATTTAGATTTTCTCAGCACTGTGGTGTCTTTCCTAAGTCCTTGTGAATTCTGTTTTCTGTCTTTCCTTTATTTTGTGACGTTTTCCATTGAAGTCAGTGATAATTGGTTAAGAAAAGGACACAAAACAGCCTTCAGTACATACAAAATCTCAACTGACTTTACTTTGCACACTTGGAAAGATGTGCAAAAATTGCCAGTCGTTTTTAAATATCTCTTAGTAGAATTTATCAGCTGTGGGTTTTCAGTGGTTGATGGTGATTATTTAAAGAACAGGGTGGTCAATAGGAATACAAGGCAGTGGTCATGTAGCATGTGCTAAAAAAACAACGGTTTAATAATGGGTGTAAGTGAGGCATAAAATTACTGAATGTAAAGTTGTTAAATTTGTTTAACATTATTACATTTGCAAATTAGATACAATACCCATCTCATCTGTGACTGCATCAGTAGGTCTGCTCTGGAGTACACAGGGAGTGTTAAATGCATTCACATTTAACACTCACAACAGCCACAATGGCAGGAATAATTGCACTGCTAATGTGTCTGTTATTTTTATTTATTTATTTTTCAAATAATTACCTGCCAATGATGATTGTCTCCAAATGACATTTAATCTGCACTGTTTGAAACCTTGAAACTCATATTATGATGCTGTGCTGTGCATAAACATTTTCAATAATGGAAACCTATGTATCTTCAGGGCATCATGTGCAACAGTCATTCAACATTCATTCACGGCTGAGAAAACACGTGAAATTCTTGACAAAATCAGATTAATACTTATAATCTGCTTCAGACCATGAAATTAGACAAAACTCCAAGATTTGCTTACCTTCATATCAATGTTTATGTTAAGTTTAAAATCGTGACAGTATTCATAGTATTAAAACACACACACACTGTTCATATGTTGTGAATATTTATTTTTTTTTAACCAGGTTAACTGTGTTTTTACTTTTGTTATATTTGCACATTTTTATACTACTTTTATACATATTTTTTTCCAATTCTACCTTGTTTCTCTCTAATTTGCACATATTTCTATTCCACACTATTTTATATCTTTTTAAATATATGTCTCTAATTTTTTTGTGTTGTATATCAGTTGCTGGCAGACCACCTGCAATTTCGTTGCACAACTTGTGTAATGACAAAAAAGCCTATCTGTTCTACTCCACTCTCATTAAAGAGAGGAAGAACACCAAGCACCTAAAGATGTTTAATTTTTTAACAAATGGGTGGCATGATTAATGTCTATACTTGTATTATTCACATACTTTTATCATTTTTGTTGTGGCTCTAGTCTTAAGTCTTGTGTAGCTTTGATAGTTTCAGCCAGTGTTAAGTTAATATTGGGTCTTTTTGGGGGCTTGGGGTTCATTGCTGCTCTGTTTTTTGTACATATTGGAGTCAGTGTAGTTGCTGCCAAGGGTAAATAGTAGTGTTCACTTTTTTCCATTTTTAAATACACATCTCTGTTTTCCATTGTTTGTTGTGTAGGACTGCTGGCCTCAGAGGGAGTGCAGATTGAGTCTTTCAGCGCTCCTGTGGATTCTACTGGAGATCTGTGGTATTGTGTGGGGGTGTCCTCCCTGCTCAGAGACCTCGGTGCCTTGAAGCCTTTGGTTAAGGAAGCAGCACAACTCACCATTTAGAGCAGCAACGCCCACTCACACGGCACTGACAGATCAGAGAGCATCTCAAAATGTGACATTCCCAGAAGTGTCTAATGTAACTGACCCATCTCAGTCTTAGCACTTAAAGCTAACAACTTGTTTAGAAGTTGATCAGTTCTCAAACTGAATTTTGATAAAATTCCTGTGTTTAGGTGTTTACATAAGCTTTATTAACTTAATGAAACTATCAATGTGATGTTCTGTTCTAATCTAAACCCTTTTTGTAAGCAGGGATGTAAAATAAATGTACTCACTACGAGAACAAGTTGGACACTGGAGGTGTTTTTATTCAGTGGGACTTAAGTAGGAAATTTAGTTACAATACACACATTCATTAGTTCAACAGCTCTGCAAAGTGGGGTGAAACAATGACGTTTCAGTGTCTATATCCTTTCAGCTTTTATACAGCCAAATGGTTGCACATTAGACTGTGCATGGGTACAGTGAGGACGATGACAGTTTGTTAATGTGCAGACTTTTCATGCAAAATGAGATCACAACATGTCAAACTACCTGAGTGTGACCCAGGAATTGTGGACTCGTAAGGGTTTTTATTGATGTCCTACAGTATCAATTTAAGTTTAATTAGAAATTTGTGACTTTACTTCAACTCCATTAACTCTCTGGGACAAATATTGTACATTTTGCCACTATTCATTTTCAGATTACAACCATTTTTGTCTGAACAACATTCCTGCTAAAGTGTTGATTTTTTATTGTTTGTTGAAAACTGAAAGATGAAATGTTCCTTAATGTACATGATGCATTGCTATAGATTTAAACTACCCAACACGTTATAAAACGCAACATACTGTTAAATGTAGCACTGACAACACTTTACTCTGGCACAGACCATTTTACAGCACAATGACTGTTTTTACTTTTACTACTTTTAGTCGAATTTGAAATGGCTGACTTTACTTCTCTGTATCTCTGAGAAAATCCTGTTCATTTTATTCCTCTGTGTTTGCAGATTACAATTTCTCAACCATTTCTTGTCTGGCAAACACAACATTCCTGCAAAAGTGTTGCTTTTTAATGTTTGTCTCAAGCTGAAAGATGAAATGTTCCTCAATGGGTTAAGATTCTTCTTCTTAAAGCAGGCGCTTCCAACATATGATGATCTTTCAGAACATGATGCATTATTGTAGAATAAATTATCCAACACTTTTATATCGTAGCCCACTTTTTTAACACTTTAATACAGTCATGGAAAAAGACCACCCTTGTTTTCTTCAATTTCTTGTTTATTTTAATGCCTGGTACAACTAAAGGTACATTTTTTTGGACAAATATAATGCTAACAACAAAAATAGCTCATAAGAGTTTAATTTCAAAACTGATATCTAGACTTTTTTCTGTGTTTTCTTGATAATAACCAAAATCACTTCAGTTCTTACATCAATAGCTATGGCATTGTACTGACAAAAACAGTGCTTTTAAGCATTCCATGTTGTCTTTTCTGTTTTAGTCACATGATACACACAGGAGTTAGCACTTGATTGCAAAACCGTTGTTTTCGATGACTTTTGATGGTCTTATATGTATTTCTGCGACTGTAGAATGAGCTCAACTTTAAACATCTACAGCCCATGAATAGAGCACTGACAGCACTTAACACTGACATGGACCATTTTACTGCACAATATCTTTTTACTTTTAATATTTAAAGTATATTTTACTGATTGCACATAAGTAATGTTCTGACAACATACCATTTACCTATTGTGGACTTCACATCTGAATAATACAGTATGTTGCTGCTCATTTGTCTTATACAGCTTAAAATGTGTTGGAATTGAAGCATCTCAATGTATTTTACTCTCCTTTGAATGTCGAATGCTCTTGAAACCTGCAGACCTGGTCATATCTCAGGTCTTGTGCAGGAATGAATATTCTACTGTGCTGTTAATCCTTGTTAGGATTAGGGTAAAGCCTCACTCACACTGGAAATGGGTTCAAAACGCCATGGCAACGACAAGAATGGGGGGGAAGCATGAATAGTGAACAGTGCAGTGGCTGCTTGTGGTGTAGTGAAAGCGATCCTCATTTGTTTAAGATTTGTATTCTGTCAGTGATGCTTCTCCCCGGGGTCGGGTCCTCCAATGCGCCTTCCGTCCGTCCGAGTGCGCACCGCTGTCATGGAGGTTATATTTAGACTGTGAGAGAAAATAGCGGTGTTGGGTGATTCCTCTGAATGGTTGCTTGGGTTTTGTCAAGGACCTGCCAGAGACTAGAGCGCGGATCAGAGAAGAGGAGGAGGGGGATGGACGCTGCACACACAAATACCAAAATAGGATAGAGCCGCCTGCGACCGTCCTATACGCATGAGCTAAAAAGAGCTTCATACGCTGTGGAGAGAAGACACAGCCGGGTGTTTGTGTTCAACAGCACGGGTCACTCATGGAAATATGATAGGTAAGCTGAATATGTCTGTGTATGAATATTAAGCTTGTGTGTATTAATTTATAGTGCCATTCCCCATGGATCAACATAGCGCGTCGTGTGAATAATAAATGAGAATGTGACACCGCGATATGACTTTGCTATTGTGTCAGCTTCTGTCATGTGATAAGTGGCATGCTTTGCCTGTTTCCCCCCCCCAGATACCATGTCACAGAAACAGACTGAGATCTACACGTATGACTTCTGTGACCGTGACCATCCCTCCGAGCTGCTGGATGCTCTCAGGCAGTTTTACCTCAGTGGTGCGTTCACGGACGTGGCTCTCCAATGTGGCGAGTCCGGGCAGGTGTTTCACTGTCACAAGGCGGTGCTTTCAGCCCGGAGTTCCTATTTCAAAGTCATGTTTACAGCTGATATGAGGGAGAGGTCGAACAGTTTGATCAAACTGTCAGGGATTGATGGTGGGGTTTTGGTCGCATTGGTGAACTATGTTTACACAGGCCAGGTGTGCATCACAGAGAGCAACGTTCAGAGTCTCCTGGAGGCTGCGGACCTCCTACAGTTCACCTCCGTCAAACGAGCGTGTGAAGAGTTTCTCATCCGCCACCTGGACGTGGACAACTGCCTGGGGATGCACGCTTTTGCACAGCTGCACCTTTGCCTCTGCCTGGAGAGGGAGGCTCGCAGGATCATGCTGAGCAGATTCTCAGAGCTCATTGAGCAGGAAGAGTTTCTAGAGTTGGACCATGATAAGATGAGATCAGTTTTGGCTGATCAGAACCTCAAAGTGCACAGGGATGAAGTGTATGTAGATGCAGTTGCCAAATGGGTAACTCATGACTTCGATAATCGTGTTCATCATGCTGCAGACCTGCTGCATACCATTCATCTGGACCTGGATGAGATTTACTTCAAGGCTTCATTGGAGGTACACAAACAGTTCTTACTGAGCAATGAAGGGAAATTGAAGCCTCTGATTGTTCAGGCTTTAAAACCCAACCACAAGGAGATATGTGCCAACAGAAATGTGTCTTTGAGTATGTATATAATTGGAGGATACTACTGGCACCCACTTTGTGAAGTTCACATCTGGGATCCTACAAGCAACACGTGGGTGCAGGGAAAGGATATGCCAGATTATGAGAGAGAAAGCTACAGTGTCAGTTTGCTTGGGGCAAATATCTATGTAACTGGAGGCTACAGGACAAACACTGTTGAGGCTCTGGACACAGTTTCAATTTATAACTGTGACTATGATGAATGGACCGAGGGCTGCCCCATGATCACAGCCAGGTACTACCACTGCTCCGTGGCCCTGCACGGCTGCATCTACGCTGTTGGAGGCTACAGAGGAGGAGCTCCAGAGCAAGAGACTGAATTTTATGATCCTTTGAAAAAGAAATGGTTCCCTGTGGCCAAAATGATCCAAGGTATGCAAAACATTTAGGTGAATGTTTGGTCTGGGACATGACAATTTCACTGCATTGTCCTTTTGCTGTTATTTGAAGGTTACCATGGTGACAGACAGAACACCATGCACTGCAACTTGAGTAAATAAAGAAAACACCTTCATCAGTCAGTACATCAATATATGCGCTGTAAATGCTCACAACACAAGAAAATGTAGAAATCTTCTGCAAATATCCAATATGGGCAAAACAATTATCGATACACTGTTAATGTTCCCATAAAAGAGGAAACACAGAAACATTCAGCAAAAAAAATACATAAAAAATGGTACAAATACTTATAACAGAGGAAATTACACAAACACACCACAAATACTCACCACACAAGAAAATACACAAACGTGCTGCAAATACAACATGAGAAAAAGCAGAATGCACTGCAAATATACAACATATGATTCTATACACAACATGAGCAAATACGGTCATATACTACTAATAATCAAAGCACAAGAAAATACAAGAATATCCAATAAAATGTATTAGATGAGAAAATCCAGAAATATACAACATAGGGAAATAATGACACATGATCCGAGTACACGAATACACAACATGAGCAAACAGACACGTGTTGCAAATACTTTCGACACAAAAATCCAAAAATACATTGCAAATACAAAACACAAGCAAATAATGCATTGTAAATACAAACAAAAGGACATTTAGAAACGTACTACAAAAACTTACAACAGAGGAAAATTCAAAAACACATGACAAAGACTTGTAACACAAGAAAATGCAGGAACATACTGCAAATGCACAGCATATGGAAAAACAGAAACATGATACAAATACACAACATGAGTAAATATACAGAAATGTGCTGCAAATAAAACATGGAAAAAATCCAGTAACACACTGCAAATACACAACAGAAACAAAAAATACAAACACAAGAAACACATTTCAAATGCGTTCAACAGAATGAAATACAAAAACTCACCACAAATACTCACAACACAAGAAAACACAGAAACATGCTGTAAATACACAAATACACAATGCAAGCAAGTACAGACATGTTCTGCAAATACACAACACAAGCACAAATCACACTGTTAAACATACTTAAGATAATATGGAAAGACTACAAATACCCAACAAAAGTAATGCAGTAATGTGCTGTAAATCCTCATTGGTGGTTGTGTTGTGAGTATTTACAGTGCATGTGATTTTGCCCTTGTTTTGTGTATGTATGTTTTCTTAAGTAGCAGTGTATTATGCTCTTAGCTACTTTATTTATCTGTCAAATCATATTACGTTCATCAAAAGATGTACTTTTCCCAGATGAATTTGGAAACTTTCCATTTCCTGTTTTTTTTCCTTTGTGTTTCCTGTGAAGGTGTGGGAAATGCCACCGCAGCTGTAATGGGAGATAAAATCTATGTGACCGGAGGCCATTATGGATACAGAGGAACCTGCACTTATGAGAAAATCCAGGTCTACAGGCCTGATGTCAATGAGTGGAGTATCATCACAGTATGTCCACATCCAGGTAGGAGAAAAAAGAAGACATAAAAGCACGGACAGTCTAAAAGCTTTCCTCTAATTGTCTAATTCCTGTGTTTACAGAGTATGGGCTGTGTTCTGTGCCTCTGGACAGCAGTCTGTATTTGGTGGGTGGACAGACAACGGTCGCAGACTGCTACAACGTCGACAGAGACGAGTGGAGACAAATTTCACTGATGAAAGAGCGCCGGATGGAGAGCGGAGCTGTTGTAATAAATGGCTGTATTTACGTCACAGGGGGATATTCCTACTCAAAGGGGACTTACTTGCAGAGCATTGAGAAATATGACCCTGAACTGGACTCATGGGAGATCGTGGGGACCCTTCCCAGCCCATCCAGATCACACGGATGTGTTTGTGTTCACAGTGTTTAGCAACAAGCCTTTAGTATATGTTTATGTTGTCATTTTCTGCCAAATGAATCAAATGTTTAACTACAGTCATGCTCATAAGTTTACATACCCTAGCAGAATTTATGATTCTTTGGCCATTTTTCAGAGAATATGAATGATAATACAAAAACTTTTCTTTCACTCGTGGCTAGT
>JAPQRP010000016.1:26561149-26572790 GCA_037367295.1 Apogon hyalosoma | reverse complement strand
ATGACCCTGATCATAAGTTTACATACCCTAGTTCTTAATCCTCTGTATTGGCCCCGCCCCTTTAACATCAATGACAGCTTGAAGTCTTTTGTGGTAGTTGCGAATGAGGCACTATTTGTGTTTATTTGTGTGTAGCTGTGGCTCAGGAGGTAGAGCGGGTTGTCCAGTACCTGAAGGGTTGGTGATTCGAATCCCGCTCTGTCCTAGTCATATGCTGTTGTGTCCTTGGGCAAGACACTTCACCCTCCTTGCCTCCAGTGCTGCAACTCACACTGGTGTATGAATGTTTGGTGGTGGTTGGAGGGGCTATAGGTGCGAATTGGCAGCCACACTTCCGTCAGCCTGCCCCTGGGAAGCTGTGGCTAAATATGTAGTTTACCACCACCAGAGTGTGAACATGTGAGTGAATGAATAAAGGATCCACTGTATGCGTTAATACAAAAGTACTATATAAAGCTAATCCATTATTATATTAGTATAGTATTTATTTTCTCAGATGGTAAAGCTGCCCATTCTTCTTGGCGAAACACCTTCAGTTCCTTTCAGATTTTGGGTTTTCTTGCATGAACTGCATGTTTGACACCTCCCCAGAGTGGCTCAGTGATATTGAGGTCAGCAGACTGAGATGGACACTCCTTCACCTTCACTTTTTTTCTGCTGTAGCCAATGACAGGTCAACTTGGCCTTATGTTATGGGTCATTGTCATGCTGGAACATTCAAGACCGTCCCATGCACATTCAGTCAGGGTATGTAAACTTATGAGCACAACTGTGTATTCTGTCAAAATGGGTAAGTGTCCAGTACACTGCTGTACAAATCGTTGCCCATGTTTTGCACCTTTGAGTGACAAATTCACCAAACTTGAACAATGAAGAAAAATTACATTAGCCAATACTCAGGGGTGTCACAAGTATTACTATTATTATCATTAATAACACTTTTTTTTATCAGTTTAATGAACCTAAAAACTAAAGGAGCCATATCTGAGCATGATATAATGCATATGAATAAACTGAATTTCCCTCAGGCTACTTTTTGACTGTAGCTTTTTACACATCTTAGTTTGAGTGTAGTTGTATTAGTAAAGGCATGTTTGGACAACAAGGCCATAAAAAGATGTGATTTAAGACATGGAGAGACATGACACACAAGATACCTACAATATTTTAAAAGTAATAAATCAGACCATGGCCATAGAAATACAGTTGCTCAAAATTGTTTACAAGAACAAAAGGCATCATAAAGATGTTCCTTAAATGCAGAAATTTCATGCTGTAGATCCTGTACAGGAGATTAAAGCAAACCATTATATGTTCCTGCATTACTTGACCAATATAAAACACAATTATGGAGACAATATGGAAAGCAGCAGTTGCGGTCTATTTTAAAACATTTTGTGGCTTTGAGACACTGTTAAAGGTTTGAAAAAAAAAAAAAGAATATATGCTCATTGTTTGTTAATAGCAAGTAAGAAGGCTCTCAAAAAAATAAATGTGATCAGGTTTTTGGAAACCTTGGTCTATATAAATCTATGTAATCTAATCGGTCTATATAAATAGCCACTAGGCACTGAAATCATATTTAACCCATAAAGACCCAAACATTAACTGGTGACCAAAAGCATCTACTGATATAAAATATTTAATAACTGTTGATCCCTAATCCTACCAATACATGTAAATAATTGATGTAAAATACAGTTTATCGTCTTGTTATGGTCATCAGATATGACCCATTTGGACGTTCAGAGGCTCCATAGTGAATGTGAAAACACTGTCAGCTTCAACAACATTGATTCACCAGTAAAACCTACGGAGTTTGGTCAATGAAAGTGGATGGAAACACTTGTTTTATGTTCAGATATTAATTGATTTGCTGAAAAAGTAAAATTTTCTTCAGTTTTCTTTGTTTTGATATAATAACCTTTGAATTTACTCTGAGTTTTTCATGAACATTTACATGATAAACTAATTAAATATAGAAAAATACAAAATACAGAGGACAATATTACAATAAATGATGATAAATTGCTTAAGGTTAGGTTAGGTTCAACACAGGGAAAAATTCATTTGGGAACTGACAGAAAAGTAGCACTGGGTCTTTATAGGTTAAGTAGCAATAAAAATTTTTAAAAAAATTAAATGATCAAAGTAGACTACAGCGCACTGAAAAGAAGAAATACATATAAAACCGATGAAAATGTGTTATACTAGCAAAATATCACACCATTTGGGAGGACAGTAATGTTTTGTCGGTTTCCTCATGTCTATTTTGATTATGAAAATTGAACTACAGCGACATCCCGTGGCTATGACCTTTATAACACCACACACTTAATCGCTGAAATCCAAACACAGAATATCAAAATCGCGTTGCGCAGGCGTCCTATTTTGACCCTCGGCGTGATCCGTAGCACGCAGTACCACAACGTGCAAAGAAAAAGTCATACTTTCGATTGAAACCGATAAAAAACTGCTGCTGCCGGTAACTAAAACCAGTAAGTATGTATTTTAAATCTATTTCACAGTGGCTTCCAGTATGTATTTTTTATGTCCCAGACGTTTACGATTAGAACATAGCCGTTTCTTTACCTTGCGCCTTAGAAAAACATGCTGTAACCAGAGTAAAATGACGCTAATTTAACAAATGTGTTTTAATAGAGAAGTGGTGACGACGTAGTTACCTGAATAAACTTTATACTACCGCTGGAACTACATCAAAAATATATAAACTAGACGACTTGGTTTATTGTACGGACTAAAAGGCCGGTGAAACAGCTGCGGGACATGAGCTAAGCTACCAGGTTAGCCGACATGTACGAAGCAACACTACACATGGACAGTCTCCTGTTTTCATGTCAGTTATAATCTTCATATTTCATGTACTTAGAATGTTTTGAGTTGTCTGTCTAAATTTCGAGATTATTCAAGTTGTGGGATAAAGCATTAGTTTCATATTTTCTACTGTTTAAAACGGTAAAATTGCAGGAAATTAGTCGCTAACCCTTTTTAGAACAGCACTACATGAGCTACTGCAATGACACAAACTGGGTGTTTCAACTGGAGCACAGGGTTTATACATTTTCCCAACACATCTAAACTGGGATGAAATTAGCAGTGATAATCAAAATTGTAATCAGAAACATACAAATTAGTAAAATGTTTCATTTTATGAACAATATTATTTATGAATGTGTCCATGTCTGTGCAGGTAGTCCATTACCTTCTAGGACTTTGCTTATCATACCAATAATAAGTTAATGTAAAGCTTGTTTTTTGTTTTTTTAATCATTTTCTCCCCTTATGTGCTTGATTAGATATAATGTGGATCCTCAATAAGTCAGTAGTTCTTTGAGTCATCACATTATCTGCATCAGCAACTTTGATCTTAAAGCAGCGTATGACATTCATCACCAGTTTTTCATTAAATCTGTAAAACCCCAGTGATAGCCCAAGTATCTCGAATCAATTAGTCTTTCCCTTATGACACACCTGAATCACTTCCCTCACAGTGAACAACTTCGAAGTTGACTCCATCACAAGCAGTCCGTTTGTTTATATACCAAACCGATATGTTACTTGGGCTTTTTCGGAAATGTTGTTGCAAAGTGCATTGCGGGAATGGGAATTCCACGCAGCCGCAGTATGGCTGCAGCTGCAACAAACACAGAAACTGCTTCATTACTTCTTGCTGCTGCAGCTGTGTGTAATTCCATAAAGGCCCAAGTAATGGTTTGGTTTTGGTTTCAGTTACTCTGCTAATAAAAAAAAAAAAAAAAAAAAATCAGATTGCTTGATAGTGGTAATTATTGCAATATATGCCAAGCCCTTATTTATGTATTTAATATTTACATTAAGTTTAAAGGTGGAGTTTTGGTGTTCCAGATGGTTATATATGAGACTATGTTTTTTCAAAGTTAGAACATTGCAAACATTTTATAAAAATTGAGGACATTCTTAACATAAATATTTGCTCAACACCAAAACATATGAGTAACACAATGTAAGACTTAAACACCCTGTGTTTTATTTGACAGTGTAAACAAAAGAAACCCTACATAAGACATACATGATTTTCATGAGTGTTACAATAATTTTATGTTGCAATGAACATGTCAAAAGAAAATTATGATAATATCAAAATGATATTACGGCACGGTTCTAATTTATCCTACAAACAATATTGTGATCTTTTTGTCATCCAGCTTTAGTCTTTAAGCTTTTGTGTACCATCTCACAAGGACCTGCTACTTCATGTCATTGAAAAGTAATGGAACATCTTAAAAATGTTTTATCTGCAATTAATATGAACACCTCTCCTTAAAAACATGCTGTGAAAACTGAACAATTTGTGAGGTTTAGAATACAAATACTAATGATAAAATCCAGCTTTGAGGGCGAGATTTCATAAAGAAAGATTTTGCTGAAAGGACATTTCTTTTCTACACAGAACAATCATGGCAGAAAATCAAGAGATGTCTCCAGTTGAAATGAAGGTGGCACGACAAATAGAGGTAATTCTGAATTTATCAGCATTATTATTTGTAATTTTCCTATCAGAATTCAGTCAAACCCCTAACAATTTTTTTTTATCTTGACTTTAGTACTACTTTGGGGATCATAATCTTCCAAGAGACAAGTTTCTCAAAGAACAGTTGCAGCTTGATGATGGTTGGGTTCCTCTGGAGACCATGCTGAAATTTAACAGGTTTGTTACACATTATCACGTTCTGTTTTCTGTGCTGTTAATATCTGACCCTATTTCTTTAATTGGATTATTTGTTATTTTATTCAAGAGTACTTGTTAAAATACTTCTTTTTCTCTTCCCAGATTGAAGTCTTTAACTACAGACAGCAGTGTCATTATTGCAGCTCTTCAGAAATCAAAGACCGGTTTGCTGGAAATCAGTGAAGACAAGATGAAAATCAGAAGGTCTCCCAACAAGCCTTTACCAGAAGTGAATGATGAATACAGAGATGCAGTTAAACACAAATCTGTGTACATCGTAAGTATTTAAATTGCATGCATGTTTACTTAGAATTATGATTTTTTTTTTTTTTTTAATATAAAGAAAATTCTTTTTATTTTGCGAAACTGTGCATAAGAATTATTTGGTGTGTTATGATTTCTATGTGGGGATTTGAAATGTGTCTTTTTTTCCCACTCATGTAGAAAGGTTTTCCACTTGAAACAAGCCTGGATGAAATTCAGGACTGGTTGAATGGAAAAGGCAACATAGAAAATATCCAGATGAGGAGAAACCTACAAAGGCAGTTCAAGGTAAATATAATGAATTTGTTCACACTGTAAGTTGTGTGTGTGGGTTTTTTTCTAATATACCATTTATTTTATTTTTCTTGACAGGGATCCATTTTCATCTGTTTTGACACAGAGGAATCATCCAAGCAGTTCCTAGAACGTTCAGATGTAAAATCTTACAAAGACAACGAGATGCTTGTCTTATCAAGGTGAGTTGTACTCCATCTTGCTTGAAATTTACCATCAGTCGACCGAAGACAAATTTTTTCATTTTGCACAGAGAGTGGATTTTTGTATCATAATTTTGCAGAGTGCATACGCACAAGGTCTTGGCATTCCCCTATTCCTGCATATCTGACGAAATGAAGCCAACCAAATTAATTTGTTGCCTTTACCAACATCTTGAGGTGTTTTTTTTTTTTTTTTTTTGTTCCATCAACCGTGTGAAATTAGAGAACGCAAGTAGCATGTTTGGTTATTATTGTGAAACAAATGGCATCTCCAGTAGATAGACCATGACATCAAAGACAGAATGCACACTTTCACCTTGTTTTGTGCACTGTACGAGAGGTAACAGTTAATAAATGGCAGTTTAGGCCATCAGGACTTGCACTGACGTGACCTGGACCCATAGAAGTGTCAGAAGAAAACCAACCACATGATAACATGCAGAAGTTTTAAACAGGTTCATAACTTTTAACAAGCGCTGTGAATTGAAGTTAAACTAAATAGAGCAGTTGGGTTTGGACTTTAAAAGGTTACCGTCACTGTATAATGTTATTTCTGTATTGCTCACAGAGAAGCCTACCATGCAAAGAAAGCAGAGGAGAGAAAACAGGTCAAAGCAGAGACGAAAGCAAAAGCTAAACAGTGAGTACAGCAGCAAATCCATTCTATCCTACAAAGTAAGGTATATTTAAGGAAAGGAAATATCACTGACCCAACCATTTTTATTCAGTGATAAAGAAGAGCAGCAGAAACAAGCAGAAGAAAAGGAAATGGTAAGATCAGACTCTAGATAGAACAACAGCAACTGAATATGGACACAGTAGTGAATATTTCTCTTTTGTGTTTCAGGGTCTGCTCTTGGATGAACAGACTGGTAGCTTGTTGAAGTTTTCTGGAGAACTTGAAGATGTTTCAAGGGAGGACTTCCATGAATTGTTCAAGGGACATGGAAGGATTAAGTGGGTTCATTTTACAAGAGGGGCCAAAGAGGTAGGAACACTATCCACCATATACTGCAAGTCTTGAATTTACGGTAAGGTATATGATTTATTAAAAATGACATTATACTCTTAACCAGGGCTCCCTCCTCTTTGATGGAAATGCAAAAGAGGCATTTGATAAAGCCAAAGAAGCAAATGGAGGAGAACTGAAAGTCAAAAACAACGGTGTCACATGGCAGGTACTTGAAGGAGACGAGGAGAAAGAAACGTTGAAGATGATCATTGAAGCTCAACAAGACTCATTCAGGTCCAAAGCCAAAGGTAAGTTAAGCTGCTGATCAGTGTTCACCTTTTTATTTTCCTGTGACATGGGACCATGGTTTGGTCCATTTTGGTGTATCAGAGTACTTTTTCATGTATTTAACAAAATGAAAGTAAACAGAATGGCCTAATTGGACTTGATTTGTCTGGTAACAACTGACACACTCAAATGCTGCAAAATGTCAGTGAAAATAAGATAAAATTAATCATTACAAGTCAGTAGACCACTGAATATGATCACAGTTTAATTACCCAAGTCAGTAGTGGCAATTTCAGTTTTACACAAAGTAACACTGCCTTTCTCTCTTTTTATCAAAACTGGGTTCATGTTGACACTGTACTATACTTAACTTTGACTATAGTTTGAATAGACTCAGATTCAGGCCTTGTCTGTTCTAGACAAAGCAATATATGACAGGAACGAATCTGCTTAAACTATTTACTTCAATAATAAAAAAAAAAAAATGACAGTGAAATCATAGTGATGCTGTTATTGAGGGAAAACTCAGTGGGTAGCACATCCCACTGCAACAAAGTAGTACCGTACATGGATGAGGTTGGCAGTGTGTTCCAGTTATTCTTGAAAAAACAACTCGTGTCTCTGCTGAATGACCTGGACATCATCAGATTCATGTTTTAATATTTCACATTAAATATCTGCACACATTTTAAGGCTAACCCTGTTAGCTTGCACTGATAGACATTAACTAGTGTACTAAAAAAAATAAAAATCTATAGTTTTGTGCTTCAAAACTTCAGTTAAAGTGCTGTGGTGAATGGATTTCCATCCTGATTTCAGTTGGAAGGGACTATCCAAAAATGGAATATTCAGATCCCATGGTTACAAACAATAGAAAGTATTATGGATCTGTCAAAATCCTAGGGCTGTAAACTACACAAACACCTGCATACTGAATGATTATTTTATATTCTAGATTTCTAATCTGTTTAGATGATTTAGTACAACTGCTGTTTTTAACATTCAGGGGTCTGTTTCTATTGATGTCAAACTCTATTAAATCTACTTCAGGTGAGTGTTTTATAGATCTGAATACCTCCTGATTAATAGAACTATTGTAAGCCACCAATAAACTACTTAATGATGAACCTAATCCATTATAAAACTTACCATTTCCGCAAAGAAGTATCCAAAATGACTAACCCCTAGTAGGAATTTAATTTACTTTAATTATAGGGAATTTTTACAACATAAAAAAAACTCCGAGTCATTTCAGATTTTAACTAAGTGGCAAAAACTACATTTCCCATGATCCCACACTACCGCATGATGTAATCTACTATAGGCTTTCATTATTTAGATAGACTTGTAGTGGCAGAAATTTTGCGATTTTCTTTAATACTCATGTATGTTGATCTGGATAAGGTGGAAGAGGACGATCAGGTGGTAGAGGAAGAGGAGGCCGAAGGGGACGAGGTGGCAGAGATCATGGCAGAACCCAGTATCAAGGCAAAAAGACGAAGTTTGACAGTGACGATGAGGAGGAAGACAGTGGTGAGTTAATTCTGCATAATTTGGTTTAAGATATTCTAAGTGGGTGATATTTTCAGTCTCTCATCGACTTTGCTTTTCTTTAAGCTCCTGTGCCAACAAAGAGAGAACGAGAAGATGCTGACGGTCCTGCAGCAAAGGTCGCCAAATCTGAAAATGGATCTTAGTCAAAAAGTCTCACTCGGAATTTCTTTTTTTTGTGAAAACATTTATTATAAACAGTGAAATGCAGAGGCAACTTAAATCCATTCCATTGAATGCTTCAGGCTTTGGAAAACCGTAGGAAGTCCACCTGGATGTCAACCTAGAGAACATCTGACATTAATTTTCTTTTCGTATATTGTGCCTCCCACATTATGTTCTTATGATTCTCTTGCGTTGTTTTCATTTCATTATGATCAACAAAATCATGCTCTTCAAAAGTAATTTAATTTCACAAGAACATTTTAATTAGTTTTGTAGGACCTGTGTGACATCTATAAACTGTATACCACTGTCCTTTTTCCGTTTTTTTGCTACAGTGAATGACAAGAACATCTGCTTTGCTAGTTTTTTAAGTTTGCATATATGAACAGGAATTAAACAGTTTTGAATATCAAGTGCATTTTTGATATTTTTTCAAGCTAACTTCCTTTATTTCTTTCTGAAATCAAAAAATATACACTGTCTGATGTTATACAGAGTATGAGCTTACCGATTTCTTTTTGTGGAACTTGTAAGATGCTGGCAAGTCGTATCGAAGTTCTGGAAGGAAAGTCACTTGTCAGAACTGTAATTGCATTGTAATTGCAGAGATGTATTATATTTTACTTACCTGCTATTACTTCCATCTTAACACCCCAGTCATTAGCCTTCTTCTGTATATGCTGTAATTAGATGTAAATATAAAACATTATGCAGTACTTGTCACTAAAAGTTACTCATGTTGAAGTGAATTTTACCTCTCGTGTTGACGTTTTATGAAGTGAATACACTGCTGTTTTTGCCATTGTTAAAGCAGCCCTTAGAAACTTCATATCTATGCCTTGAAGACAGGACAAACAGGAAAAAAGTAAGCCATCATGTAGTGTATTCGAATAAAATTTAAATGTGATTCAATATACACAAATATGAGGCTTTATTAATTCAGCCAAACTAGTCAGATGTGTCCAGCTGAAATCACTGAATTACATGAGTAGTTTTCAAGTACTGAAGTTCATCATTCCTGATCCTTCAACCCTGATAATGCCAAGAGGTTAAAGAAGTTCTGAATCCAAACTTAATTCCGCAAAAGTACATTAGTTATGGTGAGAGCTGTGGTTACTGATTCAGAATGACAGATGTATAATCTGTGTTTAGAAAAATGGTTCATGCTTTTCTTGTCTATGCTGGACAGTGTCTTTTTTTATTAAGTTTATTTCCCTACGTTAAAGTGAAATTCATTAAATACATCTCAAAAATACAGATGCATTATAAAAATGTATTTTAAAAGTATTAAATTGAGAGAACTCGCGCAGAATATAGATTATTCTGCTTCAACTAAATATCTAATTTTTACAATTTCATACATATTCAGATGCTTTTTATATCACTGAGTAGACTGCATCATAAGAATATGGCATACAACTAAAATAGATTAAAAATAGTTCTGAAAGTGTATTGATAGAAATTTTGCTGCTCAGACATTGAAACAGTATGATTTCTCTACTTGCTGCCACTTCACAAATAGAAGAATGGTTAAAATAGAAAAATGTATGTTCAGCACACTTAAAATACTAACACAATTGTCATGATGGCGAAATATTATGTACGCACATCAAAGTATATGAAAACACTGAGTCTCAATGCTTTTTATCATGAATTAAAATTGTATTACAAAGCACTGCTAAAATTTGCAGTTTCCCTAAAAGACAGTGAATACATTTAAATTCAAAATAACCAATTCCTTTCTTTTCCAGTTTTCGTAATGTATTAAATTAATTGTAGTTTTTTGTATTTTATTTATTGACATTATTTGTTTTAGGGGTTTATATTTCTTCTTTTATATTTACTTTATGTCTCATTCAAACTCATGCCCAGGGAGTTTGACTGCCATGATTTAACTACCTTTTTTTGCATTCTTACTTTATTCTAATAAATGTACTACTCTAAAAAGGTAAAATGTCAGCGTAAAATTTAAATATTTAAAGTACAAGTACCTCACATTTGTTCTTAAGGATTGGACTTGAGTAAATATATCTAATTATACTCTACCAGATACTCACCTTGGTTGTGTTTCGTCCCAAAAGGTGGGTTCATTATAACAGTATCAAACTTTGTGGCATAAACTTCTGCCTCCAGAGCACACAGGTCACACTGAACCAGATCTATGTTAGAAAGCTCAAATTCCTCTGCATTTCTTCTGAATATGTCCAGTGCGTCATCGTCGATGTCGAAACCGATACATAAACTAAAAGAAAAAATGCACAAAATAATTAAGGCCACAGTACAGTGACGTTAAAGAGGACAGTAAAACAGTTCGCTCTCACCCTGCATCCAGCACCGCCGCTCCGATGCTCAGGACTCCGCATCCACATCCCAGATCTGCCACCAGTTTCCCCTCGATGTCATCAAATGTGTTGTTAATTGTGTAAAGCATACAAGCTGTGAGGGGAAAAACAAAAGCAAATCAGTACAACAACGTCCATTTTCAGTACATTTATCACACGCTGTCTTCTCACCTGCTATATGAGGAGTAGTTGGATATTGCTCCAGAAGTATTTTCGGCGTTTCAAACGTGTCCACCTGCTGCAAGCAGCTCTCCAGCTCTTTAAGTTTCATTATTTACTGTGTTAACGCCGAGTTCTACCAATAAAACTCTAGAATATGTTATTAAAAGATTTTATTCCCTGGTAAAAACAGCTGTTGGTGTATACTCGGGCTTGAGCATGGTTAAGTACGACTTCCGGAAAGTGTACACCAACAAAAACAGTCCGACCGTCTCCGGAAACCATTGTTAAAAGTTCCGCCACATTTTTAAGTTTTATGTAATCGCAAATGTAGATCGCATGAAGCTTATATACATTTTCAGACAGACTTCCTTGAGCTTAATAATTCATTACAATACAGTTAAATTAGTTAATGTAAAAAAATCAGTGAAAAGTAGTTATGTAGATCACAAGTCTACAAATTAAAAATGAAACTAATAAAGTAACTCAGATAGGGTAAATCATAATAAGATCTTCTACAAATCTTCTCGTTTAAGCAGGGTAAGTAATAGATGCACATAAGAGAGAAGAGAATAAGAGAGTAGTTTTCTTTAAACAATGAGAAGCACATGTACAATCTGTGCCGCATCTATCAACGTTATATTTTTGATAGATGGGGTGTAAAGTTGATATAGAAACACAAAAAAAGACACCC
>JAPQRP010000016.1:26520128-26560593 GCA_037367295.1 Apogon hyalosoma | reverse complement strand
ACACACACACACACACACACACACACACACAGACAGACAGACAGACAGACAGACAGACAGACAGACAGACAGACAGATAGATAGATAGATAGATAGATATGTGTGTGTGTGTGTGTGTGTATGTGTTTAAAAAATAAAAGTCCTCTGCGTGTGTTATATGTTGAAGTAGGATATAATTAAATACCTCTCGGAAATTTGCACCCACGGGCACACTAATAAAATAATAAAATATCCTGTTATTTATCCATTTGCTGAAGGCGGGGCAGCTCCTCCCAAATGTTGCTTGGAAACACGAAAACAAAACAGGACTTGTCAATTGTGAACAGTGCTGTTTGGACAGGGAGTACACAGTACACTCGAAGTGGCCGAATCCATACATTAGCGGCAATTTAACATAGACTTAACAGAATTTTATTTGCATCCGTACTTTTGGACATTCGCCAGCAACAAGGACGGATTGAGTCATATCGCGAGAAAACGCGAGAACATGGAAACAAGACAACAAAAATAAAAAATTTGTGGACAACAAGCCAGAGTGCATGATGGCGGCGTCGCTGCTACGCCGGGACAAGAAAGCTACTGCTGCCCACTTGAAGGCAGACTTAAACCGGACTGACAACAGCTCTGGGATCCGACAACTTCAGGAGCTACTGGACGCCGTGCTAAATCCAGAAAAACCAGCAGCGGACACAGAGGCTCTTGACTGGTGTAAATGTCTAATTGCAGCAGGCGAAGGTTTCGAGGAGTTCTGCAAAACGGTCCGGTCCTATGACAATGCGACTCTGTGCGGCTTGGTTTGGACGGCTAATTTCGTGGCATATCGATGCCGGACCTGTGGCATCTCACCATGCATGTCACTGTGTGCTGAGTGCTTCAATAATGGAGATCACACAGGCCATGATTTTAACATGTTTAGGAGCCAGGCTGGTGGGGCCTGTGACTGTGGAGACAGTAATGTCATGCGAGACAGTGGGTAAGTCCAGGCTAGCTGTTAGCTTAGGGAGCGCTGCTAACTAACATGTTAGCAAGTGGCGGTTTGACAGGTCGCGGTGAGAAAGGAATGCTACACCGTCCTTATTAAATTCCCTCAGTTGTATATTGTCAACTTCACATAATACTGTACGAAATGGCTGCCAATTATAGGGCTACTATTTCAGTTTATGCGTGCTATTTGCTGTCATGTAATGACTGGGAAATATTAGCTTTGCTCAGAGAGTTAGCTATCCCAGCTAACGAATCATAACAATAATTCCTATATCAGCTGCAGATTATAATTTATCTGTTACACATTTAACTGGCACCTTCTTAAAACCACTGAAACCATTTCTCCTTGCTTGCCAATAGGGGCCATTTTAATATAGAATTAGTCTGCTCAATACCTGTCCGTCTTCCATCGATAAGTGACAAATATTGGGAAATGGGATTTGTTAGTCTTATTTATCCCACACCTGTCATTTGTTGATTATTTTATTTGGGGTTATTTTGTGCAGGCGGATTCAGTCCCATGCAAAAATGTATTTAATATAAGTGTGAAGAGTAGTAGTTTCTGTATAGTTGTGGATCTCACTACCGCTATGCGCAGTAATGGTGCGGCTGTCCAGATTCTCTTCTCATCATACCACTTCAATGCTCATGTCATCTAGGAATCGTTCACCTTAACATCAACCTAATTTTTCACTTAGTACCTCAACATTACCTCACTGAGTATATCTGAAAATTAGCAAATTGAAGTAAAATCTAATGAAGAACTCGAACAAAAATTGACTGGGAGGCTAGGAAATGCCTGCTTTAATACTTTTGAAATGTGTTCATGATTAACATTTGGTTCTCTGACAGGTTTTGCAGACGGCATAGGTTGAGAACTGGGGAAAATATTCCCTCAATACCTCATGACCTCCTTTTGATGTCAGAGATGGTCCTTCCTCGCTTCATCCTGTTTATCATACAGTATTTGAGAGATGGATACACTGAACCAGGTAAAACACTTAACACACATACTTAAGCAAAAGCTGACAATTGTCAGTGTCTTTCTCAGAAACCTAGTATTGAGGCATAGTCATTAATTTACTGACATTTCAAACTTTACATGTCTTTTTAGTCTTCTGTTGTATACCAAAAGCAAAACTTACATAATGTTGCATTCACATCTAACATGACGTCCTTACAGCACTGAGTCCCGTGTTTACATCTCTTATCTCGCTTTACCAGACAGCTCAACCGAGAGAGATCTACAAAAAGTGTTGCAGCAGCTGGAACCTCAGATCTCTTTCCTAGAGGAGCTTACAAAGATGGGAGGAGCAATGAGGACTGTACTGACAAAGATCTTGACCAATCAGCAAACATTCAAAGAATTGAGCATGGGTAAATGTATATAGTTTTTATTATAACTGATTTAGTTTTTGTGTCTTTTGGCTTTGGAACTAAATGTTAATTATGAGGATACACTAGTTATGGTATGTTTTGTGTTAATTAATATTAATAGGATTTAACAAGTTCATGTCCATTTGGACTTTTCATTCGTTGCCCTCAATGTAGACATTGCGCAATTTTTTTTCTCCTCCCCTTTTACAGGCCAAGAAGAGAATCTCTATGCTAAAAAGAATTATGAAAAGTATTTGTCAGCTTTGAAGAATTCAGGTTTGGTGTCTTTGGAGGAGAAAAGCCAAGGTGCTACAGCTGATGTCACTGTTGGCGCTGAAGGAGGCGCTGGGGCAATGGTCTTGTTGGGTAACATATTCTTTGCATTTTTGTGTAACATGTATTCATCAAACTCCTATCAGTTACATTGTGTCACTGTTTTATAGTGACATAAAATCCTGCTTCGACATTCCTGTACTATTCAAGCATTTCTCGTTTCCTACAGATGACAGAATATTCTTTTGACTTAGTAATAATAATACTTGACTAACACATGATATATTTAAACTATCATTATCATAACTAAGTCTAAGTGTGTTACATTTTTCAAATTGAGATAATTGCACAAACCCTAATGTTCATGTCAAGAGGAAGCAAACTGTTAATATGTGAAGGTGAAGGATACAGAAAATGTATTTCTTTGTGTCAGTACATAATGAAATTGACTTGTCCCTGTTTCTTTTTGTATTCCTTAAAGTCCAACACTTGTTACATTTGGCCAATTTTTGTGTGTGTGTTTTCAGGAGCTTCTGTACCTGGAAGCCCAGATGAGTCCAGTAAAGAGGTATGTGGAACCACCTTTTTGTTACTACATGAGTTTGATTCCAATGGATTGAATGAATTTGTTTTTAACATCTGTTTCAAACAGTGGTCTGTTAATAAAATGAGTAAAAGTATTGTTTAATAGTATTATCTTTTTCTCCGTATAATACTTAATGGTTGCTCGTATTGACTTTGTGTACTTAACTGAAATTGACAGTCACTTTCTTTTTTCATTTCATTAGGAGGACCAAGACACCGGGCAGTCTGTTGGACAGAGAAAGAGGGTGAAGCTAAGTACCAGTACCAAAGGTAAATGTAAAGCTGTGATGGATTTAGTTCACATTATTGTCCTATCTTAATCTAACACATGCTCTTTTCTGCCTTTAGACCTGTGTATTATTGAATCTTTGAAGCATAAATGCTTTTTGGAGGAGTTGCTGTTTTGGACGATAAAATATGAATTTCCTCAGAAGATGGTCACCTTCTTACTAAACATGTTGCCAGATCAAGATTATAAGGTGTTTTTTTTCTATTATTTGGAGACTTGTAAAATGTAATCTTGTTTTGCCTTTACATGTATACTGATTTGCTGTAAAAATGTCATCATTATCTTGACTAGAAGTGAAGTAGCTTTAATCATTCTAATTACACACATCAGGCTTTGAATCCTCATTTAAAAAGGAGTGGTCCATAACAGTAAGCCTTAATTGTCTTTGTCTTGTCTGGCTTTTTCTTCCCGTCTCTGGCAGATCACTTTTACTAAAACATTTGTCCAGCATTATGCATTCATCATGAAAACGCTGATGAAAAGCCATGAGTCAGATACCATGTCCAACCGCATTGTACATATTAGTGTGCAGCTGTTCAGCAATGAAGAGCTGGCTCGGCATGTGACGGAAGAGTGTCAGCTGCTGGACATCATGGTCGCAGTGCTCCTCTACATGATGGAGAGTTGCCTTATTAAAAGTGAACTTCAGGGTAAGTTGCCCAAATATGTTGTTTGTCACTGCACTTCCAAAAGTGAGATTTGTTGTTGAAGGGCATCTACTTTTGACTGGTGGTTTTAGATACTGGTGAACTAAAATTCAGCTTTAAACAATGAGATTAATACAAAAACTTCATTCTATTTATTAACTTACAGATCTAGAATGATGAATATCTGCGCTGTTTTAGTTTGTGTATAAAATCTATGAAACATTCTGAGAAGAGAACCAGGACTGCTTTCACTAGAATGAAATGCAACTTTTAATTTTATTGCATCTTTTAATCATTAAGTTGTCCATGTGCTGCGGGACGTCTCCCTCTACAGACAGTATTTTAGGTTTCTTTTGTTCCATTTTGTGTAGAGCTCTGAATGCCGTGTGTCATTACATTGACTTTGCTCATGTATTTCCATCTGTTTTTCTTTTTAGATGAAGAGCATAATCACCATGCTGTGGTGAACTGTAGTGAGGCCCTGTTGAAGAACAACACATACTGGCCATTAGTTAGTGATTTTATTAACATCCTCTCACACCAAAGTGTAGCAAAAAAGTTCCTGGAAGACCATTCATTGTTGATGCTCTGGATGACCTTTGTGGCATTTTTCCAAGGTCAGTTATACTTTGAATGGTAATATAACAGCACATATTTAATTTTTTTTTGTTTGTTTGTTTAACAATCCAAGCAGGAAAGTCACTTTACAATATTGCATATTTACTCATTAAGACAGACACATTGTAGGTGGAAAATTTGCAGTTAAGTGTATTAAAGAACACATGAACATTGAACAGTTAGAAATGGCATATTAAAGAAAATTTTATATTTCAAGCAAATTGCTTCAGCAGATGCAGTTGTTACCATTTGCATCGTCCGCTTGTGTAGATTTTGAGTTGGGCTTTAAATTCCTACAATGCACTTAGTCATACAAAGGCTGATATAATCTGTAGTGTGATAATAATAATAATAATGCCTCATAGGAAGGTGAGTTGTGTCTGTGTTAAAATTGTAGTTGGTGCTGCTCATTTGCCATGTCTGCTCACTACCACCCTAAAAATAACACACCCTTGCATAGTGGGCTTCAGTATCCCCTTGCTGTCGTTATGGACACAGTGTGACTATCACATTGTATCCATGTCTGCTGCTCCACTTTTGCTTTATGTTTTTCTGGTTGATACTGTTAGAATTAGCTTTGACATGTTGCTTCAATGATAAATTATATACATTTTAATATCTTCATTAAATACTTCTACAGATACAGTCAAAAGCAACAACAGTACTAAATGCTGTTTTTCCCCTCATAGCTTTTCTGAATTGTTTTAAGGTAATGCATGGTTCCTGTCTAATCCAGAAACCTTTCTCCTGTGATAGGTATGAACCTGAATAAACGGGAGTTAAATGAACATGTGGAATTTGAGTCTCAGACATACTATGCAGCTTTTGCAGCAGAGCTCGAAGCCTGTGCCCAACCAATGTGGGGTCTCCTAACACATTGCAAAGTTAAAGTAAGACCATAAGTTTCTCCTCCTTACAAGTGGCCACTCTGTGCATATCTTGAAGGAATAACTGAGAATGCATCTCAGACATCCTGTGCTACATGCACACAGATGCATACATGTATGTGTGTGCATGTGTGAATTTGAAAAATATATCATTTGTCTTTGCACAGGAGACACAAGAATACACTAAAACTGTGGTTCGATATTGCTTGGAGACCTTGCAGGTCTGGTTTGACACCATTGGCTTCATTGATGAGGTAAGTTGAGCTGACACCACTTTATTTGCAAGTAAGCATTGTCCTCTGTTTCTAACAACACATATTTCTGTTACAGCCTGCTCCAAATCAAGTGACATTTCACCTGCCACTGCACCGCTACTATGCCATGTTTCTTAGTAAGGTATGTCAGACGTTTGGTCCCCTAAAGCCCTGTACAGACCAAAGATTCACCATGAGACCAGCTGTAAACTGCAGCTACTTGGAAAGTCTGAATGTGAAAATCTGCCAGCTCACAGCAGTGCAACTAGATGAGACAATATTTTATTTCCATAGTAGCAACTTCTCTGTACTTTTCTGTAGCTGAATATAATTTGGAATGTCTTAAAATATTAATAATGATACGGCATCACTTGCTACAGATTCATTTCTAGAATAAAATTGAAAAACAAAACCCAAAACAACAAAAAAGGAGGGTTAAGACTGTCTTCTGTATTCCTGGAGCAACTCTTTCCTTTTTAGGAGTTAGTTGTACCTCAACTTCTCAGCAGAGAAAACAGTAGGCTAACTTTTGAACCAAAGAAATGGCTGATAACACTGTGCTTTTTAGTAAGCTACAGCCTGTAGATAATGAGAAAAACATACACTATGTAACACTGCACAACCTCTGGGGTTTGACAAGCTGAGTTGCAGGCAATGCTATTACCTGCCTTAAGTCAAACTGAGATGGACCAGTCTACGTCTTAGGTACATTTTTGTCATGTTGTGAAGCTTTGGATTAAATTTAAGGAAATACTCTACATTGTGTTGTACCTTAAAGATAATTGTTTGGGATATAATTCTCAGGCTGTAAAATGCCAGGAGTTGGACTTGGACAGTTTACTGCCTGACCCAGAGATGCTCATGAAGATTATGGTTCATCCACTTCAGATACAGGTATAAGATAATAACACATTTACTTACATATTCTCTAGCTTCATAGTTTTGTGGTAAATTAATTTTTGCCTTGTGTGTGTATGTGTGTAGGCATGCCTCTCAGAGATCCACAGCAACATGTGGGTCAGGAATGGTCTGCAGATTAAAGGGCAGGCAATGACCTATGTACAGTCACACTTCTGCAACTCTATGATTGACCCAGACATATATCTACTACAGGTTATGACTACTGCATCATAGAATTTTTACTAATTAATTCACCTATGCAGTTTTATTAATATAAAAGCCATTATTTTTGTTTTTGTTCTCAATTCCTCTTTCTGTATACATTAATTTCACAGGTTTGTGCATCAAGACTAGATCCTGACTACTTCATTTCAAGTGTTTTTGAGAGGTAGGCTCAAACTCCAATTATATTAATTGATATTTTATTCCTTTCAGAGGTCTTTTTATTGTCAGGAATGAGTAAAACGGTAACATGCAGTGTCACCATTCATCCATCTGCCAACACATAGTCAACCACAGGTGACCACAAAAGATATTTGAAGAACAGTGCTTTGTTATGATGTATTGAAGAGCCTCTGTAGTGGCATACAACTTAAATGATGCAAGACCAGAGAGATGGTGGAATGAAATATGCAATAAGACCTAATCTCATGCTGCCTCAGACAAAAGTAATACAGTCTGGTTGGTTTCAGGACTTCGGAGTTTGCCGCATTATGTATTAATACAATTACAATCATGGACAACAGAGCGCTAGCTGAAAATCTTCATGTGCTTCGACAGAAAAAGTGAGCCAAGAAATAATAAAAATAGAAAATTAAATATAACATGAGAAGAAACGGTAGCTTATTATTGGAGTGGGTTTCTCATAAGTCAAGGAGGGGCTCGATACAAATTTGATCTTTCTGAGGAAGAGCAAATTCCTACAGTTAAGTAAAATATACACATTTAATATTTATTATCTTTGGTGACAGGTTCAAAGTGGTTGACCTGTTGACCATGGCATCGCAGCATCAGAATGCTGTGCTTGACTCTGAGCAAGAGAGACCGATGCTTGAAGGGGCGCTGACCTTCTTGGTCATTTTGACAAGTCTTCGTATTCATTTGGGTAAGTGGTACATCAGAAAACACAGTAAAAGATTGGTGATTTAACTCAGGTGGTCTTCAAGAAGACTGGTGTGTATCTTTGAAGAACTGATGGCTTTGTATTTGATTGCATACTTGCCATATATGTTGACATACGTGCAAAAATGCAATGTTTCTGACTAATGCACTAGCAAATATGATACAAACAGCAAAAAACTGAGCAGCAAAATTAATCTTAATCTGTACATTTTTTATGTGAAATGTAAATGAATGAAATATGAAGCAGTGTTCTGCCTAGTGTTGTACTGACACTGACCCTAACCCAGGATAGACAAGCCGGTTTATATTTCTTCAACTGCTTTTGTATTTATGGAGGACACTGAGAAGCTGAAAATATTTTGATAGTGTATCAGATGTTTTGCTGCAAGCTAGAACTACATAATTAAATGAATCACAGTCTCATCCTGTGCAATAACATGGTCATAAAAGGCTGCAATTTAAAGGTCCAGTGTGGTAATGTTGGATCCAGAGGATAGGACAGTATTAATAACATGCAAAACATCTTGCAAAAAGTATTTTCCGTAGTTTAAGTTTGTATGCCGAGTTGAGTTCCATGATAAATAAGTAGACTTAAATACAAATTGTAATCACCACATAGTCCACAATAAATGCAATATGTCTTCACAAAATCATATACCCCTATTGCAAGCCAAACCTAACTGCATTGTTTAAAACAAGCAGCAATGACATCTGTCTGGATGTTTACTAGGATGTGAAAACTGCATACTCATTCTCAGCTCAGTACTGATAGGGGCGTTGCACAGTAACGTATGGTAGACCTGGTATTTCACTGAATTTTAATTAAATCCGATCTTTACTGGTTCATCTTTATGTTTAACTTCTTTTCAACAGGTATGACGGATGATGAGATCCTTCGGTCTGAAATGGTCTCTCAGTTGTGTATGAATGACCGTACACACAGCGCATTATTAGACCTTGTATCCTTCAATACCTGATGAATCCTTGCAGTAGTATTCCAGGAATCCAATCATTTTTTCCTTAAGCATATTCTCTTAGATTCCTGAAAATCCCAACCCTAAGAGTGGGATTGTTCCGGGGAGCTGTAGTTTTGAGGAAATGCTTTCTGCTGTGGCAGACTTCAAAGCTCCAGTGTTTGAACCAGGAGGCTCCATGCAGCAGGGAATGTACACACCTAAAGGTAGGACTCTACATTACTAGTTTGCCAATATTAACTAGGTTTTCAGAGTTTTACCACAGTCTTGAGACATGGGTTTATGTAAGCCTCCTTCAGGCCACTAGGGGGCAGCCTTACACCATTTATTTAGTGAAGGTGAAAATGAGAAAGACTTAAATCAGTGTCACTGTGTACTAGCTGTTAAACACCACGTCTCCCTCTTTTCAACCAGCGGAGGTGTGGGAGAAAGAGTTTGACCCCATTATGGTTGTCCTCAGGACAGTCTATCGGCGTGACGTCCAGTCCGCAATGGACAGATATTCGGCATTGTAAGTAACCTCAGCTGTCTTAATTTCCCAAACAAAGAAATGGTTTGTCATCACAAATGTGCACAAATACTTTGTTTAAATTTATTGGTAACATTTTATTAAACATTTCTGTCATGTATTGCTCAGTGATCTACATTTAACTCTCCAGACCTCTGTTCTCTTGTATTCACGTCCAGTCATCTTTACCAAAGCAAAACAGTATCATCCTCTGTTCAGTGTGGTAGGGTCACCTCTCACCTGCTCACGAAGAGATGTGACAAGAAAGGTCAGGTCTGTTGGGAGCTAGAGTTGGTTTCAATTAGATGCCTGTCAAGAAAAAAATCAATGACTCAGGCTAAATTGTAGGAGAATTGAGGAAATCGTTCTTGTTTGAATGTGGTGCAGATGTCTCCCAGGACAAATGCGTCGGTGAGGTGAGGGAGATGTATTTGGGTAAATATTCTTTAAGGTCACTGAAACATGTGAAGATGCTAATTCATTTGAAGGATACTTCACTGAGCACTACTGTTATAAATATTGTTTGGAAGGTAACCTTTTTATAAAAGTTTCTGATGTAGCTTACATTGAAACTATAGATGCTATTGATTAGTTCTTTAGTGCTACTCTAACATATTTAAGGGTTTTTTGCACCAGGTCTGGTGCACTAAACCAGATGAAATTGTGGTGTATTTCTCCCTGAAACATATTGAAGCTGCTGTCGCCACTTTCAGCATCTGATACTGGGCTTATGTTGCACATTCACACTGTTTGAATATGATGGATTGCCTGTCAAGCTGGGCCTGGTTTTATATAACAATGATCCCATCATCATTAATAGAGTAAGAGACTTGGCTGCAAGCAGTGGCTGTACTATTGCATAGACTAAAGATTTTGTAGAGTGAATTATCTTGAACAATGTTACGTGTCACATCATCTTTGACCACTGTGCCTCACGGAAATTCAACTGCAATGACATTCCAACATTAGTTTGCACACACACTCGCCAACACAACAATAGGTGTGGTGATGTTTATGTTTTCTTTGTTGCTCATTGTTATTTTTTATGTTATGCTATCATTTAGTCTGAAGCAATCTGGCATTCACACCGGCAATCCGTGGCCACCGTACAAGGAGAGGACTCCTCTGCACCCATGTTACAAAGGCCTAATTAAGCTGTTGCACTGCAAGACACTGCACATTGTGATATTCACTCTCCTTTACAAGGTGAACCTCTTCATAGCTATTCATGCAGTATACTGCAACGCAAATCATTTTGCATCACCATTTACTTGTTGAATTAAATCAGAAGGGCTCCAATTTACCATGTTTTAAGCTAAAGGAGCAAAAATCAGAAGAAAAAAAACTTGAACGCACACCTTTCTTCTGCAGTTCTTTTGGATTCACATCAAAAGCTGTAGATATAAGGTATAAATGATCTGATGCCGTTTCATGACAAGGGGTTATTACAGCTATTAATCATACACAGTGTGAAAACACCCATAAGCAGCAAAATCCTCATGTCACTGGGTAGATTCCACAGAAATAGTTCTGTTTCCCCTTGAACTACTTGAGTTGGTTTATGGTTTTTAATTGGTAAATGGGTGTTAAGGTATCAGTAAAATAAGACTGTTGAGAGTGTTGGAATTGGGGCTACAACAGAAATTATACATATGGCTCGTAAAAGGGGTAGTATGTCTATAAGACCCAAAGAGTTCCTGATGTTTGAGTGTGAAAAATGTGCCCATGCAAATTGAAGAGCACTACCTGAGTACCTGCAGTTCAAGCTTCAGTGTGCAATAATTTTCTGGTGTCATTGGTCCAAATTTTCATAATTACTTTTCAGCACATTATAATTCATGTGGTCTAAGAACAAACAAGTTTTGTACCTCGTATCGTAGGCTAAAGAAAATCTACCTGATACTGCTTGAACATAAGTAGATTTTTAGCATAGATGGCTAATCACAGGTGGTTTTACAGTGGTTATGGAGCAGAATATTTGATTGACGGCTGTAATAATTGATGATTGTTAAAATTCTGTCAGATGCAACACTAATGTGAGAGGAGAGAGCTGCAGAAGGAAAGTGTTTACCATTAATTCTCCTTTCCCCTCAATTTCTGCCCCCTCTTTAAAATGATGGAAGTATTTAGTTATGTAACCTGATGTTTATATACCTATGTTTATTTTTTGCTGAGCTGAGACTTTTTCAGTTGAGTTCTGTTGTAGAACTCAACTTTAGAAATTTAGAAAATCCAGTTCATTAATCATCTTCATTTCCTTGAGCAAAATGAGTGTACATTTGGAATTCAACACTATTGGAGTTAAATTTAGCTTTATTTGAAGCTTAGCTGCACAATCTGGCAGAACATTTGTGCTATGGCTTGTGCTGTTGCCAGTGTCACAGTAGCAAATAATGTCTTTCCTCACTCATTCTGTGTGATATCTTTTCACTTTTACTATTAAAGCCCCATTATACTGCACTACAAAATTATATTATCAGTTATGAAATATACAAATAGTAATGGACTACCCTGCATTAACTATTATGACATGTGAGCTAATAGTGTGTTATGTTACAGATTTGGATGGATCATCAGAACATGTCTGAACATGTATTGTGCATGGTGTTGTACCTGATTGAACTTGGCTTGGACAATCAGGTTCAAGACAACAAGGAGGATGAGGTGAGATACGCAATTGACTTGTACCCAGTCTCTTTGTGTATACACCCCATGTGTGCCCTACATTTTATTTCATCTGCTCACAGGAGCCTTGCATTGAGGAGCACTGCCATGACAGCTGGTTCCCTGGAACAAACCTCCTCTCCAATCTGCACCACGTCATTAACTTTGTGAGGGTTCGGGTTCCTGAGACAGCCCCTGAAGTGAAGAGAGAGGCCCCTCCCAGCACCAGCACCGAAGCCTCCTCTTATGGCCAGGTAATATGAAGCTCTGCTATGCACGTAACAGTAATATTAATTATAATTCATTCTCTTAGTGTTCAAAACAGAAGTAGAGATGCTCCTCAGTTTGTTATTGACTTTGTGGTTCCTGCTTGTGCAAAAAAGCAGTGAAATAAACCACTGACTGCCAAAGAAAGCTGATGCGCAATAGCTGTCAAACCACATTAAGAAGACCAGTAATTTCTCATACTGTGTACATCAAATGGCAAAAACTGCTTCTGTTGCTTTGGACCTACTTAATGGTGTGATTGTGTTAATTGGCAGGTATGTAGTTGTCTGTTAAAAGATTTGTAAAATATGTGTAATTTGTAATACTTGCTGGCAGTTTCTCAGTTACTTTCTGTGCTGTAGTAGTTAAATAGGCCTTATGTTATAAGAAGTAGAAATGATCCACTAATTTGCAAACTACCATATTAGTCTGGGTGGAATCTGATTGGATGGATTTCCATCAAATCAGTTATGGACATACAGTATATGACCCCTAAGTGATCAGTCTGTTTGGTGCATTGTGTCAGCAACAAGGCAGAGTTTTGACTTACAGCTAAACCTTATGCACAGGAGTAATAAATGAATTCCTTCTTGGCATTACAAGTTAGACGGTACCTTTATTCAGATTAGTGTATTACATTAACAAAATTGGTACATTTTTCTTAAGTTTGGGGTTTTCAATTTTTTCTACCTTCATGTGCCTATTTTTATATCATTTTCTATATACATTTTTTTTGTACCCACTCCACAGAATTCGAGGCGTCTTACAGGGAATTGGAGAGAGGTAGCTGTTTGCACCCCTTTCTTTAAGATGCTGTTGGGTATTAAGCCATTAGTAGCTACATTTGCCTACTTTTATCTATATCGTGGAAGGAATTTTGTGTTTTTGCATGTGTTTGTTTTGTGCAGTTCAAAGGACATCTCCCCTGATGTGTTATAGTGTGTGTGGGTGTGAGTGTAATGCTCTGCTTCAGCAGTTCCCTCCCTCTTGACTGCTGAAACTAATTACGTGTGTAATGCAGGTTTGGGTAAACGCTTTTTAACTGCATGTCAGTATGATTGATGTTGCCTTGACTGGGCTATATGATGTATGTTTATTTAACAGTGCAGCTCAGGTCCTTTTTGTCAGCTCAGGTCATGGCCATCCTTCAGGAGGCTTGTGTGCTTTTAAATCAGGATGATTTGAATTTCCCCAGGAATATGGTTGTTCTGAACACTATCAGCAAAAGGTATTTGTGAAACGTCAGCTGAAATTTTATAATGGACATTTAATTTGACTTTTATGTGTATTATGTCTGTCTAACTATGGTAAAGAAGCACCACTCTAATCCATCAAAGTCTGTCAGACTGTTAGTGATGCCCTTTTAGGATGTAGTGTTTGTGTCCATAAACAGGTCTGGCAGTGCACCGTGTTGCATCTTATATTGAGACAGCCTGAGCTTGGTAGCCAGAATAGTGCTGTGAAATATGAAAATATTTTGTGCATGACCCTGATTGTGTCTCATTGTTACATATGTGTATATAATCAGTCCTCATTTAATGGGGCCTTATTTTAACTGACGGGTTGGATTCCCACTCGGAATACTCATTCAATAAAAAAAAAAAAATTAAACAGTAAATTAACATGTGCATTTATATACAGAAATAAAATTGATTATACATTTAATTCATAATTTTTTTTCTGTTCTTAGAATGTGCGTGAAGCTCAGGTGTTCAGCCTTGTGGCGGAGCGCAGGAGAAAGTTCCAGGAGATAATCAACCGCAGCAGCACTGAAGCCACCCAGGTTGTCCGACCCAAAAGCTCCTCAACGCGCTGGGTACCACCAGGAACACCGCCCCAACTGGTAACAGAAATCCTCGAGATTCGGGAAAGTATGCTTTCACTCCTCATCAAGCTCCACCAGAAGCTGTCGTCCAGACAGAACTCGCTGTCAGCATCCTGGCTAGAGGACATGGATACAAGCCGTCATGCTCATGGAGATGGCATTACGGCCATTGAGCGCATCCTCACTAAGGCAGCCACTCGCAGCTGCCAAATCAAGCGTAGCATCCAGGACATTTGTGGAAAGGTTTGTCCTCCAGTGCCACCAAAGAAGAACAATCCCACTGACAAGAAGGCTATGGATAAAGAAGAGAGGTAATGTAGTGCTTATTCTTATTGGTATTGTTACTGTTATTATTGTCCTTTAATTTTGATTACTCATTTTAGCACTGTAGGAATTGTGTGTAGCAATACACTACATAACAATACAACAGAGCTGTCCTATCTGTAGAATTGCACTTATTGTCATCACAATAAGGTCCACTATATTTAAAACTTCCATCCCAAACACATGGAGTTTTGATTTTTCACCTTCCATTTCACCCACTAGTTGGTCTCCCATTTTCCATCTCTAATGATAATGCAATGGGTTATATTAATTTGATAATGGCCTGCTTTTAGGGGTTGACTTTGCCCCTCAGCAAAGTTAAAATCTCCTATTCACATGAACCAGAGCTGTTTCCAAGGCAACCGTAGGCAGCAATGCGGTCAGTGGAAAGTGAGAAGCTGCTGCTCATTCCTCAGGCTCGTTGTTGGCACCCCTGAAACCATCAGTGAAAGTTATTGAGCTGTGACGCTCCTGTCAGCATTTGTTTATGTCGTCTTATTAGGGACTTAATTTACAGTCAGCTCTGCTCTCTGGAAGTCTGCAGAGCAGGGCTCAACCCACTGTATTAGTTTTAATAAGCACCTATTCCAACTTTGACAACACGGCCTTGTTGAACCCTGACACCTGCTGTTTTTATAAGTAGCATACATAGAAAATTGTGTTGCACATGTTGGGGGTGATCAGTTTTTATCAAAAACAGGCTCTGTAAAACAAACAGACTTATTTTCAGGTTACTGCATTAATTAAAAAATTAACACTAATTTTAAAAGAAAATGATGATCCAACAGGTGTTAATGTACTTTTAAACTGAGGTGATATTGTGCACATTGCTTCACCTTTTATGTTGTCTGCTGTGTCTGTCAGACGTCAGAGAGCTCGAGAGAGACAACAGAAGCTGCTTGCTGAATTTGCATCCAGACAGAAGAGTTTCATGGAAACTGCTATGGATGTTGGTAAGAAGAGACCAGCTCACATTTTCCTCTAACTTGTAGGTTCAGTGTACCATCTTAAATCTCTTAAATTTAGTTGCACATCATATTCAGCAACTGATACTTGAATGTGTTTATTTGTGTCACAGGTTTTTTTGGTTTTTTTAAACAACCAAATCATTTGACCTTATCCCACTGCATAGTAATAACTCACCTTGATTCTATTCACTTTCTTGGTTCTTCATTGAGCAAAAGTTGTGAATAGTACTGGTAATTTTTTTTTTATTATCCCCTTCAAGGTCTTTTTTTAAACAGCCAAGCTACTATGCTCACTGTTGCCTTTATTATACTGTAAGAGGAGATGCCAGCCTCCAGGCAAAATTTTGTGTCAAGTTATAGGTGACATCATAATAGTTTCATGCAGTGTCATTATGACGACCAGCTACCTGGAGGGAGGACTATATATGCAGTGTAAAACAATGTACCTAGTATCAAAAGCAGGAGCAGTTGAGTTGAACTGATACCCTGAAGAGTAAATTTGCCAATAAATGTAAATTGGACAGAAAAAAGTCAAAAAAAGGTCTCATTGATATGTGTTGGTCAAGTTGGTTCTAAATGTGGAATACAGCAATCACTCATTTACAGTTTGCCTTCACCTGGGTTTGGTCTGTTATCTGTGTTGAACACCTGACAAAAGTGCAAAACGTACATTTTGTTCTAAGGACGTCTTGCTGCTCTAGACCTTGAAGAAAATGGCTATTGGCTAAACTTTGTGTTGGCTAAAATAAACCCATCATGCTGTGCCTTTTTCACTGGGGCAAGGTGACAGTGGGCCGGGCCCATGTCTGTGGTCCCCGTAGGCCTGTTAGGGGAAATTGAGAGGAGAGAGGTCCTGTGGGAGTGTGGGTGGCTGTTGGCTGAGGGCACATAGGATCAAAGCACTAATAGCGGACTGGAATCCCAAGGCCTCTCCTGACACAGCATGGTTAGTGCATGAATAATGGCTGCTGTGATCACTTGGACCATTCTGTCATGACATTATGCTGACCTTTTTTCACCTCTTTATGCAGACTTCCTGCTGAGCAGTAACTTGCATTGCTTCACTCAAAGCTCAGTCTTGGCTTTGCACCGTCAATACCAAAATCATGAAAGCAGCATTATAAAATGACACTTTAAATTTAGTGAATGCAATTCAGGCATTCTACTTTTTTATATTAGATGAAAATGGATGTAATGATTGTTGGGATGCACTGACTGGGCAGATAGCTGTATTGAGAATTTGGCTGATTCTAGTACTAGTGATTTGTTCTAGCTTTGTTATTTATTTTCCCTTTTGTTCCATGAAAACAGCGCAAAGTCTTTCAGGACTTTGAACGAGAACAAATCCAATCATCCAAAATAATGAAACAACAACCTTTAATAAAGTACAACAGAAACACTGACTGCTGCCTACGGTGAATGTCATTTAATTTTTCTGTCAAGAAGGGCCAGTATCTCATGTCCAGCCAATACTGATATGTCACTAAAAGTAAGTCTTCTAAATGGTGGCTATTTAGAAATGTTTGTCAGTATGTGCTTTAGACAATGCAACATCATTATGTTACTAATTAAATAGCTAAATAACTAAGCAGTATTTTATGAAAACTAGGCAACATTTAAATAGAAGATTTACAAATCTCTGCATAGGCATAATATGGCATCAGACCAACATCTTGTTTGTCCTTGTCGTCTTACTGTAAGTGCATGTTTGTGCGTTTGCAGCGGCTCTGTGCACTGGGATGGCCTAAGGCTAAAACTGTGGCATTGACATCTAATGCAAACAGTTTTCATTTCCCCGTGAACACTCTGACCTCTCCTGAGAACATTTTCTTCCAAAATGCAATAAATCAGTTTCCAACACAGCTTGACATTTCTCCACAATATTTACTGCTCAAATTGAACTCAGTCCTTAACATTTAAAACTAATTTTACATCAGTAATTAATTTCTAGTGCTGTGTCAGTCATGCAGATGGTGCTACTTGGTTCCCATTCTTACGTCTATAACTGTAAAGGGCAATCAAACATACAATTGAAACCTCAAAACATAAATTAAGTGTAAGTCAAAAGTGGATTGTTGTGCTTTCAATCTAACATGGCTCGCAGTCATTCACCTTTACAGTCATTCAAGTGAAAGCTTTTCAGACAATTTTATCTCCAAAGTGTTTTCCTGATAAATTGTAAAAAGATTTAAAATGGCAGAGAATTTAATTTCAGGCTTTAGCAGTGCTGTCACATTCCCCAAAGTTAAGATGGTGTTTATTTAGGCTAATATGTGTGCCCACTATTATTATGAATGACTTTGTAAAGTGTATAGCCTTAGTTTTTTATTTGATGTTTTTTTTTTTATCCTAGAATCACCTGACACAGAGGCAGCCATGGACTTGGGACCCTCTGAAGTGATGGAGTCTGAGGTCCTTTATGACTGCGTGATCTGTGGCCAGAGTGGACCCTCTACTGAGGACCGACCCACTGGCCTGGTGGTTCTTCTCCAGGCATCCTCAGGTAGTGCATTTCTCAACATCCTCTCAAGTGTTAGAGCAATAACATCAAGGTAAAGCTGACAAAATTAAGGCAGATCATTTCAACTCATATTTTTTAACTCTTACAAACCATTCTTCCCTTCAGTTTTTTTTTTTTTTTTCAGCTCAAGTATCCCTTCAAGACAGTTATCTACTGAATTTCCCAAATTTGAACCACAGATCCAGAAAAACTTTCACCACCTATTTTTATCTTAAACCTCACTTTGATGATGAATGAAATAGTTTTTTATTGAAACTGAGACTTAATTCTCATAATGGGGAACAGACAATTTCCATTGAATGGTACAAAGTGGTTTTGTCTAACAAAATTAAATCAATGTTATTGGGAATGAATTAAAAAAAGAAACAGCAGGAAAAGACATAATAAAAAGAAAATTACCAAACAAGAAAGAGATGGCACCAGCCATGAAGAAAAAAAGAATAAACTACATACAAAAATCGAAGTTCTCAACCTGTCACTAATTTTTTTTCCAACCCTCCAGTATTTCACACCACACAACAGCAGCACAGGCAGAAAGAATGACAGGGAGAGTAAGAATGTGAAAGCCAGCCAGGGTGTTTGCCCCTTTAAAGTAGATCAACAGGCACACTAAGAGAAGGAGAAAGAACACAGAGGGAATGGGAAAAAAAACACAATTTGCTCTTTGTACATAACATTCTGAGATTATTAGCTTAAAAGAATTATCTGTTTAATCACTCGTAATTTTGTAGTGCACTTTTAGGCAGCCTGAAGGCACGATCTCAGTTTGCTTTACATCTTTGGCTCCCTTAGGGTTTTCCCAGACTTGCCTCAAAATCAAAATTAATGGTATTCACAGCACATTTTAATCATTGTATTGGAAATCTGATGTTTTAGTGGGTGGGTTAACAGCTGCTTTGATTGACTCATTAATCATTTATGTTGATCCCTACTTGTATGTGGAGCAAACTGTTGTAAGAGATTATTTATTCATTATTTTATTGCGGGCTGAGGAGGACCACTCACTGTCACCAAATAAATGGCATGTTTGATTCGTGATTAGTCACATGGTAAAACGGTTCAGGGCACTCTGCCCTTAATGCCATAAATATCTTAAAATCTACCACCAGTGACAAGGGATGATTCCATAATATCATTCACTGACAATGTCCTGTTTGGGACGAGAACAGCATTAAATGAGTTAGATCATCATTTAATATATTCTACTACTCTGACCTTGTCGTTACTGATTGAGCAGTTTGGTGTAATATCACTGTTTGCATGAATATATAGTTTGAAAAGAGTGAGCACCTGAATTTAGCCAGTTAAAGGTATCTAGAAAATTTACAGTATAGGGCTAAAACTGTTATTATGTTGTATTAACTGACTGATTGTTTGATACATCTGTATTAGCCTGAATTTTGTGACTTATTTTGATTTCATCATTGAAATTTGAATATCCTGTTAAAAAAAACAAACAAAAAAAAAAAAACCTGTATAAATTCATTACTTGTCAATGCACATGCTGAAAACTCAACTTGGTGTTGCAATTACCTTTCAGTACTTGGACACCGCTGCAAAAATAAAGAGGCTAAGAAGCTACCAACCACTGATGAAGAGCATATCTACCCTGTAGATACATGTGGAGTGGCCAATGACGTCAGGCTCACCCAAATGCAGCGATTCTTCAAAGATGTAGGTGACTCTGAAAACAATGCCCGTCTGCTTTAAGAGCAGGAGAAAAAGAGCACTCATTTTCAATAAGAATACCTGCATGAAATACCAGCTGGTATCTAAAGTTATATATAATGAATTGCTGTCATTTAAGATTTGTTCCTCTTTAATTTTATTGCAGGTCTTCTAATCAGTATGTAACCACTGCTCAACATTTGACAAAGATATTCTTTTAATTTGCAGATTCATTGCCAAATGCATTTATTTTAATCATTATCACAAAATGAATTGAAAGTCTAAGAATCTGAAATTTGCCAAGACATTATTGACATATTCTCATTGATTGCCTTGTTTTGTCTCTCTCTCTCTCTCTCTCTCTCTCTCTCTCTCTCTCTCTCTCTCTCTCAATTCTGCAGAGTTCTTGTCTGCAGTCTGTATCAATAGGTTGGGATGGGGGCGTCTATGTCCAAACCTGTGGACACACTTTGCATATAGATTGCCACAAGTCATACATGGAATCTCTGAGGGTAAGAAATCCTTGGCCTGAAGTCTGAGCTAAAGAATATGGTCTACATGTACAGATATTGTGCAGGCATTCATTGCCATGAAAAGCCAGTGGTCTTTTCATAAAGTTGGATGGACTTCAAGTTTAAATTCTTTAAGTCAAATATAATTTTTTCTGACTGTATTGTGCTCTTTTTATTTCAGAATGACCAGGTCCTTCAGGGTTTCTCTGTTGACAAGGGTGAATTTACATGTCCATTGTGTAGGCAGTTTGCAAACAGTGTCCTTCCCTGTCGCCCGGGTCGGGGTACAGAGGCTGGGGCGTGGCACGCACCCACCAACAAGAAGACCTATGTGCTTGTTAAGGAGGTGGAAGATCTTCAGGAAAAATTAGGCTTGTTCCCTGTGAGTTTTACAGAGAATTATTGTTACAAGTATTCTGTATGTTTACATATTTCTACTATCAACTCATTACTGGTTACAGGTAATATTCACTGTAAATGCAGCTATTAAAAGCAATATCAGATGACTCCAAATGGATGTTTCACTGTCTTTTGGGTTTATATTCATATTTAGCATCTAAAAATTAACTATTTTTTAACATAATAAGTCAAAAACCAAGTTTTATTAACTGCCCTCTACCTTTTTAAGACTGAGTCCAACTTGAGTAAAGAGATGGAGTTGGTTATCAAAGACATCAAGAACACCACCCAGAAGAAATACATGGACTACGGCAAGAATCCTGGTTCCCCTGACAACGATTTCCTGTTCATGTACTCGGTGGCAAGGTGAGACTGAAGTCACACAGTGAGTGTGGTCCTGTTCGCTTAAAGCTGTAGCACAGAACGTTTTTAAAAGTTGTACACGTGAGTATGTGTTGCTCTTTGTGACTTTCGTTGGACGCTGACCTCCATATCTGCAGTATAAAAACTGGGAGGTCCTCTTTGCTCTGCCTGTCCTGTTTTTCCACACACACCTCACTGAGTATATGAAATAACCTGCTCTATAGCATCTCTGTTTATGCCAGCTTGTGAATGTGAATAATAATGATGCAAAAAGGCAGCCATCAGTGTTGGGAATCGTTATTTTTTTTCACTCTTGATAAGTCCGTTGGAATGAAATTGAAATTCGTTACTGCAGCACTTGCATAGTACTTTTGCCACATACATGGATTGCCTTGCATTTTAGGTTGTTCAAAAGGCTGTGAAGTTTTATTTGATTGGTTTTCTTCATACTTTTTGTTCTACTACTGCAGTGATAAGAGAAGAGAGAAGTGCCCTTTTAAAACCGCATTAAGAGCTTTGTCACTTAAAGCAACAGTAAAATGACACAGACTTTGGATCAACCTCAATAGTTCTCACAGAGAATGGGTTTCACTTTCAGACTAGACTTTTGTTTCTTATTCTGCATTTCATGTGACATTACATTCTGTTTTTTTTTAAGTATGAGGTTGCTTTGTAGTTTACATTATTCAGCAGTCTTCATTTATTTCTGTCCAGACAACTGCTTTTTCTTAGTAAGTTTGTATTATGAACCTGTAATGTCCATCCCTCAGTCATTGTGCTTCTAACTAGTAATTCATCATGAATACTGAATTACATGGAACTCTGTCCTTGTCTCTGATAGCAGTTGTTGTTTGGTTAAATTTGACTTTTTACAATAGTAGTTGTAGTGTTACTACTCCTACAAGGTTTTATATCTGTCAGTCTCTGCCCATTGTAAGGAATGGTCATCTGATGTGTTTCAGATGTTTTAAGATGGACTGAAATATTCTAAAACTTGTGTCTGGATGGAGATGATTTTCATTTGAAATATTATTGTGGATGTTAACCAAAAATGTATTATAAAAATGATTGAGTATAATTTGATTTTGTGCATTTACCACTGCTTCCTGTGAATCCTGACAAAAAATATGACATGACCGCCTCCTAGGTACTTGTATTTTCTCATCTAACTGGTCTCAGATCAGAGAAAGAACTGGTTTTCACTTCACCTTGGGGTCTCTTAAGTCCTCACCACTCCCACTCTAAAGGCTCTGTCTGGTCTTCATAGAGCGTAACCATTCAGACCTTTTGCCCACCCAACACTGTGGTTCCTTCAGTCCTCCACCCTGAACAGAAATATCCCCTGACTGTGTCTTGGTGCCTGTTGGCTCTGTGAAGTTCAATGAACAGCGCAAATTGCCTGAGGAGTGGAAAATTCCTCTGTCACAGGGGCGCTCTTATCAGCAAAAGCCAGATGGAGCTTCACCGTGGCTGAATTATCTATGTGAAATTGCTTTTTCTCCCAGGAAACCCAAGGATTTGCCCCCACCTCCTGGGCCCATAGAAAGAAATGGCCAGCAGCAGGATGAAAACAGGCCCAGATCAGTCCTACTTTAGTAATACCTATCTGTTTTCACCATCTATGTACTGTGCTTTGTTAAAGATTTCAGTTTATTTTTTCACTGTTTTGGTATTGCTGCATTAATATTCAGGAGTGGAATGTGTTTGGATATGCATGGGAAATGCGCATTGGGGATTATGTATGAACTGTGGTTGGAACAGCTTTTATGCTAATGGTCCAGCCTTTGCAAAATCAGTCTTGGAAAGCTGTCATTTATTTGATACGGAATAGCTGCTGCAAAACAGGCGCATTAAACGGCAAATGGCTTTACTAGGCAACATCTTTCATCTTCGTAATCAAACTGGTAAAAGATGCAGGCTACACAACCAAAAGCTAAATATGATGATGATATGATACTCAGCTGTTTATAGCAAATGGGCTTCAGACACCAGACTAAAGTCACCGTCGCCATTATATTATAACATGTTGAGGTGTTCGTGACTTTAGTTTTTTTGTACAGTAACACCGAAGGACCTGTTCCTTCTACAGCTCTTTTTTTGTTTTAGGTATCTGTACAATGTGAGAAATTGGCTGTTTTTTTCCCCCTTGAGTATCCAAACAGTGATTTTGCATTTAGAAGTTCAATATCTTGTGTTTCAGTAATTCTGAAATGATAATAAATGAAAGAATTTTCATTTATTTTTCAGGAACACTTTCATGTCTAATTTCATGTGTAATTCATGTCTTTAGTTGTCAATCAATCCACAGTCAACAAAGAATGCAAGCATTGGATTAACCCTCCAAAAGAACCAAAAAAAAAACAAAATACAGGATTCTGACTAATTTCATTAGAGATGGTGCGAATGAGCCTAAGCTTTGGTTTCGTAAGTTGAGAAAAATGACAAATGAGACCAAATATTCTCCAGTACTCTTGTAGTCATTGCACAGAGTACAATGAAAATAAACAGCAGTCCTGTCTGTGTCTTCACACATAAAATAACCATTAAAAATTAGAAAAGAATTGAATCAAAGTCTAGTTTAAGGTGGTATATGTAAATGAAGCAGAAAATGTTTCAGACATAAATATACACATAAAGCTGTGGTGTATATTGGGACCTAACAGATTGCATATTTGGATATTGCACATTTGCTGAGTTACAAAGGCATATTGCCCTTTTAAACTCTAACATGAATATAACCATTGCGTCTTGAAAGTGTTCAGTTCTTTTAAAGTCCTGAAATGGAACTAGTGTAATCTGATAGAACTCTTCCCCTTTGGTGAACACTTCAGATGTATCACTTCATGGACAAAGAGATGAAAATATTGACTACTCTACTAAGACAGGGAGTGAAACAAGGACTGTTTTTGGACTCCATCACTAACAGTCTTTGCCTTGTCCCTTCAGGACTAACCTGGAACTTGAACTTGTGCATCGGGGAGGTAACTTGTGTTCGGGAGGAGCCAGTGCGGCTGCCAAACGCTCATGTCTAAGTAAGTAGACCTCCTCATCTTTTGTGCTTGTTACACTTCGTGGAAAAGCTAACAAATAATGTAATATTTTTGACATTGTATTAACACTCACAATCTGATATGACTGCATCAATGAGATATTTGACCCATTGGTTTGTTTTTGAGCCCATAATGGCCCAGAGTTGCAGCTTATGATTGGAGACGGGGTTTTCTAGGAATAGTTTCTTTTCACACTGTGGAAATTCGCCTCGCTTCTTACAACTTACTATGTTTAAATAGATGCTGATGTTTTGAGGCTAAACTGAGGCTCTGATATGGCATTCTCATCCACCAGTCACCTTTATCTGTCAGCCCCCTCATCTTATTGTGCAGTTTTGTCAGGTTAGATATGAATCCATGAGTCAAAAACACCAAAGAACCTACTCTGTGCATTGGTTGTTTAGAGTGAGACCAATGGCTCTTAATAGAGTAGTAACTAGAAGTTCCACCTGAGGTTTGTCAGTCACATCAATCAGATAGCATTAACATGACCTTTTTTTTAATCCAAATGTTATGACAGCGTAATCTTGAGTATTTGACTGTCAGCATCAGAGTTGGAAGGCTCAGGGTGATTCTCAAACAGGAAATTGCATGTAGATCCATTTTTTTGGCTATATTTATGAATATTTACACTAGCACTGTTTGGTCTTATAATTAAGTCTAAACCTTGAAAAGCATATTGCGTGCTAATCTGTTTTTTACTTTGACTTTTAAATTCATTATCTGATCATACTCCGAGAACAGCTTGAAAACATGCAACAGCATCCACATCTGGTTCTTCTGTATAATAATATAATTTCCATAGAATGATTGTCAGTAGATGGATTATAAACGTGTGTGCCTATGTTCAGGTAGACCATACTGTTTGTCTGTTTTGTTTTGTTTTTTATTCTTTATTCATGTACTGTAAGAGACCTGTAAATACTGTACTACCACATCCCTATGTACAGTTATGTGAAATAGACAGCATTTTCTGTTTCAAGATGGCATACAAATTGAAGTGTGAAATGCAAGGGGCCACACAAGTTTTCATCAGCCTTTTTTGTTGTGAAATTATGTGACTGATTTGAGATCAAATCCATGTTTTCATGTCTAAACCATTAAAGGGGGGAAAAAACAAAGGTCGACTAGTAATGGCAGGCGAGGACAGATGCTGTCCCAGGTGAGCTGTTGGGTGCAGTGAGGGTAAATGAAGCGACAAATGGGTCAAGTGATGTTTTAGTTTTGTGTCAGTGCTGACAAGGGCATCCGTCTGGGGGAGGATGAAAACTGATCTTGGCTAAATTCTAAATCAAATGCATCAACTTATCAATAACTGCGAGTCACAATTGCCCTCTTTGGTGTATGTTATTGTGATCAATTCTGTGGATAAAACATGAAAAGTTGCATCACACAAGTATGTAGGAATGTTAATAGAATCAAGAGCAGTCGGACTTGTAAGGGCCCCGTTTTGTGTTTGTTTTAATTATTCTGTTAAACTTGTGGTTGCTGACTGCTGCATTAAAATGGGCTGTCATCCTTGAGTGGCTGAAAGGATTCACACTGGAAGTTTGCCATTTTTCAGCTACATTAACCGTGTAGCCGTGCTGACAGCCAAATTTACTCAGTTGCAGTACATTAATGGTGGTTCTTCTTAAGGAAATGGATTTGAAGGAAAACTGCAGACATGCAGTAGCTGTAAGAGCCCAGGGTGTTCCTAAACCTGTATCCCAGTAGACATTACTGCATGGATGCAAGCTGCCTGGAATTCCCTTGAAATGGCCTAAACCAACTATAGGGAGTCCAGCCTCTAAAGAGCATGTCCTTGGTTAATTTAACTGCAAATATTTAAATTAATGTAGAGGACTATGACGCTGAGAGAACGGGCAAATCATGTTGACCTCAGTTGTGCAGACCTGCATTTTTCAAAGAGTATGTCCACATATTTGCATTCTTGTGTAATTATGTATTGAAGGAAAGGGGTGTGATGATGATAATAATAATAATAATGGATTAGATTTCTATAGTGCTTTTCAAGGCACCCAAAGCACTTTACATTATTGATCCAGTGTTCATTCGCTCTCACATTCACACTCTGGTGGTAAACTACATTTGTAGCCACAGCTGCCCTGGGGCAGGCTGATGGAAGCGTGGTTACCAATTTGCACCAAACAGCCACTCAGACCATCACCGAACATTCATAGTGAGTGGCACTGGAGGCAAGGTGGGTGAAGTGTCTTGCCCAAGGACACAGCACAGGATTTAAACCTCCAACCCTTCGGTTACTGGACGACCCACTCTACCTCCCGAGCCATTTGAATGTATTTGAAGAAATATAAACTCATTTACCAAATGATGAAATGGAACCGTAAATACAATGGGAAGTCTTTGAGGACACAAACGGTGTAGTGCAGTGTCTACAGTCAATGGAAAACAATGTAAACTTACATTTGGTCTGCCAGTAGCCTTTAAAGTGTAACAACCTATGATACTGTCAGTTATGAACAGTATAATAGACTGACTGAAGTGTGATAGCATGATGAAACACTGCATGCCCTAAAACACCAGACTTACAAACTCAGCTAAACTGACCTATTTTATTGACCTATTTAAAAAATGGTTTCGACTCAAATTTTCAAAACTGGTGCTAAATATTTGACCTGACACTTTATTCAAAAAAGCAGGAATGGACTACTATTTATTTTACTCTTTTCCTACCACCTTCAGGTTAATTCCTGGTAAAATATGACTGATGACAAAGACAAAGGGGAAACAAGCTGAAGTGAAGACAAATGGGACACAGCCACAGGCTCACATAGCCACTTTTTTTGGCTTTCTTTACTGCTGTGTTTGTGTTAGCCTGCGGAGGGCAGTGTTGCTCTAAGAATTGGTTGTTCACACAAGTCAAAGAGCAAATTATAAATCCATGTTCAACAAAATCAGATAGGATTAATGAGGCTTATTGTAAGTCTGTAACGTGATGTTCAGGGAAAGTTTGATGGTTTTTTTGTTTATATTTATTTTTTTCACTTTGAGGTGAAAATATATATTTCTGCCTTTCAAATGCAGAGTGAGATCATAACTTAAAGTTGTGTTTTTTCCTAGTCTAATTATAGAAAGACAAGGACATTTTCCCCACTTTCTTAAATTGAATTTTACCACCTATTATTTAATATATTATTTGTGATTTCATTTCATTACTCATGTCAGGAACCCTAGACAAAGACTGTTATACCTTTGGAGTGTCCTGCTGTGAAAAACAAGTGTGTACATCAGAGATTGTGTACACTTGGGGAGTCGCTCTTTATGTTTCACTAGTTTCACAGTGAACAGGTGTGACCTGACCAAAGAGCTGCCGAGGGCTATCAAGTACTTCCATGTATCCATCTGGTCTGGCCTGGTTTTATCTAAGCCACACCATTAGATTGCAGTCAGTTCAAGCCGACTGCTCTCATCATTCGATCTACATTGGTTGCTGCTGGAGTGTGACAGCGCTGAGACATAGTCACATGCGGGTTTTGTTCCCGCCAACATTGTTAATCTGGAAATAACACAGATGTACATGTGATTTTTTTTTTTCCCCTTTACCTTCTCTGTTTCAGATCAGCTTTTCCATGTGTTGGCCATGCACATGCGTCTGTACAGCATTGATTCAGCCTACAACCCCTGGACTAAGCTGACTCAGGTTGCACAAAGCAGGGAGACAGAGTGAGTGACTTTGTCTTTAAAGTACCTTCAGCGACCTTAAATCTATAAATCTGTTTATACATTCCTTGCTCTTCCCAGTCTCTACTTAACCCCATACAGTACCATTCGACCCTCACATAAACATGCAGTCAAAGAGCCACTTTGTCCTCCACCAGACACAACCCCCCCAAACCAGCCTTTTTCCTTCACACAAAGAGGAGCTATAAACAGAAAAGAGCCCATGGTTGGTTTCCATAGATACCAATAATTGCTGCATCTGGCAAATTACCGGGCACTCCACAAAGAGCAAAATGGCCCTGTCAGATTCACTGTACTGAGAACAACCGTTTCACACCAACACCATACCAACACAACATGCCAACTGTCCACCTAGCTTCAACAAAAGCCCATATTTAATGAAATACAAAAGACACATAGTTTATATCTCACATGCTTGTGTTATTGTCTTGAATCAGTGCTGAATGTCAGAACATACTATTTTATTCCCAAATGGCTTCAATTGTCAGTTGTTAAAAGGTTTAAAAAAAAAAAAAAAAAAGCTTGCTGCACTTGACAGTACAGGATGAGCTTTAACAACCTCTCCTCCCTGTTAGTGTTATAAGACAGCTTTTACACCTGTTACTATTAAAGTGCTCACAGCTATACAGTATCCTCAAAGGAGCCATTTGGCATTTAAAAATACTTTGTTAGGATTTTTTTTTTTTTTTTTTGGAGGAAACACTATCATTGACACCCTTAGGCATTTAACCTGAGCTAGCAGTTAAATAGGACAGAGAGAGATGCTTCCATATAGATGCAAAACATTGCTCTGATTTTTATAGAATAAACCTACACATATTAAGGTTTAACAGTTTGCTAGTATAGTTCGTACATGTGATGTCTTAGCAGGTTTAAAAGCCCCAATCCCTTAAAGCTTTTCCTCCAGTGCACAGTGGAATTAACTGGTGAGTGCTTTGGTAATGGAAGGTATTATTCTGTAAGTGCAGTTTCTCTCATTCAAAACCCCAACGGCCTTTTAAGAGCAAAGTGGAGATTGGAGCACCGTGAACTGTCAACAGAACCAAAGACATTTAAATGAAGATGGCACATGTACAAAAATGCAACATTAACACTACATTAAGGAAGATGGTTTATAGAGGAATATGCCTTTTCAAATCGTGTTTGTCAAGTAAGTTAAATGGCAAGACTAATACATGTAAGTAAAGTTACTAAAGTCAAAATATATTGTATTTGGAATGGGGCTGTATTGATTATTATAGACCACCTTTCACCATTTTCATGCATGGTTATTATTAAATTTAGTTCCAAATGATTGCATGTATTATTGTTTTTTGAGTGAATATTTGTTGAGTATCAGCAAAAATGAACCCCAAATCTCTAAAATATCCAGTGAGCACAGAGAGTTTTGGTGAGGTTTTGAAGAGTTTTAGTTTAAGAAGTAGGAGAGTTTTCTCAACTCATAAGTGAACATTTAATCTGTCCGTTTATCAGAAACAGAAATCGATTTTTCATACTCTTCACCAGAAATGAAGAGTATGACGCACTGTAGTCTGAAAACTAAAACTGTCAGACAAATAAAATATCGTGTAGTAAAATGGAGCATATTTGTCTCTGAGATGATGCTGAAAACGGAAGCATGCAAGCAAAGGGCCTCTGATTTGCACTAAAATACAGTATTTGGGTAAAAGTATTCAGTTTAATTGCACCACTGTGTGAAACCACTCATATACGGTACCTGATGAATGAAGAGCTCCACTTCTTGTTTTCCAGTGGCTTTGATGAAGAGAGACCTGAGGTGCCCATGCTGTTTCGAGATGTCCCGTCCCTCCTGATTATCTTTGTGCTGACCATGCCACAACCTCTACGTAAAGGTACACTTCTTATGGTTTATCATGACATTACTCAACAGCATGGAGTTTCTCAGCGGCCGTACCATGAGGACAGCCCCATTATCAGCTGTAATCAGGGCTGAGTGCTGAAAAGACACATTTCACATCTCTTATCTTTCCTGCTGTTGCTGTTATTTGGCTGTGAGGATCAGAGATATGACCCTGGTGATGGGGGGGGGGGTACAGCTCCTTTGTATGCCCTTCATCTCTGCCTTAAGTAGTGAAGGGCTTGGATGAAGTAGAGGAGGTAGAGAAAGGCAAAGGGGCCACCTAGGGACGTGGCCTGAAAGGCTGTTGCCAGAAGTTTCACTACGTAGATGGTTTCATGGCTGATATTTAAATCTAAACTTATATGTTGTGAGCACTTTCCCAGAGAAAATGTATAGTGAGTGTTGTTTGTCTGCATTAGTACAAATTTTCAGCGGAAGTTATTAAAGAAGCAAAAGCATACAAGACTTGTTAATGCATATAATTAGATGACTGGTTTTTACTATGTTGGCTTTTCTGTGCGACATGCTTAGAGATGCACATAGTTAAACCCTTAATGGGATTAATTCACATATACATAGCATTGTAAAAGGGGTCACAAAACCTCTGCTTTCAAATAGATTTTTTTGAACTACGATGCATGATTATTCCCTAAGGAGTCTTTTGCACTTTATTGCTAAAAAAGGGTGGCCTCTTTTTTTTTTTTTTTTTTTTTTTTTTTTTTTTTTCCTTGTAGTTGTATTCACAGTCAGCTGTTAGCAGCTCTTTACTATGGGTAAAAAACAAATGTCACTCTTTGCTGTTATATCAGTGCGTAACTAAAACATTTTTTTGGCTTTTTACTTAAAGGAAGAACCAGCAATGAACAGTTTCAAACCTCCTTAAATAGGCATTTTTTAAATAATATCCTTATATTTTGAGTTTATTTATTCAATTTGTCACATGTTTCCTCTTTGCCTGTAGAGCATTTCACCTGTGTGGTGAAGATGCTGTACAACCTGCAGTTCACCCAGGCTCTGGCTGTGCTTTCAACCAAGTTCAGCTCAGAAGAAAGGCAGGCCTGGAGCACATCTGGAGCACTTAAAAAGGTAAAAGTAAAATTATGATTCAGCTTGTTATTGCTAATCCTGTTACAGAGCTTTCTTTTATTTTTGTGCAATGCAAATAAACTGCTGAACCCGTGTCTTAGCAGAAAACGAAAGCCAGGCTTTAAAAAATTATTGTGCTGTCTCTTCAAATCTACAATACGATTCTAATTCACAGCGTAAGTTTGAAAAGGAGGTCCTTTTCCACATTTGATTCTCATTTCTATAAAGTTGATTAAATATATAAGAATCTAGTAATTTTGATTCCACCTACAGTCATTACTTAACACTTAATGTAATAAGCATAACCAGTGTAGACAGTTTTGTCTGGGACAGCTGAACAAAATAAAAAGTACATCCCGGATATATCTTTATTGACAGAAGCGTAAAACAAAAAATGAACACTTTACAATTTCACCTGGCTTTCACCTAACTCACGCTCTTTCTCTTGAGTGGCAATAAACTGCCAGTTTCTGAAGATAATTGTAATGTGTTCATCATTTAATCACTCTTTTCTGTAAAACCTAAAAGTGCTTTCCAGTCACTGCTTCAGCTGGTCTAAGGGATATTTCTAAATGGTGGTTAAAATCCAAATTAATCTCCTGCCTGTTTATTATCTTTCGAGCCAACACCCAATGGCATTTATTCATTGTGTATGACTCAATATTGAGATGAATTAAGCCCCTGGTGTCATTTGTGTGGTTTAGACAGTATCGGTGTTCATTATCTGGAAAAGTGTGATTGCTTTAGATTGTTGCATTAAGTGGCTATCTATCTTCAGTCTATTAAATGTGTATTAGCAAGTGGCTTTAATGTCAAAAGACAAATAGCTCAAATCCTCCCCTGTAGGGTGTTTCCATCCATAATGGAGGAGTGGATTAGTGTCTTTCTACTTTGGAGTCATGAACAGTAATGCAGACATTCACAAGTTGCCATAAAGATAATATTTTAGATGCACAGTGAAGACAGGAGTCATATCTGGTAGAATGCCACTGTAATTAAATAAAAGTTGTTAAAAAGATGCAGTCTGCACAAAGATTAGAACATAGAAGAAAAAAATCCATGGACTTGAATTTCCTCCTCTATAAATCTATGACAAAAGACAACAGACGCGATAAGACTGCTGTTTTATATTCTACCACCTTCAGCTTGATAAATGCTTGCAGTTTCTCTATATAAAATACCAACTAAACCAGTTGAATTGTTATCAGAACATGCATTCACTTATCAGATATAATATTGCAAGAAAAGAATTATTGACCTGTTTTGATTCTGCATAAGTCATTATGTTTTGCTGTGTAGTGCTTTATAGACATGGGAGCAGGACGAGAGGTGACGTGTTTAGTTCAGTACTTAGTTTCAAAACATAACAGAACACTTAAATAAAAAACAATTTTTCCTCATGTTACCTTAGATCAGAGTGACTAAAAAGTGAGAGAAAAGACACAAGTGAGCAGAATGAGAAGATACACCTTCAGGAAGTTTTGTTATAATTGTTTAGTAGTTAGACACACGATTCTAATCATCTGTTTTTAGCAATGAATCAATGCAGTGGACTAGAGGATAATGTCATCACTCAATATGCAGGACTGACTGCTAAAGCCTCATACTTATAAAGGTTTTGTTGGTCAGTTTGTCTACATCCAGTGTTTTTGTTTTCCATGCGACTTCTCCAAAATATAATGCAGCATACGCTACTCAATAACGACAAGGTTTTGAATGGTTTGTTACTGTGTGTGTTGGGATTCCCACTCATCTAAAGTGAGGGCAGTAAATGAAATCAAACGGAGACTAAACTGCCCATGTCTATTGACCAACAGAGTCGAAAATTTAAGAAATTAATAAAGGTTCAGTGTGTAAGATTCACTACAATCTAAGTGCAGAAAATGAATATAATCTTCTTTAAGCTTTAATTAAAGTATGAGCACTTGAACATAAAGCAAGACCTTATTACAGCTCACTAACAATATGGTAATGGAGGGCAATTGTTTGGTAATAAAGAGGTAATAATCATATATTAATATCAATCTATGTAATTTCTTGAAAGTGAAAATGATAATTACCATATTATTGTGTTGAAATTCATGTTCCCTTTTGTATCAAGGTAACCATGAAACAGAGCTGCAAAATGCAAAACTACTTGTTTGTATTGAAATACATAGTAATGGTAGGCTACAAAAAAATTAAGAGTCTGTATTAAAAACAGCTTCTGAAAAGGAGAATTACAATGTTTTTGTTATCTAGACTGGTCCATTCACATCTGCATGAGTGAATCATGAATCCATTGTATTGTTTAACTCTCTCTTGTTGATATTTATGTTTAGAACAGGTAGCATCTAGCATAATGATGCATTACCATTATGTGCTGTATGTGGCCTATCCCTCTTGCTAGAAAGCCTATAACACACAAACTACCGTAATTTCCGGTCTATAAGCCTCTACTTTTTTCACATGCTGCGAACCCGCGGCTCAAACAATGACGCGGCTAATTTATGTTTCACGGACTAACGATCGATCCGGCTGTCGAAGAAGGAAATAGAGCTGCTGCACGCAAGCTTGGCATCACTGAATCGATGGTAAGACATTGGAGATGGCAGCGTGAAGCGAGGGAGCGGCTTATAGTCAGGTGCGGTCAATAGTCCGGAAAGTACGGTAAACACTACAGTGTTTTGTTTTGGTTTTTTTCATGTTTTTTTTAAACTAGCCACTGTAGGGGAGGGTGAGGTGAGGGGTATTCATTTTGCTGCAATCTGAAACTTCACCACCAAATGCCACTGAATATTACAGACTGAGCCTTTAACTTTTGCATTTTGTCTAATTGTTCACATTTTGCAATTTGCCTTTGTTACAGAGTTCCGCAAATGCTGAGAAGTCCTTTGAAGCGCTGCTCAGTCATGTTATCAGTGAGCTCTCTAGGGACAAGTGTGTCTACAAGGTGAACACAGAAGAAACATCAATGGTGAGACACTTGAATGAATGTTGAGCTTTTCAGAATATAACTGCCTGTAGGATAGCTTTCTGTGTCCTCTTCCTTTGTTCCTCTGCTCTTTCTCATTTTCCCTAAAACAATGAATTGGCCATTATCAAGAGAGACAGTGGTCTAATCTTTTCTAATCTCCAAGGGACGTATCTATCACAGTATTATCAGCAGGCTGCTGGCTGGTTATTGATTAAGTGTTTCTGTTGTTTCCCTGTGCAGCTGAGCTCCAGTGTGTGGTCCCCACAGTCTATTGAGTTCAGCCTCCAGCAGTTCTGCCTGCCCTTCCTCCGCCTCTCCTGCCTTTTGCAGCATCACCTTTATGGAGACAACCTAACTGGCTGCCAGGTATGTATTATCCTAAATGTCATTCATCCTGCTGAAACTGACCTACATTCATGTCCCTCGAGCATTAAATGTCCATGTATGTGCTCATCTACTTACATTACTTTTATGTTTCTCATAATGACAGAAATGTTATCCAGTATGTCTCCTGTCATGCAAAGAGACATAAATCAGAGTTACTCACCAGCTGTTTTCTTGTTTGTTGTTCCCAGGAAGAGGAGGAGTTCTCGTCCTTGGCTGCTTGTTTGGGGCTCTTATCCTCGGCCTCTCAGCCTTCCAACACCGTGCACAGTGCCTCATGTCTGGAGTGGGCGGTCAACGCTTTTGACTTAGTGACTCAGTGGTGTGCTGAGGTCACAGGACTCTCACAGATGCAGGCTGAGCAATCATTGGTGAGTGAACCACTTGTATTTTATTCACAGCCTGTACAGACAGCATTGTGTTGGTTCACAATGGCCCTCTGTATGCAAGATCTCTGCTTGTAACTTAAGAAATCACCTTTTTAAAGAGGTTTACCATCTCAGAGGCTGCAGTAAAGCATTCAGATCAGATGTACTGCAAACTATGCTTTTCACCTTTTTGCCAGTTTGTGATTCTGGTCATAATGTGGCCATGTCATGCCATGTTATCAACTATAATTCAATAGGGGGGAAGGAGGGGAAGAAAAATAAAGAAAAGGCTGTCACTATTATTGTATTTGGGATTATTGATCTTGCTGTTTTTGTTTTGTTTTGTTCTCTTCTCTTTCTTTTTTCCTTTAAGCTTCTTTCTATACTATTATTTAAAACCCTTTACTGATTTCTCAGTTTTGTATACAGAAAACATATGTTTGTATGTCAATTTTGTTTTCATTCCCTCTTCTGTCTCCACCTGAATATGCTCAACTTGCACAAAATAACCGTAAATAATCACACACACACACACACACACACACATATATATATATAAATAAATAAATACGCACATGCACACACACAAACGCACTTGTAAATTGCCCTCTGTTTGCACCCGTCTTTGTTTTGCTTAATTTCTATGTTTTAGGAACTTTTTTTTGGTCTATTAGTTTTTGTCACCCCGTCACAATATTTGTCTAGCACTAAATAAATAAAAACTATGATTCAGTATGAATCAATCTGTTAAATCACATGTCTGAGACTTGTAAAAATGTTTAAAAACATATTAGTCAACATTTTTCAGTTTCCAATGAAGAGAGAGCATATGTGGGCAAATCCGGTAGCCACTATTGTCTTTTTTTCATAGAGTTCAGTCTTTCTTTTGTACTTGCTTGGTGGAAGTAAAAAACATCGGAACTTCTCAGAAAAAAGCTTATGTCATCACTGGTACATCTCTTTCAGCAAACTTTTAGATTAGGTGGTTCTCATTACCCTGGTGATAAGAATTCATATAATTTTTCTAATGTTGGGTCTTGTCAGGTTGTGTTGTAATTTGCTTGTCTCTGGACAAGGTATTAAAGGTCATTCCAGAGGTTGTATGACTGTAATGGAACCAATAGTATTTACAGAACAGTTGTTTATTCACTTCTCCCATAGGACTCTATTCATAAAGAACAGACTCTGGTCTTCCTTTGAATAGCCCAAGGTTGGGACATAGGTTACACCTATAGATTGGAATCTTGCATCTTTGTTCAGAGTATCATTGTTTACACATCGCTGAGGCTGCTTTTATTTTTGAAGCACTTGGTTTGCCTTGTAATGTGGATCCACAAAAAACTGAATTTTGGAAACCATGAGGCACATTTCCACAGGTGCTCCTGTCACATGATCATTTTGGGGAAGAAACAAGACATCAGCCTTGAATCACAGGCATTTCTATCCATATTGTCTCCTAGCAGCTGCAGTTCAATTAAATTTGGCTTTTTAATCATGCTGCTACTGACTGCATCAACTGTAGGAAATCTGGTGTTCCAGCAATTTGTGACAATTCCCATATCCAGCTGACTTATCAGCTCCTCTGGTCTAGTGATACATGTTTCTGTTGTGTTGGATTGTTTGGGAATTCTGAAGCGATTGTGTGGAAGGAGGTCATGTTCATTCTCCTATTAGTGTGGATGACTGTTGGGCTTTTTATCAGGCTGTGTTTTGTAAACTAGTTTGTCATAACAAAACCTATGTGCAGTGTTATTTTTTGTCATGGCACAAGTGCTTAACCCCGGTTTTCCCCCAGCATCCTGCCAGTACTTTGCTGATAAAAATAAAATGCTATGTAGAGACAGGCCCTTAGTCTTCTGTTCATTTAGATATTGTTGTCTAGTAAATGACTCATGTGATCCAAGTCTTATTGACAATGAAACTCAGCCTTGGTTTGAGAAGGTCCATAGTTTTTCTTGTCTCTGAGGAGAGCGACTGCAGAACTAGCCATGTGTCTTCAACCTTCTGCATTAATCTTGGATGTTGTATGTCAGTTGGTGAAAATTCTCCTGAATGTCAATTTAGATTGTGTGTCGACATAATCCTTAACACGGGGCATTATTTATTATAACATCCTTCAACTGAAGGACATTGTAAAAAGTAGGAAGTCAAGAGCCCTGATGATTTATTCAGTGGATGGTGACAACAGACAGATTTTTTTTTTTCCTTGGGGCTTATTTTTAAAAACAATAAACCATTGCCATTTTCTGTGTATTTCAGTGCTACAGATGTTTTACTTTTTTGGGCAATCCCAATTCTTCGATTTGATTTAACTGATGATATTTAGAGTTTTGTCAAGGATTGAAAGGAGCAGGAAAGAGTTTAACATAAGATTTACTCATGGCAATAGTGACAATAAAGTGGTGTCCTGAATAAATTTTAAGTACTTGTGTTATTTCTCTTATCTTTACTAAGACCCTCCTCGTCCAGGATCCTGAGTGGGCAGCCCCCCGCCTTCTCCAGCTACCTGACAACTATAATATCATCTTCCAGTACTATCACAGGAAGGCCTGCACTGCCTGCAAAAAGGTGCCAAAAGACCCTGCACTCTGCCTTGTTTGTGGCGCCTTTGTGTGTCTCAAAGGCGCATGCTGCAAACAGCAGGGAATCTGTGAATGCGTTTTGGTAAGTTTCACAGTATTTCAATAGTAAAGCCACAATTCTTGTTATAGCTTAAAGAATATTTTGGTGATCCTTTTATTATTTTTGCTTGCAGCACTCCCAACTTTGTGGTGCAGCTACAGGCATCTTTCTGTTGATAAATGCCTCAGTCATCATCATCATTCGTGGACATCGTTTCTGCCTGTGGGGTTCTGTTTACCTGGACGCCCATGGAGAGGAAGACCGTGATTTACGGTATGGTCATGAAAGCCACATAACATGGTCACATTAACATCACCAGAAACAGCAACACGTTAAAGGATTACTGAAACCTTTTATGTGTATAAATTTTCAATTGCAATTGCATTTTATATTCAAAACTTGCTTTGAATCCATATTAATCAGATGATGCAAGAACACAACCTTCTAAGAATTGTTTATAAACTCTTATTTTTTTCTCTTCCAGCCGTGGCAAGCCTCTTTTCTTATGTGAAGAGAGGTATCGAGTATTGGAGCAGCAGTGGGTTTCACACACCTTTGATCACATCAATAAGCGTTGGGGGCCTCACTACAATGGACTCTAAGATTTTCCGAAGTCCACTGAAAACTGCAACCCGAGACAGAAAAGATTTTTCTGACTTGTGTGTCTGCCTCGATCAAAATATTTGGGAACTCTTATGCGAAAACACAAACATCCATTGAGGGTTTTGCTGCCACAGCCTTGGTTTATGTGAAGTTTGGTGTACAATCATGCCTAAAGATTAACACGTGTGTTTAAGTGATTTATTGTGTGGTTTTCAACAGGGAAAATTTGCAAAGTTCGAAGTCAAAAGCACAACTCTGCCCAGCAGTTCAATTGGTTTTGGATTGGGCTTTTAAAGCCTGTTACCTTTATTTGGGCTGAAAAAATATATATCATGTGCTGAATGTCCCTGCAAAGTTGAATTACTTTTTGCACCATGTATGATGATGTTAGTGCATATCCCTTTTATTTATCAAAAATGTGCGCTGCTGTGCTGGCATGAGTTTCAAGCTCCTGATGAGTGTAGCGATGTTATTGCAATGTCTGCTGACATGTGATGGTAGGCAGGACAAGTCCATCAACACTAGAGTTTTTTTGCAAACAAGCAAAGGCTCTTTTTATGGGTCTAGTTGCAATCCATCCTCAGGAATTTTTTTTTTTTGTTTTTGCTGTTAAAATACGTTTTAGATATTTAAATAAATGCTGCTGCTCATTGTTCAAGTAATTTTAACTTTTGTGAAGAAATTTTTTTTCTAAGGTTGTGCTTTGAGTTTACAGTAGATGGCTGGGAATGTTGACTCCAACTCTCTAATATTTAAGGAGGTATGCGGTCACCTCATTACGCTCACTGCAGTTCTTTAGTCCTGCCCTATCAGCATTTTTCCCCCCTGGTTGGTTCCAATGATGAAACTCAGTTGCCAACTCTAGATGGCTAAAGCTACATCTGGTCAAAATCAATGAATGATCTAAGATTCATTGTCACCGTCTCACTTAGAACTGAAATGGAGTATATACATGAGTTGTGTGCTACAATCATTTTTAAGCTAAAGCTCATCTTACAGGAAGGTGTCCTGCTGCACTGGCAAAAGTGAACACAAAGTGAGAGCAGAAATACTACATTGGTCCTGTTAAAGTATTCTGTCAAGATGTGAAATTCAGTGAAATACAACTTGCTTTTGAGATGAAATGCCAATACTCATCATTTTCTGTGCTGTCAGAAAAAGTTTTTCCCTGCTTTTGACTGTCAAGTCATAACTGCAGTGCAAAACTTTTCTTGTGCTGACTGCCCCTTTCTCTTGCATCAGCTAGTTGTAATTTATAGTGGCATTCCAACATTTCAAGATTATCTGACTTGAGTATCCGTTATACACTGTGCATGACATCCTTTAAGCCACCATTATTTAAGTGTCTTAGCTACTTATTTTTCTGGTTATCTTTTTTTTTTCTGGGAGAGAGGAAATTTATCCTGTTGTGCCTGCAAGATTATTGTTAATTTCAAGCGATAACAACCTATTGCAGTTGTCTCTGAAGTGTGGTTTTCAGACATTTGGCCACATCACGCTGCATCAAGTAATCTTTAAGGAACAAGTTAACACTTGAAAAACTTCCTCTTGAATTCATGCATGCTGCTTTTCTGTTTACTGAGTTTCCCTCTCTTCTTGATTTATTGCAGTACCCACTTTGTAAATGACCGCAACCAAATAGCCAATGAGTAATGGGTGTAAATTGTAACTGAAAGCTCTTGTGTGTTCTCCTGTATGAATGAAGAGAGAATACAGTACATTACTGTAGGTGCTGACTCAAACTTTCTGAGTTTGACCAGAAAGTATTGACTTGGACATTTAATGCAAAATGTAACATATGTGAATAAAATATAAACACACTGATCTGTGTCCTCTTGTTTGCCTCAGTCTGTCTTTAAACTACATGAAGTAATACTTAGCTGACAGCTCAAGTTGTAACAGTCAGTGGTTGCATGTTTCCATTATTTTCAATTTCAGTTCTATTTTAGGGATAGACCCTTGAGGCAAACCATGTCTTTTTCAAGGGGATCCTGTAACAAAAGGTACAATGCAGAATAGACACAGAAACACAAAGTCATACAGATATACGCTATAAGACACATGATGTCTTGCCCCATCCCACCCCACATCACAACACGCCATACAAGTAACATATTACATTTCAGATTCAAATAAAGTCCAGAGTAAAATTCTCTCAGTTAAAGCAAAAAAAACAGGCTGACTGGTGGGCAAATGTTTTTCATGATGACTGATTCTGCACCATAATGCTCGAATCTAGTTTTCTGTAATGCCATTGTTCTAGTTTTGTTAAACTGAGGAGAGCTGTAATGATATGGGACACTGATTTTTGCTTTACGGCCCCACAAAGGATCACACTGCATTCAGAGTGAATATCTGAACAAGTAGATGCCATTAGACAGCAACTTGAGATAAATTCTGTGACCAATGATTTTTCAAATATATATTTATTTTTCATTTTGAGCAACAAGAGAAAGTTAGGGTAAAAAGGAGTGCTTCCCACCAAAATAGATAGTGGCAGGAGGCAGACCCCAGAGATTTACAGAAGAGGATTAGGGCTATTGAAAAAAAAAGGTCATTTTTTAAAAAAAATATTATTCTGAGAAATGTCAGAATTCTGAGAAAAAAGTCAGAACTTCTGACATTATAGTCAGAATTCTGACTTTTTCTCAGAACTCACTTTTTTTCCTTTTCTTTACATTCAGGGAGAGTGTCACTTTTACGGAAGAGGATTAGGGCCACTGGGAAAAAAAAAAAAAATTAAAGCTGCAAGCAGCATTGGGTGGACCTCGCACCACACATTCCACCTCCCACACTGCAAAAATCTTAATCTTACCAAATGTATTTTTTCTCATTTCTAGTCAAAATATCTCATTACACTTAAAATAAGACATAATCACCTAAAGAGTAACTTTTCAGTGA